>OZ010716.1:24598644-24789571 GCA_963932345.1 Ophion ventricosus
CCACGTATCATATATCTAAATGTTAGAAAGGGAGAATAGCCGGCTTGGCGAACAAGAGAAACCGGCGGTGAGGGAATGCAAAAGAAGAAAGATAGCGAACATCAGAAAAGAGTATGACTATGCAGAATGGAAGAGAGAAGGTTGCTGAAAGTTGATGTTTCTGCCGTTTGCGAGTCATATATATACAGGGTGGATCAATAACTATTAGCACCTTGGATATCTTCGAAACTATAAAGTTCACAGAAATATTTGCTGAAATGAAATTGCACAGTACGAAAAGGGCCATCCGATAGCGATAATAGTTTTTTTGCACGTGGAGGTCATAGAAAGTACAGAAAGGCGATAATACTTACAGTTTCGGTAGTAAATAAAATGACTACGTTTATAGGAAGTGTTCGAAATGACGACCATCAATATCAATGCGTACGTTATTATGTACGTTTACACATTTCTTAGACAGGTACAGAAAGTACCTGTAAATATTATCGCCTTTCTGTACTTTCTATGACCTTCAACGACCTTATGTTATAGGTCGTTGAACTCGTTTTAAGCTCCTCCTTCATGATACAGAAAAAAAACATACCGATCCATTTAAAAAAATGGAGTTGACCTTCAAATGTCCGAAGTACCTCCACCTGCAAAAAACTATTATCGCTATCGGATGGCCCGTTTCGTACTGTGCAATTTCATTTCAGCAAATATTTCTGTGAACCTTATAGTTTCGAAGCTATCCAAGGTGCTAATAGTTATTGATCCACCCTGTATATATATATATTACACACTCAGACAATGGCATATACACAACCAATATCAACAGCCCAGCTCCGGGATCGCGGAGGACCAGAGTTAGGGGGGGGGGGGAATGAACGAGGGGCGAAGAGTTATGTTGCCGCGATATTGTGCTCCGCTGTGCGCGGCACGAGCTGCTGAACTCTGCCGAGGGATGGAACACGGCCGCGGCGGAAGAGGAAGAGGTGGAGCGCGTGGTGGGTTGAACGACGTCGCGAATCGAACAAGCGGGCAGGCGTGCGCGGGGGGGCTGTAGATAGTGTTCGCGGACCAGGGTGTGGAGGATAGGGAGAAAAAGCTACGGCAGCCCAAGCTCGTCGAGCTTTTCCGCCCTTTCCCTCGACACCTCACTTCTCTCGTTTTCCCTCTGCGCTACAACGACCATCGCCTCTCTTCATGGTCGCTCGCGTCCGCGACAGCCCTCCACGAAATACCCATCTCCTCGACGAACGTTGGAGAAAGAGCGCACAGCCTGTCGATTCTCTGCATTATATGTCGACAGGAGCCAAACGGTAGCGAATAGGATGTACCTTTTACCCTTCTTGCAACTAGGAAATTTATATGGACACGGGAATCGGTAGATATGTGACATTTTGAGAACGTTATGGCTTGAAAAGAACACTGGATCATTGATTTTGGGTACAGGAGGATGCTGGAAATTACCTTTATTTAAATATGCTTATGTTTATCTAAAGGGGATTTCGAAGACATTGGGACTTATATAATTTTGAATTTGGGGACGATCGGCTACTATGAAGATGGTCCAACAAGTTCAATGTCGTCGAAATCACCTTTCTGGATGTATGTATATTATTCGTAAATAAAATCAAATTTATTTGAAAAAGCAATATCTTTCAGTAAATCAATAAAATTATAAACCAAATTAAATTTATTTGTAAATATAATGTAATTTCTTAATTAGTTCGATTATTAGCATAATCAAATTTGATTTTAAATTCAATATAATTGATTGAAAAATACCAATTTATAAAGAAAAATTAACCCCATAATTAAGTTAACTGATGAATAAGGATGAATTTTCTATAAAAAAATTAATATATTTTATGAAATGAAGCTGAATTAAATTTATTTACAAATATTGTATCATCTTTTAATTACTTCGATTATAAACATAATCAAATTGCTTTTTACATTCGATACAATTTATTCAATAAAACTAATTTATAAATAAATTTGACTTCATAACTTAATTGACTGTTCAATAAATAAATTTTTTTATAAAAAAAATAACATTATTTGTGAAATAAAACTAAATTAAATTTACTTACAAATATAATATAATTGTGTCATTACTTAAATTGTAACGACAATCAAATTTATTTTTAAATTCAATATAATTTATTAAATAAAACTAATTCACAACAAAATTTTACTTCATAATTTAATAATGAGTATACATAAATTAAATTATCAATAAAATGGGAATTTTCTTTGAAAATTAATATAACTTATTTAATAAAATTTATTTATACTTATATAGAAATAAATAGCTAGGGGAGAAAATAGCAGAAAGGCATCTCGTGACTCACACGACTGAGAGTTTCCTGCCATAAGAAGAGCAAGGACCTCGCTGACCCACCCCCTCGTCATTTCCGTTCACCCTGCATATCGTTCTTTCTTATTTTGTCCATTTCCTTCATCTTTGAGCTATCTCTAAGCTCAAGAGAAACGCACGGCACAGTGATCCATAAAATATTGATTGAGGTCCTGTGTGTCACAGTATGATGGCAGGATAGTCCTGGCAGATATCAGTGACAGGCTCGCATTCCGGACGGCACTCCGCCGAGATATTTCGACCGTCGCTTCTCAACTGCGTGCGACGAGCAGTGACGGGAGAACATCGCAGACGCGATCAGTAACTCGAGGGGGGGTGTCTGCGAAAGCGCCGGCATGGTTGGCTGTCCGGGTGGCTTGACTGAGGCTGGACGCAGTCAGTACGGTGTGAAATTAGCGCAGATGTCGCGGTGACGAGCCGTGCAACATACAGCTTCTGTGTTCATTTTCCAGGAGATTGGCTCGGGTGAAGCGGGGTAAGGATATGCGAACCCCGCGTCCACCGTGGTCTATATACCACCTTGGTGCTCAAAAAAAATAGGTCTACACATTTTTAGAATTTTAGCGCCGCTATTAACTATATAAAATAATTTTTATTTTTTACAAATCCATTATAGTTTTATGAACAAGTTTTAAAAAAATGAATAGAAAAAAAATTTTATGGCGGAGATATGTCGTCTAGTAGGACCCTCTTGTCAAACTGATGAACGAAATATCTCGAGATCTACTGAAGCGATTTTGATGAAATTTATACTGTATATTCTTTACAATATAATCTAGGATGTGACATAGGATTTTTTTTTATTGGATGCCGCGTTCACTTTTTTATTAATTTTTAAAACTTAAAATTTTGCCCAAAATCAGAGTTTTTTCGCACAACTGTCATCGCTGCAAAAATGTTTTTTTAATTTATTCTCTATTCTACACTTTAGCTATTGCCTTTCATTACAAGAATTTTTATTTATTTATTTTTCAGACGATGCCTGACGGAGAAAAAAATTTCACCATCAGCGAGGATTTTTAAAAGACGGTCCTACTAGACGACTTGTGTATTTGCCATTTGAATTTTTCTTTTATTCATTTTCTTTCAAATTTATTCATAAAACTATAATGAATTTGTGAAAAATAAAAATTATTTTATATAATTATTAGTCGCGTCGAACATTTGTCAAATTTGTATACCTACTTTTCCGAGCGCTAAGGTGGTGTAACGGCTTTATAAGAAGGGCTGCTTTGACCCCGACGCGCCATCAGTCGCGCGAAAGTCATCTTCAGTATATAGGAAAACTTATATCATTTGTTGACAGCATTTTTCGTCATTCCGTTTCGGAGTTGTTGGAATTTGGGCCGATGGCCGTCAGCCTTCTAGAATTTCATGACATTTCCTACGTGGTGATCGAGTTTACTCTGTACCTAAACTCAAACCTCTGTAGTTCCCATCCAACATCTTTTTTTCAGGACCAGAAGTTTCTCCAAGGTGAATTGGCAATCCGTTTGATCAGCATGAACTTCGCGATGAAATTTGATCATCGGGAAATATTTTCCCCATGGTTCCATGATTCCACGGTAGCCTCGATTCTCTCTGCAATAAGGTTGAGAAATATCTGATAAGAAGTGACGAGAGAGAGAGAGAGAGAGAGAGAGAGAGAGAGAGGGAGAAAAAGTCGAAAAATAATAAGAAAGTTGGACGCAGACGAAGGGAGTAGAGAGGGCGGGAACGAAGAGACGAGTAAGGTCGAAAGTCCAACGCGGTGCGCGCCTTGGCGCTGAACGTGAGATTTTTCATTACAACAAGCCCGGTATAGTCCGAGGGCACGAAGTTCTCAGTAGTAGGGGCCAGCAGCAGGGACCTGATAAAGGATTAATAGAAGTTATAAAGTAGAACCTGAGGAGGTGGAGGAACATTACGTGACTCGACTCCGATCGAGTCTTTCTTCAGGTTATATTGCCGGTTGCCGTCGTTTCTCATCCACCCTCGCCCTCGCCGACGAACACCCTTCCCCATGGGCCACCACCACCCAACTCGGACGTCACCCCTGGCTCATGCGCACCCCATCTGACCAATCGAACTCTGGGGTCCATCTCTGCTGTACAGAGAACTGACCGACCCCTTCTCATACCCTTCGCAACCCCTCTTCTCCCCCCCCCCTCTCTCTCTTTGGCTCTATCTCTCCTGCCCTTCTTCCGAAGATGTGTGTTCAGTACATAAAGCGAAGAATAAGAAGAGGGAGAGAGCCCATTCGCTGTGCGAGCACCCAGAGGCTATCGTCAAATACCTATATGCAGGACGCCCCGGCACTATTGGAAAAAGTAAAAGGAAAATAAAGTGCAGGAAAATAACGACACCGGCTGGATATAAAAGTAGAAGAAAAAAAAAGAAAAGAAAAGAAAAACGAAATGCTTAACAATTGAAAGTATATGTGGAAAAGGCTGAAGCCCTGAGGGCCGTGCGCGAGTGTTCATGAACAAAAAAATCCCATTTCAGGCGACAATGAACAATGAAATTCGCCAAGTAACAATGGAGTTCCCACTTCCGAGATATCACGCTCCGACCAGCTGAAAAAGTTCCCACATATCGCAACATTCTTTTTCAGCATCTCTTTCTTCGGCAATCTAGCTGAAAAAAAGAGAAATCATCAAAGGGGCTACCCTGCAAATCCATGTGTTTTATTTTTTACATGTAAGGATGCGTAATTTTAGGAATGAACACGTGTAAATTCCATACAAAACTTAATAAGCACTTATGTGTGTTATAGAGAGTTCAAACACATTTGGTGTGTATTTTAAAACTCTTTAACTGCATTAAATTTTAACACGTTACTGCTATTTTATTCAAAACATGCAACACATGTTTAGATATCGAACGTGTATTAAACAATGCAAATTGTCAGGGGCCTTCAATGGATTATATGTAGATTCCATATACATGTTCGGAAATGCGTAAAAAGTGAACACAAGGTAATAACACATGTAGCTGTGTTAAAACAACACACTTGGATTTCCTTCCGTTTCCTTGGATCATCCAGCACAACCTCTAATATTTTCACTGAATTTCGATACAAGATCACAGAACTGGCACTTAGAGAGAGAGAGAGAGAGAGAGAGAGAGAGAGAGAGAGAGAGATAAAGAAGAGAGAAATGAAGATGCCTCCGAAAGAAGAGGTGAGGATCGCCGAGTGGAATGTGTAATCAGCCAGGATTGCATTAGCTTTGGCTAATTAGCCGTGCACAATGCTCTGATAATATTACCGTTCCTCTCCCCCCCAACCATCCCACTCTCTTCACTTTTCTCTCGCGCTCTCTCTTGTTCCGGAGTTGAGTATTAGAATGGAAAACTAGCCAGAATGCCACGTTCGAATGTGTGCAGCCAAGTATACGAAACTGGAGCGAGCACGCAGGTGGCAAAGTTGTCTCGGTCCTTTTTACACACCCTGGTGTACGTGTATTGAAGGGTTGAGAGCAGGCGAATGACAATACAGTGTAGAGGTATAGACTTACCATGGTATTTGTACCGGAATAGGACAGGAAAGACAACGAAGACCAGACGCTCAGAATTGAGCTACTCAGTTATTCATGTCGTACTCCAGTCATGCTCGACGCGCTCAACTAAACAGTGCCGCGCCAACTCGTTTGCCCTCGTCTCGCGGCCCTTTTGCCGCCGCTACCGCGGCCACTGTTGGTGATGCCACTTGCCACCCTGGAAAATCTCCCCTTCCGAAGTGCCGTGGAACAACGGCGAGAAAACAGGCAACGGCCTCCTCGAATCGTTGTTGCGGTTGTCGGTTCTCCGGTAGTTTTCCACGCTCTCTGAATTCTCGCTGTTCTTCTACGCCCCCGGCCTCGTTACGAATGAAACCGAGAGAAGGCTCTTTGCAAGTTCGATCCTCGCGACGCCGAATTACTTTTTATCGTTATTGGCACAAATTGTTCTACGTGAAAGGGAAATCAATTAAACGCTTCTGCCAGGCTCCTAGAGGATCCTGGTCCAGTCGTTTCGATCGCTTCATCTTTTTGCGTAACTGCGACGAAAAAGCTTTGCAAATCGTTTCGTTCCATTGTAGCTGTCATTCCATTTTCACCGGGAACGCACATCGCTGGAAGACTCAGATGCCTGGGCATTTTGGTGATTCATCACGCCATTCGGATAACTCTCTGTGCCAAGGATTTTTTTTTCGTCCCCCAACATCGCCTGGTCACCCTTTCTAATAGCTGAGCGCTCCTTCAGTGCTCTTAGAGCGAATCTCGGCTGCTCAAATCTTTCGAGTCCTCCTACAAGAACGCAACCTCGTTCCAGGTGAAAAAATCGGGACTCATGCGCTGGAGGATTCACCAGGCTGTGGGGGTTGACAAAATGGAGAGGGTGATACAGATACGAGACCCTCCCTTTGCTGGTTCATCCCCGCGACTATATATATATCTCACTATCCAGCTCATCATTCTCCATAGGGCAATTTATCTATATTATACCCTCAGTTGCTCCCAATGTGTGTTTTGACAGGAACAGTATTATTAAATGCCCCGGATATCTGATCCCCGACACTCTTAATCTACATATTATACGGTTACGCAAACGCGCGCGTGTCGTCCTTGGATCCTCGGCATAATATACCGTATGACCGTTTATAAAACATCCCCCTGAGTCCACCCACCCCTCTTCTTCACTCGGATGCTCGCGAGGGGTGCGTCAACCCCCTCGTTCTGTTTCTCTCGCTTACTCCGAGTGAGAGTTCGCTAAGTGAGTGCCCGAGACAATTTTTCTCCCACCTGGTCGCCAAGGGTCCTCAATCAATGATCCTCTATTTATTTTTCACCTGATGTGATCCATTTTTGCAATGGATTTTTTTTAAATTTTGGGTAAAACGTTTTTTTTTTCCCCGCGATTCTTGGTACAAGCCTCCAGGGATCCTCCAGTAGTGACGGTCAATAGACGGAGGATTAATGCACTCGTCGTGACTCGGCGTGTAAAACTACCACGGATTATGTACGAACACGAGGGATTTAACGCATCCGAGCGCCGTCACACATGTACACGCGTACACAAATATATCTATCGAAGAGTGAGAGAGAGAGACAGAGACAGAGAGAGAGAGAGAGAGAGAGAGAGAGAGAGAGAGAGAGAGAGAGAGAGAGAGAGCGAGAGAGCGAGAGAGAGAGAGAGAAGCAACGGGGCGAAAATCACACCCAGTGCATATTAGCTCCACGTTTCCATCCCCCATTTTTTTCAGCTAGCAAGATCAATGCCCTCTTTTGTCTGACGTGCGGCGTCCGGTTATCTTGTCATAATACAACCTTAATGATCTATTGGCGGGTCTCAGCTGGGGATGTCGCGTGTACGATCCTCGCCACGCTTCCTGTCACGTGGATCAACCCTCGGAGCCACCCAGTCGCGATGGAGACAGGGAGAGCGAGAGAGGCAGAAATGGAGACGAACATTTTACGGATCTAGTGAGAATGGGATTACGAACGAACATTGCTAATTTTTATTCTCATGCCTTGCTGTATTTTCTGTCCTATCCCTTCTCACCGCGTTATCTCGAAATAAGCTCGGCACAATGCACCCACTGTGACACTTAACACCCCCGAATTTTGAACGTGGGACATTGCGCTTTCGTACACGCCAGCTAACGTTGCACACACGTGTGCTGTTCGAAAAAAAAATAATGTCTCAGATTCGCTGTCTGTATCCGGACGTAAGCTAATTTTCGATACCGAACACGTTCTGCCTCAACTCTACCAATGTGCCGATCTCCCCAATTACATCAATGCAATTTTCGAGTTTAGGCTTGCTTGATTTGAACTGCTATTTGGTTTCGAAAGGGGGAAACATTTATTTTTATGTATTTTTTTAAATGGAAAAAGGTGTGCACGTAAAAGATGAAGCACCTCGTAGGATGGAACAAATAATAAAAAATAAAAACATTATTTTTATCTAAAAGTTTGTTCTTGAAACTGAGAGAACAATATTATGAAGTTTAGTTGTGAAAAAATTAACTTTAGTAGAATTAGCGACATAGTGGATATACTTTTATCTAATAGCTGTTATCTAGATAAATCTAGATAATACAGATAATAGATCATATTTTAACCATTATATATTAAAATACAGAGTAAATATAAAATTAATGTTATCTAGATGATCTAGGCTATCAATAGTTCACATTTCAATCTAGATCATTTTTCTGCATCGATGACCAGCTTACGGAAAGAAAATTCAGTCTACGATTGAACACTATTAGGACAGTTGAATCATAATAATAGGTAACGGCAGGTTGACGAATGATTTTTCGTGGCGTGCCTAATACATCAAATAGGAATTCCCTCGATTAGGTGCGATAAAGCAAGTAACTTATCGATTGAATCTCAAAGCGATCAGTGAAAGTTTTTTTTTCGCTCTTTCGCGCCTATACAAGGAAAAATAAAGAATGAGTTCGAGAATTGGAGAGACTGCTTAACGAGAGACTGTATAACGAATACGATAAACCTTTCCATCTATTATATATATATCAATATATATGAGAAAAGGTGATTTTGAAGAACCTCGACTTCAATGGCCGTCCCCATGGTAGCCATCTGTTCCCATACTCAAAATTACATAAGCTCCAATGTTTTTAAAGTCGCCGCGATATAAATGTAACTAAATTTATACGAAGGTCATTTAAAATCCTGTCCCAAAGATGACGATTTATTTGCACGAATTTTGAGGTCTCTTAAAAATAGCCAGATGTGCTAGTAGCCAACATAACATAGATGTAACGGGTTCGAAATATCCTTTCGCCATATGTATACGTATATACACTAGTGATATTCATTGTGGAGACTTTTAATAGAAATTAGCTTTTTTTTTATATTTACGCAAAAAATATATATTCTGCTACACCGAAATGATACTGTAATGTTTTTATTTTAATCTATAATGTTTCTACTTAATACGAGAGTCATTTAAAAAATTCTCGGCCTTTTTAAGAGAAACACATATTTCGAAGCAAAACAAAATTTATTTCTCGACGTATTTCTTCAACTCGATACATTCGGTCCAACGCTTCTCCCAAGCTTTCGAACCGCCAGAAATTTTTTTTTTGCCTAAACCTGAAAATACGAGCTTACAGCATCTTCCACCTCGGCATTTGACTCATCCCCCCCCCTCCCGAGATGTTTTATCAAATTGGGAAACAGAGAAAAGTTGCTGGGAGCTAGATCTGGCCAATGGAGTGGGTGCGGAAGCAATTTAAACTTCAATTCGTTCAATTTTGATATCGCGACCATGCACGTGTGAACCCAAGTGTTATCCTGGTGAAAAAGGACTTTTTTTTTTAGCCAACTGTGAACGTTTTTTTTTAAATTGTGGCGTTCAATTTATCCAGCAATGCAGCATAGTACTGTCCGTTGATTGTTTCACCCTACGCAAGGTAATCGATAAGAATTATTCCATGGCTATTCCAAAATCAATTATTTTAAAAACTGTTAAAAAACAACTAAAAAAATGTTATTTGGTTTCAGGCATGTGGTGGTGGTTCTATCGACGATTAGCGTTCGCCGCAAAAATTCCGCCGGATTTTTTTATACAGACTAAGACATTGGCGCAACGTGTCCACCTGTACGCGCTTTTGGTGGATCGTTAACAAACGCGGTGCTCAGCACGTGATCAATTTTCGCATATTCAAATCTTGATATAAAATCTTGAGCACCCATTCAGATTATATCCCACAAACCTCAGCAATATCCTTAACAGGCAATCGACGATCTTCCATCATAGTTCGATGCAATAAATCGACCATTTAGTCAGTTGTAACAGTTTTCGAGCACCGGCACCTTTCCTTGTCTAAAATGCTCGTACGACCACGTTTGTACTCGGCCATCCAATATTTGAGCGCTGTAAATGAAGCGGAGGCTTCACCCTATACAGAGTCTAACTGATCTTTTATTTCCTGAGTATTTTTTTCCTTTCGAATGAAGGAACTTCATCACTGCGCGATACTCGGTTTTCTCCATTGTTGGCAAGCAACGTCAACTGGCAACTTTGGAAGAGTGCCATAGACAAAGTAATGATCAGAATGACTTGAAATGTTTACGGTTTACATATATCAAGGCCATCTATCGGGCGGCGAAATAAATTTTCTTCTACTATCACTTTTTGTTGATGAAGCTATAAACTTTTCAAAGGTATTTGCCCATTTTTAGTTTCGTAAATGTTTCAATTGTTCTAATAAAAAAATTCGAAAGTACGAATTTTCAAAAAAATGTAAAAGTATCCAGAATGAATTCCACTAGTGTATACAGTTTTGTACGTAGCAAATGTTGGAGCGATCAGAAGGAGGTGACCACGTGAAAATAAGGAGAGCCAGGTTAACGCGAAGGTGCACATTGCTTCGGCGTTGTCGAGGCCGCTATATACCCCCCCCCCCCCCCCCCCCCCCCGGTGTCCCCCTTTAGCTTTGACTATACGCGATTTGCGATAGGAATCCGGTCTCTCTCGTTTTGCCAGCAATAACGAGAGAGTCGGGCATAATTGCGGTACAAGTACGAGCTCGCGCCAAGCACAGTTTAATTCCAGGGCGATATTATAATTAAGTGGTTCTATCGTAATGGTTACCGTCACGTCAAGCCCCGCCACGTTGTAACAGCGCACGGTGCACCGGTGCAGCGCGTACTCTGTACTCTGCTATATGGGGGTCGACGTTGGAGAGCCTGAATTCCGTCTCTCTTGCTCTGCCTCTTTCGTCCTCTCTTTCTGCTGCCTCGTGGCTCGTTTGTTCGAACAATCAGAGTCCCGATGGTGCTCGTCACGCGATGAACCCTTGTACTCGCACAATTCACCTAACTCGCCGCGTTTTCTCACTCCCACCTGCTGCTACGTTCCAACTTCCCTCGGCTCTCGTTCCCGATATCGCTTACATTTCTTTCTGCCTCAATTTTTCATACCGTTGGTCATTGGATGACGTATGGTAGGAACGAGCTAGAAATTTCGTCTGATGATGGTAACCCATGAATAAATTTGTATATGCAAACGCGTATAGTCCAGGGCGACAGCCAACACTCGGGTGGGTGACCGCTCAGCCCAATTTATCCGTGCTTCCGTGCAAACGCGATAAAGCAATCCACCTATGACCATCTGTGGGCCAGTCCTGATCCAAAAAAAAAAGATGAGCACGGTAAGTGTAATGGAGTAGCCACTTACGTCGCGGCGCATCAGCGTCGATACGCCAATGAGTATAGAGCGACGAAGCGAACGAGCGAGCGAGCAAGTGAGCGACCGACCGCCGAACCGCAACCGGAAATTGGCTGCTTGGGTTATCAAAGTTTGCGGCTTGCGTGTCTGTCGGGTTGGCCTTGCGAGGGGGCTAAAGGCCCGGGCGATGGGTTGAGCAAAGAAGAGCGGGGTTCGAGGGGCTTGGGAGAGTATACGTCGAGAGGAAGGGTTGAAGCGCAGAAGAGGAGTGAGGAAGTTGAATATCCATTAATACGCGAGCGAGACCTCATCGCTGACGTTTCTGGGACTGCAGCGGGTTGAGGGGGCTCGTCGAGGGTGAAGCACTCGGTGAGGAAGGTAAATATTAATTTGCTCGGGCTGTCGGCACGAAACTCGCTCCAGACAACTCGCGATCTCCCCTCTCAATGTCGCCGGGAACAAGTAGAGCGGGCAAAGCTTATGCGTACGTTACCCAATACCGATGACTGCACCTCATCCCTTTGGTGAAGGAGCTACATGCATTTGACGACTTTGACTTGCTTTTTTTGGTCTTCTTTTGTACATCCTACGTGGAGCATTGTGATGACCAATTCGAACGTATCGAAGATCGACAGCTCGCTGAAAGCCTTGTCTGCCGGAATTCCAAGTGTCCCATTGCACTGGAACATAGTCAACATTACCCAAACGATACGCAATCGCATTTGCTATTGACCACAAGGCTCGCGGTGAATATCCATAGGCCCGAACTTTATCTCTTGACCCAGAGGAACTTTCGGTACTCTACGAGAACTGAATAATAAATAACTCCGTCAGTTGAAACAATTAATTAATAATTCATGATAGGAATGGAGAATTTGCCAGGTGGATGGAAAATACACGGTCGAACGAAAGAGCGGATCGCTACCACTACCGACACTCACAAGGGATGAAAAGCTGAATATGTATATACTGTGTTCCTATACCGGGGCGAATGTATAGAGACAGAAACCAACCAGCCTCGCGGAAGGCTGTAATTTGCGTTACGACTGATGTCAGAGCCACCATACTGAATATAATTTACTTGAACAAACTAAAATCCCTCCGGTGCTGCTCTCTCTCTCTCTCTCTCTCTCTCTCTTGCCTTTCCTCCCTCTCGATGAGGTTGTCGTTTCTTATATATATATATATATATTGAGGTAGGAGGACGTTATACTTTGCGTAACCCCAATGCCATCGGCACAGCCTCCGCTCGGCACTCTTTTGCTTTCTACTCCGTAAAGACGAAGACCTCGACGGCAGCAACCCTTTTCTCGCCAACCCCCGTTTTCTCGCCCATTCGCGTAAGAGCGAGCTCTGTTCTCTCAACATCTCGAGACTCCGATCCCCATTCCGTTTTCCTCGGCTCTCCATGCATCTTCCCGTCTTCCTCTCGCTGCTTCGGGAATACTTTATGGGAATGAGAGACGTCTTGACTCAATGTAGGAGTCCAACTTTATTCACTATTTATGTTTACTCTTAAGCCACGAAGGATAACAGGCTGGAGAACGAGAGGGTTGAAGCCGTCGAGGAACACAAATCTTTTTGGTAGTATTCCTCGTAGCGGTGAACATCCTCCACGTGGCTATATCCATTTCCGGGCTTTTAAAAGCCCTGTCCATTCGCCAATTGCTATTCACTCGTCGAGCACACGTTTCAAGTGTCACGTGCACTAGTGACAAATTTGCGAGTGAAGATCGAAATCAGGCACACTTCGATTATACGTGTCCAGGAATCAACATTAGCCCCCTTGAAGAGGATGAACGAGCCTGGTATTTTCCGCAAAGCGAGAACATTCATCACCGGTCATCGCTTGATGAAGTTTCATTTCCGTCGCAAAATGGCGCACGTCGAGGATGAGGCGAAGGGTGCTTTTGAGATCAACGTGACAAAGACAAGATGCAAGGGAGAGAAATGAAAGGCACAATCGTAACACTGGAAGTATGAGGTACATATATCCATGGCGAAGTAAAGAGGAAGAGAGAGAGAGCGATCAGGGTGAAAGGAAGCGAGGAAGAATATATATGGCCACGATATATGCAATGGAGAGGAGCAAAGGGGGAACTTACGTTCATAAATCTCAGTAGATTACCAAATCCGGGGTTTGATAGAACTGCTACAGATATACAGCACTACCGGGTGATCTCACTCGCTCTATTCATCCACCATGTTGTCTAGGAGTATGCGTGCGTCTGGCTTCACCATTCACGTATACACTTGTACCGTGAATGAGGCAGTTGCTACGTCGTTGACGGGTGGGCGAGTATGGCCTTCGATCGTTCTTTCCCTCTGGCCTTTTTGTCGCATATCGCGTCAGCTCATCGCCATCGTTTTCGGAGCTGATAACATTATCATAAAAGGGCAATATCGCGCTTCTACAGCCGCCCATTCGCTAACGCTTGCTCTGCTTGTATCGTCACTTTGTACTTGGCTCATACCAGAAGTTTCCGTCCGATGGTTTATCCGGATCTCGGATCGTTCTCCTCTACACATCTTCTAATCCTAACTCGAAAGACTCGCCGGTAATCTTGATTCCTCCAGAGTAATCCTGATAATCCGAATTCACCGGAAGTTAGGCAAAAGAATCATTTTTTCAGATATGCCAATGAAGGTTGATGCGAGCCTAGGAAAATTGCTCGATGGCTCATGAAGAGAGACGGCTATGGTTGATCATCGTCTGGCCAAAAATCGCGAGAATAAGGAGATTCAAGGAGACTGGAGAGATCGGAACGTTATACCCGTGGAATAGCCGAGCCTGATGTCTAATATCGCAGAAGGCTCGTGGATGATGATGAGGAGACTTTGCCCCGCCTCGGTTCAGTTCAGCTCAGGTATTAGGTTATGAATATTCATGACGGCGTGTCTACGCGCGGTGCTTCATTACACCCTCCTCTCACGTTCCCCGCTCCCTCGGTTTTCACGATGCGACTGAGACGGCGGAGGGATTTCTCTCCGTGGCTGAGTACGGTACCTGCTACCTTCCACATAGCTATATATCTATAGAGATTCTATTCAAGGGTATAAGGATCGCACCCTTATTCGCTGCGCGGCATCTCCGCGTTCGCGCCAATGGATCCTCCTCATTCGCGGGCGTACGACATGAGCCTCGTCGAGCTCGAGATAGGCGAGAGCGCTTCGTCAATCAATATGCAACACCACACCAGGCTTTGCTTATCTTCCTGAGCTCCTTTGGGTCCTTGCTTCTCCCTACTTATATATACTCTTCCACTCCTCTTCCACCTACACATACATATGTATATCGCGTTCTAATGTACTCTCTGCTGCCTGACGAAGAGCGCACAGCACAAATGAGTAATTTTGCCAAACGATCGCTCGCGCGCGCGGGCGTGTTCTTTTTGGAGACAGGACTCCAAAAAATATGATAGGGAGAGGCATGTTAAGCAAGTTTGGAATTATCGCCCTGTAATTCCCTAACATTCTACCGTATAAAAATGACGCCTACTTAAGTCAATAGGAAATTTATCTGGGAAAAAAAAGTGTGTAGACGAAATTCCTGTTATCCTTATTGTTTCACAGATAACCGATCTCAAATGACTAAGGCCATATTTGCTCAACCTGCCCCGATAGTGGGATAAGTTGAGCATGAGTATGAGGTAAGTTGGGCAAAGTAAGAATTACATAAAACAGTCAGACGGTTGCAACATGATTTGGTACAACCTAGTAATAAACCAACAGTTGCTTGTTAATTAGTTAGGTTTTGAAACATTAACATTAATTTCAATGAACTTTGCAATATGTTTTCTCATACAATGGTAGAAAAAAATCTTTCAATCACGTTGTTTTTTTTACTTTTGGGTGCAAAAATAATGAAACGTCCCGTGTTACCGTCTCGTGCGCCGCATGGCAACGGGCGATGGCGTGATGTGTTCCCCTCCCCCCATACCTCTCTTTCCGCCATTTAATGCACCCGAGTGCGGTGATTAGTTTTCCAGATATTTCGATTGCCCAACTTACCCAACTGCTCAACATGGCCCTCCCAACCCTACTCGCTTGTATGCCTGGTCTGACGCTGCCGATCGATCAATCCAACCATTCGTCATCATCGTCATTGATACTAACGTCTGGAGTATCCCTGGGTGAAAACGGCGACAATCTCAACGGAAACGGACCCATTCGATTAGTCACGTGAATGCTGATAGCCGAGATTTCGGTCAGCGAGAATCTTCGCACAGCTTGTTATAATATAACGTCTGGTAAAGTGCGCAGTCCCCGAGGGTGACTGGAGACACCCCCTACCAGGACGATGGAATTAATAAAGCGGACGGGCACCAATCTGCTTGTACACAATGGCCTGTTGGTGCGTGGGCAATATAGTGGACTAAAACGTATGACAGCATGGTTGGAATATACATATATATATATAGACAGAGAGAGAGAGAGAGAGAGAGAGAGAGAGAGATATGAATTGGTGGATAGCGGTAGAGACTGAGCATGGTTTCGAATAAGGAACCCCGCGGTGCTCGGTGGATCCTGCATGATTTGATTAGCCTCAGATTGACCCCATACGCCACCCTGTTACTCTACACGCTATGCGGGGTCTAATCACTCACGTGGCTTCTTTTTACGCATCCCCGTGATACCTCGATATTCCGCACACTACACCCCCACCGTATTAAACCCCCTTCGACGATCAGTGGTCCCTCCTTTCCAGCTCCATACACGTATCCCTACACACCCCCAAGCTTCACACTCGTGTGTGGTGTTCATATTACGAACTTTCCTATACACTCGACTGCTATACTCGGCGAGCTGTATTGCCGGGCGGTCTCTGCACACCATTAGTCTTCGCACCAGGCACTTTATGTCGGGAAATTTGCAATCTTTCCATTTAATAAATTGACGCCGAGAGCGCTGAACGCGAAAAGACACGATGGAAAGGCCCGGGCGGGGGTATAACATTTGAATACATTATCCAGCTGAAGCAGCTTCTGGATAAGAAAGCATCTCCCTCTCGGCAGCTTCTCGTACCGGCATAACGCGATATCATGGATTCTGCCACTTTTCAGACACGCTCGGAGGATTCACCCTCTCCAAGAACGGAAGAGCGCCTATTCTCGTGTGCTCGCTCGTTTGTGAAATGACTTGGCGAATTTTCTTGAAACTGAAAGATTCTGTCGTGTATACTCGTAGTGAGCTATCAATCTCACCGTCGATTATGCCCAAGTCTCAGACACGATGCGGATCAGAGCGGCATTTTTTTACTGTTTGCTTGTTTATTGAGATTTGAGTTTGTTGAGTTTATTGAGATGACAAAGTATTTGCGCGGAGCTTCAGATAAGTAACGGAGCCTGTAGTACGCCAACCGTTTCGTCACGATATAAAAACGTAGTCCACCCGGTAGGTACTCAAGACTACGAAGCATCGAGAATCTTTTCATACACACATGTACATACTATGACACCCCAGTATTATAATGGTAATATCCGTGCAGTTCATATTATTGCCGAGGGTGCAACGATCCGTCGTGAAATTGGGGTGGAGACGAGCAGACATACGGACGGATGAATGGTCCAAGAGTCAGGGGTTAATTTGAGACAACGCGAATAAATGTAGTTAATATCGGATATGAGAGCGGGGGAAAAAGAGATTCCATTGAGGGAGGTTACCCCAAGTGTTCATGCACCTACTCTGTGTCACCAGTCAACTAACATACGCACACAGTGGGGTATGCGGGAATTGTCGGTGTGTTTGTGTACAGTGTATGCAACACCCGTGCACCAATCGAAAGACTCATTGCCGAATGTATTTCACATCTGTCCCTCGCAACGCTTATTAACAAACTCACCAAGTCACGGTGTATAATGCTCTGTTTGAATTTCACCCATCTTTTGTCCGGTATGGCCATTATCCCCTTTCGTAAATTCTATCTCGTTCGTGACCCGTTAAGGTTGAGGGAACATTCAATTGAGTCAGAAAAAAAATAAATGTATCTATATTTCGTGAGCACAGGTGCAGTATAACTGACTAACTTTTGCCCGCGATCCTGTCAGCGTGGACTTTGGGATTCAATCCAGAGAAGAGATAAAAAAGGAAAGAAAAAAGTAAAAAAATAAAGAAAGAAGGTAGAGCGTCATATTTCTCAGGCACGGTGGTAGGTTGACTGACTGAGGTAAGGGTTGGTAATTAATAAAATGGTAGTACAAAAGTGCCAACCTTCAACTCCAGTATCATTGTTGTCTATACAACTATATGGCTTTGCAATATAGTTCTGTATACAACAATTCTGTAATTCTGTAGACAATAATTGGGAATTATTATCTCAAAAACTATGGGTCCGATGTCATCCAAGTTTGTTTTATTCGAAAGTATAAATAATGAAGTATATTGACATGTTTTTTTATGAATATATGTGAGCTGGGAGTGCTGTTATTGTGGCCAGCGTAAAATATGTCTATCGCTGGCACGGTCTGCGGTCCCCATGATTGCATGCAGTCAGTTGACCTAGAACAAAAAATTCGGAAAGATTCTTAAAATGTAATGCATTGTAGAATTTTTTGAGAAAATTTTTTCTCACAAAACGGCGCCTGATTGAAGTTAACATTCATTTTAACCTAATCTTCCGACCTTTCTGGCTTGGTAAATAAATAATGATTTAGTATTTAAAAAAACCTAGACTGCGAAGGGCTTTAAACATAACATTTTAAAAATATTTTCGAAATGTTTGTTTTAGATCAACCGAATGCATGCAATCATGGGGTCCGGCAACGAGTGACATGTTTTGCGCCGACCACAATAACAGCGCTCCCAGTCAATATATGTTTATAAAAAAAAAATGCGAATATACCTCAATATATTAGGTGTAGTAAAAAGAAATCCATTATTTTTGCATGAAATTGAAGGCAAAAATAATGGATTTCTTTTTACTACACCTAATATATACTTTCAAATAAAACAAACTTGGATGAAATCGGACGATTAGTTTTCGACATAAAAATTCCCTAAAAAGAATTTGATTTTCTCATACAACCTTCAATACCCCGTTGCACTCGTAATTAGGGGTTGTTTAACCCTTCGTGGTCGAACTCACAAATTCAATCGCGTTGGGTCACACCTGGGTCGGTTCTACCCAGTCAGTTTTCATGAAAGTATTGTGACCAAACTATTCGTCCGAAGTGGTTCAAAAAATTACGGAACATGCTTTGAACTTTCTAAATGATGTACGAAAAATGTATTTATAAGAAATAAATTGGTGAAATGTTGAAAAAAAATTATAAAGAATAAATGAAAACGCAAAAGGGACACTTTTCGCTAAAAAAATCATGGTTATGTGAATTTTCAACATTTTTATCGAATATTAGGACGCGATACTCCTTAGATATGCTAATTTTGGAAAAAATAGTAACATAGTACGCGTTCCAAAAACGGGATTTATTCCGATATGTGAAATTCGAAGCCGGGAAGTATTATATATTTACGCCAAAAATCGATCGACGGGTCGATTCTACCCAGGGTGACCAGGAAGGGTTAAAAAAAATTCTAAAACATGTGTTTTATTATTTGTCTTGAAGAATATTTATACCAAGTTTCAAGTTGATCCACGCAAGAAATACAATTTTCCATAGACTTTTACACCCCATTTCACCACCTTGGAAATTGATTTTTGAGATTACCTTTGTTAGTGGACCTCCACGCCTTCTAGGGAACATATCTGCCAAATTTTATGTTTCGATCTTCAGCGGTTTAGGCTGTGCGTTCTCTATATATCAGTCAGTCACGGAACTGTTTTATGTGTATAGATTAAAACTTTTTTGGAAATGCTGTACCTTTTGGAACACGCGATGGCACTTTGAACGGTAAGACCCCAGACTATAACCGAAGAGCTACTGGGACAAAATGTCTCGCCTGAAGGTTTGGGAGCTACTGGAACAAAATCCTGGCTTGAAGCATTGGGATAAAGGCCCTGGCACTGAACTAGGGTTGAATGTGCGACTGCTGCGTATAATTTGATTAGACGTTAGTCTGACCTCGAAGGAAAAGACTGGCGAATGACACTCAATGGTTGTACAGTTGCTAAGGCCAGCAACGAAGAGCCTGCCAGCGAGGAAGAAAGTCCCGTGAACCCTCATTACGTTACCTCAGGCATATGGCACGGTTGAACATTAGCGTTGGTGGTAACTGACCTAACGGTAGTCTTTATCAAATTACGGAAGGTGAATCGATGTAGGGATGGACCGAGGAGAGCCGAGGCTTAAGGATCCGTGCTGCGTCTGATTGTACCAGAAGTTGTTGAAGACATTCAGTAATTCCGGTTACAAGAATGGAACTGTCTGGATTCAGTCGGATATTGCTCCAGTGGACATTGCAAGATAATTTTGACGCGCTCTCGCGGGAGGAAGTTCCAACCCGGATCAACTTCCGTGATTCGTGATTCGTGTAGACAGCTATAGAACTGTAATCATCCAATACCATCGACATATCTTCTTTTGATCGGCTGATAAGCGTACTGTCGACACTGCAATTTCATCGTCATGGTAAGTGCATAATATTCTGATTGTTCACGAATGAGGTGAGGGCTTCCGACGCTATTCCGTTTCCAATTTCTAGGATGTCGTGCAGCGTCGGAATCTGAATTTCCGGATAATATAACTGTTGCGAAAGGAGGTAGGGTCTCCAATGAGCGGTGTGTGGGTGGAAAGCGATGCGACGTAGATGAGACATGCAGTTAGCCGAATGAACATTGAGCACAAAGGCAATTACGGAGTATCGGCTTAATTGCCACCCTCTCTTCGAGTACCCCAGTCCGCCATTGAGCGGATTTACAACTATACATCGTATACATGACTACGTCGCACAGGGACGAAACCCTGAACGCAATATATTCTTATACTTCGTCTTTTTCGAGTATAATATTGTATTTCTTCTTGGAGGGAGCATTAAATTCCGTAATGGTCGTTCGTTGCCAAAGCAGAGGGTTGCAAAAGCCACCGGAGCGACGTTCCACAAGGGGATGGGAGAAACGTTCCTGCGAGCAAACGCGATGAAGGTGCTGGCAACGTTCGTAAAAGTCTTCATAGATTCACGAACCCTTGAAGCAAAATCTATAAAAGAATACAAAGCGGACAAAGACAATGTCACGAAGAGAAGGATAGAGAGGAGAAAATTGCGATCGGCACGTCGGTACACGAAGATCGAATCGTTCATTCTGCCAGAGCAAAATGGCCGGCATCGGAGACAGCGCACGTCGAAACGCCGACGCCGGTCCAAGATTTGTTGCCATAAAGGAGATTGCTTTGCTCTAATGAAGAAACATTACCGACACGATATTGCTCCGATCGCTTTTCTCTGGCGCGCGCGGGATGAAAGACGCCGTCCATCGATCGAGCATTAGCGCGGTGTGGGTCCCCGATGGAAAACGTCTTTAACGTTTAATACCGAACGACATAGATCTTCCAACGTTATACTTAAGAACACAGATCCTGATCTTTCGTAGCCTACGTTTCGCCCCTGCATCATCTACGATTCGCCATATATCTGCATAAAATATTCATCAGTATGAAGCGCTCTTATTTCCTTATTAGTGAAAAAAAGAAGCTGAGGTTTGGGACAAAGCTTTGTTGATCGAGCTGCAATATCACCATTCAACAAAGTTTCAAAAGAATAGAAAGTTCCGAGTGAATGAATTCTAACCGAGCAAGTTGTCCACCCCTGATGCTGGCATTCTAGAAACGATTCGGGAAAGACGTTCGAGAGTTCCTCAACCCTCTTGAATCATGGGTATAATATAAAACGCGATCCGACACCTCCGCATAAAGAGGGTGTATATTCCCGTTGGAAATGTATATACAGATGCTAGAAACGCTTTGTATTGCGCGTGCGCAACCCCTTTTTCCTCCCACCCCCCATGTATTGACGTGGTGCTGGTCACTGGCAGAACTACTGAAACTCTCACACTCACTGACCACCACCACTACCACCAATACCACTACTGCCACCAGGAGAAACGAGAAACGCGCGCAAAGCTGGACTACCCTGTACCCCGGCAGGACCTTTTCCCTTTGAGGATTTGACGTTCGTGTATGAAACAGAATTCCCCGCTATGAAGAAGGAAGGCTGTCTTGAGGAATGCCTATGATGCCTTCCTTCGACTCAGCCCTTTGAATCGTTCTATTCCCACCGTCCCTGACGGAGCACAAGCAGCATGGCGGTTCACATGCTGCTATAGGGTTTCGTCGCGAAACGTCGCCGGGCATTCGCACTAAACGAGTGAAAGCCCCTTTTTCCATTCTCCGGTCTACGCGCATCTTGCACGCCGACCTCCACATCTTTCGTCGAACGGCCACACACTCGTGACAAGTACGAGACGACCATCCAACAACCACCACTGGCCACTGGCCTCGCGCGCCTCTTCTGCTCCTTCAGACACCCTCGTGGCTTTCTTCCACCCCTGAGTCGAACAATCGATAATAGGCATTGATAGACTAAGACTCGAGTCACTATTTCGGCTAGGCAGACTAAGATTGGTCTATAGATCGGCCTGGAAAATTGTTCGGAACCCTCCAGTACATTCTGCATCCGCCAAATCCATGACGATATTGACTAATAAAAGTCCCTTGCAGCGTCCATTCTGCACCTCGCAAATTAGAATAGCGTACGAACTGAAACCTCAAAGCGTACGTTGAAATTGCCGTTTAAGATTCTGTGAAGGAAGATTTAGACTGAAGTTCATATATGGGCTATACAGGAAATGAAACGGATTGCTTAGGCACCCTAGAATGCAGGAATGAATATCATTGATTATGCCTTCTTACTTTGTCTACCCATAAACGTTTTATTAAAATTAAACATGAATAACCAAGCTATAAAGATAACAAAAAGAAGTACTTTGCCAATAAGATCTCACTGATAAACTTCTCTAAAAGAACCGAGCCCAAGTATCGACAACATAACTTTTTCATTAGGGTCCACGAACTATCCACATCGGCAGTTGTCTATCGAAGCGATCATGAAAGCTTCACAAAACCCAGACACGTATTCATTTCGTTTGCGAGTAGAGGGGCCTCAGCGTATACGTTTGCCGGTGCCGTGCGAGTTTGTGTTGGATACGTATACGTGTAAGGCTGTTATATCGGATTGTATAGGTGTCCTATATCAATACGCGAGCCAGAGCAGAAGATTATCCCAGATGCGCTCATATGTATTTGTCCGTCCGTGTGTAGCGAAGCTCGTTACAATCAGGAACATTGGAGAGATGAATCGTATTTATATGGTAGGGCGCACGCACACGTACACTCCAGCCGGAGAATCCAGCGCACGCGGACGGTGGTCGGTCCAGTGGCCGTAGCTGTGGCCAGCATTTGCGGGGGTGGCGATCGAGGCATTCCCTGCCAACCTCTCTGTCTGCTATAGAGGGTGGTGAGGCGTTGATCAATACGTGAAGATAGAATCCGATGCTACCCATCCAGCCGCCCCTTTCGCATCCTCGATACGACCAGTCGACCCTCAGCTCTGACTCTGCGTCCCTTTGTCTCACTCGTCTTCTCTTCGCTACTCGGTATTGCCCTCTCGCACTTGCCCCGTATGAGGACTTCGCGAATACGGTTGTCAGCAGCCCATATGGTAAAATATAATAATATTTGACTGCTAAGTAGGCAGCGAAAAAGTGATCCTGACCAAGTGTTGCAGAAAAATGCTATGCATATACGCGAACGGCCTACAACAGTTGGCCACATTAAAGCTTACATTTTTCTTATCGATCAGGATATCAACGAATTCTTACTGCTCCGCATAGCTAACCGTTAGTTTCGTTCTTCATGTTTGTACATTCGTACAAACATGAAGAACGAAACTAACAGTTACCGGGGGAAATGTCAGACGGAACGGGATGAAAAGAGAGATTGATTACGCGGTGGATGGAAGTTGGTTTGGGGTGTTGGTTGGTGTCGTGTGGAAGGTGGCAGCGAAGCAGGAGAGGCGCAGGTACGTTAGCTTTATGTTAATCCCGGCTGGCAGCTCTGCGGCTGACAGCGAGGCTGCCGCTGTTAATATCGCTCGGTGACATACCAGTCACTATGCGAGATAGTACTCGGGGCCCTCATTGGCCTATCCTCAACCCTGGTAACGTAGCTACGGTTAACGTACAGCTCGGTATCAGCTATAACTACGCACCAAATGCGTTAGGTACAGGCTAACGGGAGTAAGAGAGACAGGTAGATGGAGGATACTTGCGGAACGAGAGCGCACGGTGTGTTACATACGAAGAGGGTATACCGCGCGGTATCGTACGATATGGAGTGGCTGTGCCACCGTTCAGGGGTGGCGACAAGGGGTGGCAATCAATATGAGCCTCAACGCAAACACGGCGCCGCTGTTGTACTAACATCAAATAGGCGGATAGCGAGCCGCTCGCTCACTGACAACCAAACACATATAGATATATATATATATATATATATATATATATATATATCTTGATCGAGTTGTGTTGGTATATTGTCTGTTCTTGCTCCACTCGGATTCTGCATACAAAGCTCTATCCCACTTTCCACATTTTCCATGCTCCGTCATCTAGAGTATGTAGACGATCCCCTAGATCAGTTCAGACACTGCATGCTTCCAGCTGTTAAGATTGAGGAATCTTGGTCATAAACTTCAATAGATCCATTGGACCGGAAGACAGAAGAAACCGGAAGTCACGCCATCTTTATGGCTCCGTTGTACATGGCATGACATTATCGGCGAGTAGACGTGCGAAATAGCAATAGCAAATTAATTTATCTCAATGATCAACCATGCATCGAGTTCCACGCCCGCTGATGGGCCAGCGCGTGTTGCAGCGACACTAACTCCGCAATGCGTATACAGCTTTTGCCACACGCTATATAAACTTTCGCATTGATTGGAGAGAGAGACGTGATAGCTAGCAACCGATCCCTGTACTAGGATATTCTATTGGTTTGCATACGAGATTGACGCGGGCCTGCACTGACCGGAAAGGCATACAGCTGCAACGCTAACATAAAAGAGCAATGTGTCAATAACATCGAATTTTCAAGATCGTGCTGAACACTCGAAACACTAATTGCCGATGTTATTTTTTCTTGGGATTGAATGTTCAAATGAAGGTAATGCGTGGCGTGGGGTTGAAAAAGTGGGAGGAGGAAACATCGTCCGGTAAGAAAAAGGAGGAATGTAAATACGAGAATAAAAGGAAGTGCGAAGACCTCGGCCCTCCATCCCTGTCCCTCAAAACTGACTAGCCGCCTTCTCCAGAGGGACGAAGAAAATTCTTCTCACTCATTCCCTCTGCTCTCTCATACTTTCTCATATTCTACTCTCTCATACTCTCGCTGGAGGGGAATTTTCGTTTGACGAATTAAGAACGCCAGCTCTTGGGAGAGAGAGCGGCGTCCACCAGCGGCAGATTCCACAGGAGAATTCTCAGAGCTCCGGACCTTTTTCTTCCAGAATAATGCATAATTCGACGAGGGTGAACAATAGCCAGAAATAAATTATGCAAGATTACAAAGAGGTGCAGCCGGGGATGGCGACGCGCGCGGGAGCGGATTTTCGCCAGGATGAGAAGAACGAGTGGAAGGAGACGGGGACAACGATGCCGGGCTCTCCCTTGCGGAGAAAGAAAGATGTAAGGGAAAATGAAAGAAAAAAAGGAATTAAGGAGGAGAACGGTAAGGGGATACAGTGTTACCCGTACTATATTATCCGGAGACAGCGGTAGCATAATTACCAACCCCGTGAGCTATAGCGCGAACGACGTCTTGCTGGCCCGCGCCCACCAATCCCGCGCGGAAGCAATCCCACGTTATGAGATGCGAGCCCTGGTTTTTTTTGGCCAAGCTGCTCTTGCCTCTCCACTCTCTTTTCCCATTTTATCGGGTTAGCCCCGTTCCATCCCTGTCTGTTTTTCCCATACCACGTCATTCGTTCTTTCTCATTCTGCAGTGAGATTTTCCCAAAGTAAACATGGTCTACTACGCTCTTCCATATTCACTTGGACAGTCTTGGTCGCGCGAGATCAGCACTCCACTCATCAGGATGAACATAGGATGACGATCTTACCAGCGCTCAAGCCAATCGATTGTCCTTCCTTTTCTCCTAGTTTGCGTGCCGAATCGCAGTCGGGCTTGAGTACGCTAAAGTATGGAAGTACGCCATCCTGGGTCTCGTGACTCAGATTCATTCTGATCAATGACTAACCGAATAGGACAAATTGCAGTTGAGTCGTTGCTCTCTTGATTCCTTTACAAACTGATTCGATGATATTGTTGGTGAAGGCAGGAGCTTCCGTCGAAATTACCCATCGAAACAAAGTGCCACCGTTCATCCTCGTTCCCTATGTAATAGTAAAAAAAATACTACGAGATTACTCTTTTCTTTGGAGGAAGAAAGAAGGCAAGATTTCCCCAGCATCACCGCATAATAAGCTATTCAATCCAAACGAGAAGCTCATCCCCTTCACGTTTCCTCTCTTTACCCCACCAACCCCAAGCCTGAATACCTTGTCTTATTCCTTCGGGGAAAACCCCGACTGCAAACCAACTCCGTCGCAGTGGGAGCTAATCCTCCTCGTTTTAAAAAAGTAATGAGATCAGCTACTCATTGATTCCGGCACTTGCTTGACGATCATCTTACAAGTCTGTATTTTCAGGGACTTGCTGCGCGAAGATTTCGATTATCGCAAAACCGCACTTGTACTCGACGAACTCTTTGCACTTTTCGAAAACATTTTTACGTTTTTGGATTCGTTATAGTTGTGACGTTTAGACTTTACTACAAGGATTATAAATGCGAATCGACTGAGCCTTCTTCAGCTTTATCGTGAGCGTAGCTTAAACCTCAGAATTTCAGTTACGAGGAAAGGGATACGAAAGTTCCTTCTGTGTTGCTATGAAACTGCGTAAGATGTTAATGAGACCGGAGGCTTGGAATTCTTGCCAGTCTCCAAGACTCCCGAAGATTCCTTTTTGGTGACGTTGCATAGCTGGCTTAATACCACCCCTCTTGATGGTGTCTCTCGCTCCTGGTATCGTCGTATACAATCACGACTTTCGTGTATCCTCGGCATTTTCCACATAACCTGCGCGCAGAAAATCTCGCGTATTCGGTGATTCTGCTCTTTCAGATTTACTCATCGTGTTTATTCATGAACAACATATTTCGTAATGTCGATTCCAGGGAAAAAAGATACCGAAAGTCTTCTGCGCAGACTGGTAGAAGGTTCATTGGTTTTTTTTTACGTTCGCTTTTGGACAACATGGCGCCCGCGACAGAGGTTGAAGGATGGAAGTACGAGGAAGGACCCCCTCGTGCCATCAGGCTTGAATTATTATGGTCCGGGGTGGAGCGAGGGTTGCGCTACAGGGCGTACCATCGAGGAGATATGATATCCAGAAAGCAGCGAGGGAATGTATATCAAGGGGGTGTCCTGGCCCAATGGACCTGAGCCATTACGACCACCACGATGGGCTCCGCCAATAGGGTCGCCTTCCCTTCGTTCTGGTACCATAACGCTGGAGACATGATAATCGCTCGTGCGGTCTCTTCTCTCATCCGTAAGAGAGCAACAGAGAGAAACAGGCACGAAGTACGGCACGATGAGAAAGACACATACCGGATCGATACCTCCATCATTTTCGTCCGGTAGATGTTTCCCATCTTCGAAAAAAAAAACTACCCCGTGCTACTTTACCACGCAATGGCAGTTGAATTGACCCAAACATCGATCTTCCTGATATGAGAAAAGTGCCTTGAGGCACGGACGCTCATATCGTCGAGATGTGCCACACTTTTTGCCACTCTCATCATCGTGATCTTCTTATGAGATTGAATAGCCCGCTCATACCTGTGCAGAAAATTGGCAGGGTATACCTAATACAATTCAGGACCTTCAATGGATTATTTATGGATTCCATAGTAGGGTTTTCCGTAAAAGAGCCGGACCGGGCCCCTAGTAGGGAATGGTAGGGTAGGTAGGTTGACTAAAACTATAGTCTATGCACGGAGACCAAGTAGATGTCTTTAAGGCGTGTAGTTGTAGATTCCCTAGTAGCGATTTCCCCAATACTACTAGACTTTGCTATTATAGGGGCAAATCAGTACAAATTTCTTAACTAAAGAATTTCTGACGTAATAATTATCGAGATCGATTAAATATAATAATGAAACTATACGTTTAGTAGAAGAGCTGTGATGCCTTGAACCAACACGCATGCAGTGGGTTCATTGGAACAACGCGGCATCAAACGTGTCAAAATATGTAACAGAATTCTAAGCCTCAAATGTATTGAAATAACACATTTCTTTTTCACAGTGCACACACACGCACGTACCCACATGGGTGCAATAATTTTTATGAGGCACGTTTGAGGCAATTTTAAAGTCCCTGGTTATTTTGCCTTCAATGGCCCTCGGTAGCAAAGTGTGGCCGGTCACTGATGGTCCATGTGAAGCTTCCAGACTAGGGCCTTAATAAAGTTAGGGAAAATTAAGATGGGCCCGATCAAAGCCCGAACTCAATTTTCGCACAGGTACTAGAAGTTTTAGCCAACGTCGCGAATCTAGACATCCATTCTTGTCATAGTTTTCTTCCCATTTGGAATATCGTTTGCAATGCTTCTTCATCATCTTGTCAGCCTCATACAGAACGAAAACAGGAATAAATAGACCGTGATGATTCGTTCCTTGGACTGTGAGAACGGCAACCAGCACAAAGATAAATCGTCGAAGGTGATTATAATTTTCCGCGAAGAGAACGTAAAATTGCAAATGTCAGAAACAGCCAGTCCATCAAGACCGTGCGCGGAGGCAGAAACCGGGAAAGAGTCAGGAGCGTACAGACAAAGACGAAGGGAAAGAAATGGAATGAAGAGGGAGAGAGGCAGCACCGCGATACCGTTAGTGTTGGTGGAGCATACGAAGGGTGTGTGCGATGGAAGAGCCTCGGAAACAAGGGATGGTTTTGCGGTGGAAACGTAGCAAGGCACGTAGATGAGGCGGTGGATCGTTGCGGCTGCTCCGCGCGGCTTGCGAAGAGGCGCAAAGACAAGACCAAGGAAAGGGCAGGGGCAACGACGGGGGTAACGATGAAACACAACGGTCGGGAAGGGGGTGCCTGTCACAACCACGCGCTCCCCGTTACTTCTGCTCCGGTAAATTCTGTACTCACTTGCCGTGATGATCTCGCGTCTCTCGTGGCCGGTGCGAGCTCCTCTCTCCGAGTGAGCGAGCGATTTCTAATGTGTTCGCGAATGTGCTGGCTTTTCTTTTGCTCTTTTTCTTTTTTATTCCTTCCGCCCTCTGAAATATCTGGCTTCCGACCAGATTGGATAACCCCTCCTTTTTGCAAGCCCACATAACCCCAAGTAAAAAATTGTATATACCTATCCATGTGGGTATGAATAAAAAAAAATCATGGGTTCTCGTGGACCATTCGGGAAACATGAGCCACCTTTAAACCTTTCTGGCTGGCTAAGAAATTTCTGGCTGGCGAGAAGTTGCATAAAAATGGTGACATCCAAAGATAACTGCCAGCTCTCTCCATTTTATAATACCGGGGAAAAAAATCAGTAAGAAAAAAATTGCGAATATCAAGACACGTTTATTCCGAATTGGTATTCCTCTTCAGGCACATTGGATCTGCAGCGAATGGAGTAATGGTTGACGGGGCAGGAAAAGGAAAAAAGAAGAGAAAAAAACCAGCTTCGCCTGATATCAAAGATTCGCGACAGTTTTTTTCACGCGCCCGGGACGTCGCTATATCAATTTATATACCCACCGTAGAAATCAAATAACGCTGCGAGCGGGCGAAGAAGATGGGAAGAGGCAAACGTGCACTCCTAACAGAAAAGCCAACCTTTTTCTCCCTTTTCCCGGACCCTTTCCCGGCCTCGTATTTCCTTCTCTTTCCATTTGTTTATGTATGGGAGAGGCTTTTGTTTTATATTTATACTTTTGCCGAGCTCGTGATGTATTCAGTGGAGAAGAGACACGCGCTGTGCGGTGACGGCAGATCCGACTGCCGATGGAAAAAAGGGAATGGCAGATATAGCAGCGGGGATGAAAAACGGATGGGAAAAGGGTGGCTCTGGCCCGCGGAACGAACGTATGGAGGGTTGTGTGTGTGTATATATATATATATATATATATATGTGTATATATAAAAGTGTATGCGGATAAACGGCGTAGATGAGGGTGAGGGTTGCCTCAACTGCGGTTCAACGGGAACGATGGAAGCGCGGACCTTTCCCTCTCGATTTTTCGTGCGATCGCGGAAAAGCGAAGGGCACCGCGCACGAATGAAACTGCAATTGCCATTTTTATCTCCTCCGCGTGCCTCCACACTTTCTTCATCCTCTTTTTTTGCTTTCTTTCTTTTTTTTCAAACGACTCGTGAGCGCACACCACACTTCGATTTCATTCCGTATGGACTCCGCTGATAGTCGACTTTGCCACACACCCTTTTGCGGCAGCCGCCCCATTCGCGCTCCTCGTAAGCGGCCAAAAATAAAATAAACCGTGCACAAGGAAAAAAGGCGTGTAAATGTTGCGCGAGCATTCGTTCGCTTTTTGGCTCGGAGAATTCCATTCAGCGAGCTCACGAATTCATTCTGCCAGATTAACGCCAGTGAAAATTTCTCCTTTTTTATAGACTGGCGTTTCAAGCGATCGTGGATGGAAGCGTAAAGATAACAATAACGAAGCGACAGGATCAGAAATTTAATGTGTATTTGAGAATCAAAGGATGTTGAGCAGAAAATCGATAGGGGGTCATCAGAGGTTGTCAATTGAGGTTTTTTGAAATGACAACAAACGTGGAACGATTTATTGCGAACTTACGAATTTTCGGAGCTTTTCGCGTAACTATTCGGGTATTTTGGTCTGGGTCGGATTCAAGGTCAAAGAGCTCGGAGGCTTGCCAACGAGTACCACAACCAATATCCCTGCTCGGCTGTACGCAGTGACCCGTTCCTCATCCCTAGCAATTGCATCTTCAAATATAGTTATTTTCTGCCAGCGCAGTTCATGCGATTTCAAAATCCCTGGAAAACGAAATTTTTCAAAAATGTCTCCTGATCAGCGTATCGGAGCGATAAAAAACTGCTTTCTGTTCATATCTCCACACTTTGATAAATGAAGGCGGTCAAGAGTGAGGCTGAAGATGGCGTCCTCAAAGGGTGTGGATTATACCCAAAGTCCACGTACCCCAGGACGTAGCCCACCTACAAACCCGCAATGCCCACTTCGCAAAAATCTTCAAGTGGAAAATTACACGAATGCAAGATAGAATGGTTGAGTGGAGGGCGTTAGAGGGAGGGAGAAATAAAACACTGGGGTGGGTGGTGTTTTGAGGGTAGCCACAGGGCATGTGGTGAGGATGCCGGTACGTTGAGGCTGAAAGAGATCGGGAGAGAGACAGAGAGAAGTGATGAATAGGTGAAGTAGAAAGGTACAGGACCAGTTGGAGCGTCGTTGGCAGCGACGAAAGAGGCAGAAAACAGGGTAGAAAGGAGGAGATGAAGAGCGGAAAAGAGAGGAAGAGACTTGGAGGAGAGGGTGCTTCGTGGTAGGGGTTGGCGCGCGAGAAGAGCAAAACCTAGGGAAAGTGAGCGAGAGAGCGTGGACAGAGCAACAGGGAGATGAAGATGAAAGGAGAGGGTGAAAGAGAGATCGTTTGGTTGGTTATAGCACGTATATTTTCTCCCTCCGGTTCCTTCGTCCGCCTCTGGAGCCACCAACCCTCCCCTCCTTCTTGATCCTTCGCTTTGGTACACGCCACCCCTTCCGTACAGCGGAGCAACTCGCGGTAGTCGCATCCACCGTCCCTCCCCCTCTTTCTCTCTCTCTCTCTCTCTCTCTCTCTTTCTCTCTCTCCGAACACACATCTTCAGCATCAACGCCGCTCCCATAGCTGAACATAGGATATAGATAGACACTACGGATCTACGGAAGAAAGGGGGGTGGAGGCGCATCTCACACACGAACGCACGTACATATTTGTGTGTATAACAGAACCGGGAGAAGGCAGCAGGAAAACGCAGCAACGGCACACCCGGCTTTCCCCACTTCAGAAGAAAAGCACTTTCATAAATCTGCCAGCAGATATATGTGCGCACAATTTCCGAGATCCGGCCATTAAAGAGCCACTCTCCTCGACGCTATACTTACCAGCCTCCTCTATACCACCGTTTCAGCTCCTTCCAACCCCCCTGCTGCCATATATATATATATATATATATATCTCGCTTGCACTCTCTTCGCACCCCGACCGCACCTTTCCACCCCGGGAGCGCTCCTCCTCCACCCTCGCTCACCTCCTTCGTCTTTCTTCCCTACACAACCCTGTGGAACCTTCCACCCCTCTTTCAGTGGTAGTAGCCTTCATCGCCGAGCCACTTGGATCTTGCAGCTCCGTATGAACGCGTGTGTGGCTATTTTCTCCGCCCTGGCTCTTCGTCTTCCATACTTCGCGTCCACATTTTTTTTCGTATACTATCCAGTGTCCTCCATGGCTTCCAGCACAACACGTACCAGGATCGCCAGTACTCCCTTCTCGCAAAGTGGTTTTCTTGGTCGTTGTATCTTGATTTTGTTTACAGAATGTTCGCAAACTGGTGCACATCCATCGTATGATCCATCGGGTGCCAATATCCTCCAGAAATTAATATACTCCGTATAACTAGAATTGCCCAAATTTGGTGAATGAAGCTTTGGGAAGCTTGTGGTGGTTCAGGTCTTTCTACTTGGATCATCATACCCTTATTCCTACCCTCTTACGCACTCGACCTGTCCTCGTCTCACTTTCCATTAGCCTATCTCAACCCCAGGATCTCCCTACGAAGCATAAACGGCCAAGTGACATCAAACTCTACCTCTCTTTGCCTTCTTTCACATTTTCAAACCTTTGGCCTATCTCCACCTCTGGCTCTATTCTAGCTAGGGAAAAACGTGGCCTGTTATCTAAACCCGCCGCGTTCTCTTACACCCCCTTTATGGTTCCAACGGAAAAGCAACCGGCAACTTACCCTCTACCTTTTCTGCCACTTTCTCTCTCTCTCCCTTCACTCCTACCCTCTCCGAATCTACGATCGCACCGTCTCACAACGGAAGTTACCCCTTTGCCGTTCGCACGAAAAGAGCATGGCTCGGTTTAGTGGTTGGTTCACCGGTGGAGGAGAGAAGAAGCAGCGAAGGGTGAAGGTGCGCGCCGACCTTCCTCTCTCCCCTGCAAGCTCCCTAGCCGGATAACGTGCTCTAAACACCGCGCTTTTACAGTGGTGATAGCCGCATTGACATTTTCAGATAGGGCCTGAATTATCATCCGTACACACGTGTAAATAAACACAATATGTCTACGCAAACAGGGGGCAGAGGGTGGGGGCAATGGCGAATGCCGTTTCTTTTTAGAGATTTATCCACGGTGTGGCAAGCTCGACGTACCCTTCCAGAGCCTGGAAAAGAAATAAAATGGATATGCGGTAAGGTCGCGCATATAAACTCGATATGGAACGAGGGTCGGGAGAAATGGGACCAAGTCATATATACAACTCGGAGGGAGAGACGGATATATAGAATGGTAATGGCGTTTTTACCTGTGGGGGGAGGGGGGTTGGGCGATAGCAGTGGCACGTGTATTTACGTACCCGATCGTAAATTAAATTGCACGAAGCGACGCGCGCATTTCGCCCACAAGCTCGAGCCAGCGATCACGTATACCTAGGGAAAAGCTCAACTGCAACCTTCTCTCCCTTTCTCTCTCTCTCTCTCTCTCTCTCTCTCTCTCTCTCTTGCATACGACTTCCTCATATAGCCCCGTTTGGAAATTCTCCTTCCAGAAGTCTCCTTTCTTCTCTCCTCACGCGGGCTGCTCCCTCGAATCCCGGAGTTTCGAAATTACTTCGGTACTTAATACCGATAATATAGGGTTGCTGGCGTTGTATCGCCTGCTATTCCCTCATCCTCATTTCCAACCGCCCCCCCTCGCCCGAGCCACCGTGCTTATTCACGATTCGCATCTCACTACTTCACCCGGCAGCAGCACCGAACCAGAAAAGGGGTGGTGAGAGGCATATCCACCACGTTGTACTAGACCTGTAACCCTCTCCACTATGGACCGAAGGGATACTCGTATATACGTATACATCTTATACCCCCGTACCCCCCTCCACCGGCATCTATACATTATATGTATATAATGTTCAAGTGGATACAAGAGGGTACGAGGTTACAGATGGCTAGCTTAACTGCGGCATATTATGCGAATTAATTACCCAACTTGGTGGCTGAGACAGACATATTATTTATCGCTACCAGCGATACTGCCTCTCCACCGCGAGCGGTTAAAGCTTCAAGCCTTGAAATATATCTGTACATTTACAGACAAACTGTATAACGACGTAAGCCCCCGTCTTTGGCCTACGCAGAAACGTTGACTATCTCACTTTTTGGGATTCTCGGTTGGCTTGAATCGCCCATTTTTCTGTTGCCCATCTCATCACGGTGAAATCACGAGCAATTAGTTGCGTGATGAAGATGAGGCATCTTACTTTGAGGATTTTGCAAGAGTTGATACACCGGATTTATCGACAGCTCAATGGTGGAAAGTGCCTGATGACAAAAGGACCGAAAGGAGAGAAGACTGGCTCGTCACGAGCTGTCATCTGGAATGGATATTATCAGTGATATCGCAGAACTTCGGGACAATCAAGTTACAGCTCGGAAGGGCGAACAAATAAAAAAAGAAAGTTTGCAACTCTCGTCCAGCTCGCCTCAAGCACGGTCGCGAATCTTGCTCCTCCCTTGGGGTCATCAATACCCTGGGCTTCATCGCCACGGGAATGGGATGGAAGAAAGTAATACGGAAAAAAAGAAAAAAGGATCTAGGGGAGGAATGCAAAGAGTGTCCAGTCACTGTGATGCTTCAACCAGTTAGCCCTTAAGATATTTTTTTCAGAACGGAAGGACAGAGAGGGAACAACGAGATAAAATGCGCCCTCGCGACAACGGAGGAGATGAAATACACCGAGAGTACATCCCCACTCTGAACAAACGTTTCCTTCGCTGCCTATCTCGATCTCCTCTCCCCATCGTTTTCCATCTCACTCCGTCGATGTTTCCCCTCATCGCGACGACGACGACGAGTATGCGGGGGTGGCACACGCTGTTGTGGATCCAAACGGGGTGTACACCATCGACGTCGCGTTTCCACTCCCGTGACAATTCATCCATGTTTCGCGTATGTGGTCGCTTCAAAGAGGGAGCTAGATGGAAGGAGACATCTCTCTGGAGAAACTAACACCGGGGTGAACCCCGCCCGTCATATCCCGCGAGGGCCAATCCGGTGCGGCCTTTTTATTACATCCATAAATCCATCATAACCATCTTTCCCACATCGAGAAGGAGCCTAGCTCATTGGTCGAACTCCCCTCACGTCCCAAGCTTGCTTTCGCGCCTTCCCTTCATGATAGCCCCACGATTTAGTAGTTTGCTGGAGTTTTTCACCAGCAAACCACCAAATTGCGAATATAAAAGGTCTGCAGTGAAGATCCTAAGATGTGAAGATGCAAAAAAGGTTTTACCAATTTTGGATCTTCATCCGATTGTGAGTGTTGGAGGTCTATGAGGCTTGCTCATTCATTTACCTCGACAATCATCTTGCAAATGACCAACCGTGGTGCAAGCTCCCAAGATCCAGTGGATTCTTCCAGGATTCTCATAAAGCCATCATCTTCCCCACTCTTCTCCTTTCCTACAACGATGCACTCTGCTTCTTATAGGATTCCTGCCCCATATAACTCGAAACTGGCGCATTGCGGATCTTTCTCTTCTCCGCCCTTTCGTTCATTCAGCGGATATTAATAATGAATTTTCACGGCTACCTGAGAAGATTCCGATTACTCGGTTGAGCACACGAGAGAGCCTCGCGAGAGACGAATGGACTTTTGTGGCTTGTAGTCCAGACTGGGGCTGGGGGATCGTGCTGCCAGAAAGGATCTGGATATAGAATCGCGAAACAGAGAGAAAGAGAAGGAGAGACAGAGAGGGCTCTGTGCCCGGTTGTATCGTGTGTAGTATAGCAGCCCGAGAGAGCGTTGCGCCCTCTTATCCCCGTCATCCCCTTCCTCATCGTGTTCTCCACAAACCCCCTGACATTCCCTTGCCGGCTTTGCCGAAGGTGGGAGCTCCACGATTCTCCCGTAGTCTATGAAGGGGTGGCGAACGAGAGACGCGGCATCACAGAGCGTGGCATAGAGAAACTCGGGAGAACCGTCGCTAGCCAAAGAGAGAGAGAGAGAAAGAGACAGAAAAGCGAGCGAGATTTTAGTGCGCGCGCATCCCAGCAGCCCAAAACCCCACGTGTATGTACGTGCGCATACAAACGTTACACACCCACACACACCTAAAGGCAAACCGTGTGCTTGTTCAAAGATATAAATGTACGAATGTTGGGTATAAAGGAATCTCAAGCTGCACGGTCTCTCTCCCCATTTACTTCTGTGTTCTACCGCACACCCACACATAGACCCCTTCACTGTTGTAACGCGTCGCTCAAGCGACCGCCGCACATTCGCTCTCCTCGTCGATCCTACGAATATTCATCCCTCAAATATTATCCAATCTGTCATTGACAGCAACCACCATCACAATGGAAACTCTAACCTTCGACATCAAGCCTTCTTCTCCAAAAATATACCACTCACCCTCTAAACCAACTGACCAAGTTCCCACGTAATTACGATTTATAATGATCTCGAAGTCTGTAGGTCCCACAGCTGGACCGTAAGATAATCCGCACTCGTCCTCTTCCAAATGGATCCATAAATGTCTATCTATGGAAGATGGACAGAGTTATCTCGTTCGTACAGGGGGTGTACGTACGCAGCCATACATGACACAGTTTGACAGTTCGCGATGGTACAGGCTCCTCCCAATGGAGACTGGAGGACCAAAAAGGAGATGACTCAAGAGAAAGAGAGTGAGGGTCCGAAGGGGACTGGGAGAGAGACTTGCCGCGGGAGGGTGACCAAGGAAAGGGGGAGGAATAAGGGAGAAGGAAGGGACGAGGAGAGCCGGCGAAGACCATCGGGTCCTTGACGGACGCGAGGATCAATATCCTGCAATACCATACTCCGTACACGATATATATATATATATCTATATGTAAAGATACATCCATATACACAACACATGTACACTACCCCATTCTCATCGCCAATAAAACGCCATACCTATGTGTATTGTACGAAGCTGCACCAGCATCAGCCACCCCAACACCACCACCATCATCCCTTATATGGTATATCTATCCCTACCATACACACATATATATATACACATATACAAGGCGATTCTTTGCTCCGGCTTCCTATTGGCCGTAAAACACTGGCCGGCTGAAAGGTTCAATTTTATCGCGAGAAGAGAAATATCGATGTAACGGGGGTGTGCGGGGGACCGTGCGCCAGGCTAGCGGGAGAAAACGGAGCAGAGCGGAGAAAGGGGTGGTTTGGGCGGTAGCGACGGCGTCAGCGTTGATACAGCACCATCGGCAAGCGAACTTGGGCTCGCGAAAAAAAAAGAGATAGCGCGTGGAGGACTGAGGAGAACTGTGAGTAGTTTCGCACACGTACGTGCGAGAGAAAGATATTGCCAGATATATATATATATATATATTTATATATATTTATATATATATTTATGGGTACATTCGTATATACATGTAAGAGGTACGGTGATTTTGAAGATATTCGACTTTGAGAAACGTCCTCGTAATAGCCAATTTGTCCCCATACTCGACACCCCGTAAACCAACGTCGTCAAAACCACCTTTAGGTACATGGAAGCATAGAAAATAGTCGTTTCAAGGACCATTCTCAAATGCAACGATTCCTTTGGAACAATTTAAAGACTGTCCTGAAAATAGCAAGGGCTGCTGATAGCTAACATTACATAGATATAGTGGGTTCAAAATGTACTTTTTTTTTCACAAATATATATGTGTTGAGTCACTGCGTGTATCCTGAAAGCCATGACGCGTTTCAGTGAATCTAGACTCGATACAACTCAACGCTATGTACAAAATATACGGTGCTTTTCGCGCGAGAGTATTTGCCCTCACACAAAAACGCTGCTACTTCTATCCAACTCGCTTTTTTCTCCCTTGCTTCCACTCTCTCTCTCCTGCTCGATGTCTCTTTCTCTCAGCAGCTACGAGCTTTCCTTTATATATATTCATATATATATATATATATATGTATATATAAGTATACTATTACGATGTACTAGTATACGTACTTTATGTATTGTCCGATACACAGATATGGTTTCGAGGATGGTAAGAATGAAATCGGAAAAAGTAATTCTGTTGAAGAATCTCGACTCTTCTATTTCTCCTGCCCCCAGCTGCGTTCACGTTCCTTCCTTTTCGTTCTTTTGCTCGGCCAAATAAATAATGAATCTTGCATACAAGCCGGCTACGTCGATGTCGATACGTCTCGATTTTTTTTTGTTTTTTGAAAATGTTTGACGTATTTTTGAAACTATGGAGGACTTGGAGTCGTTTTAGTCACGTTTGAGGACAATTTGATAGCAGACTGGGCTCAAATGTCAGGGTAGTAAAATCCGGAAAGTTTAATGGTGTATTTTTGTTTTTCCTGAGTTTTAACGTAGACCCTTGCGGATTTTTATGCATATCATTTTGCAATTAAATCCTTCCCTTTTATTCCATATAGTAACGGTATAAATGGCCCCATATTCTTCTGATTCTCTGGTGCACAGACGTTTTACTCAAGTATCTACACGAAGGTCAGACAAGTGTGGGCCTTCCACTGAGTCGTTAATGCGCCAGCCAGGGCACGGCTAAGCGGTCACCGCTCCGAGTATCGGCTATGCACAATGCTGCTTAAATCCACCGCTGGAGCCGGTTCCCGACCACATATCCACCAGTGTCGTTCAGTTATATATACATAGTGAAACTTCGTTTATACGTTTTGCACACACGTTTTTATCGTTGATACGTGAATTTCTCTGGCTCCGGAGGATTCCCCTTATAAAAAATGCAATAAAGTTTCATTTTTACGTTTTTTGCGCTTATACGTCATTCATTTTGATGCCCAGCGTCTGTTTCGAGGTCCGTTTCTTCTCCGTTATTCATTAATCACTGTCATGTGACACAGAAAAAAAGAAAACCAATATAAAATAATTTTGACAACCCGTACCTTGATTTTTTCCATTGTAAAACTCTGAGATTGTACAATGTATGCATATACTTACCTATGATTACATATCTCTCATCAATACCCGTGCGAAAATTTCTTCGGGATACGCAAGTTCCAATCAGATCCCGATCGGGATATGGTACGGATTCCCTAGAAGGGCTATCCTCATCGGAATCCAGATGGCGCCTACTACGTAGCACATGGCGGAGACGTGGTGGCAAGAATTTGAAATACGTATTTCAGATACGTATTGAATACATTTTTATTATAAAATTAAATACATATTTTCGTAGTTCGAACGATATTCATTTAATTTAAATATAATTTCTTAGAATAAATAACCTATATCACTTTTCTCCGGGAAATATAAGTATTTCAAGGGCTATATATTGTTTTTTTCGAAAATTTTTATCAAATGTAAAGAATTTTGTTCGAAATTCTGTTATCAAAATATATAATTTTTTAGAGTTATATAGTAGCACCAATTTTTACCTAATCTTTTTCAGATCCTTGAATAAATGATTTCAGAAAACGTCCAGCCTCTCCAGCTGATACGGATCGGTATCTCCTGGTGAGTTTTACATTCATCCCTGAGATCCGATTCGATATCGAACTAGATCTTGTTCTAAGAAGTTCGGGATTGTAGCCTGGATCCTATGAAAAGTTTCTATTTGAATTCTGACTAGAGTCCTTAATAGTTCCGGATTAGAATCCTGGCTGGAATCCGATTTGCGAGCGTTACATTTTGCTCCCGGATCTGATCCGATGTCCGACTAAATCCCGATTAAGAAATGAGGATCCTAGTCCGAATCGGACTGTATCCAGGACAATATTTCTGCACGGGTACGAACATGTCTGTTATTTACTACTCTAAAATGTCAAAGCATGAAAGTTACAAACTCGTATTGAAGAAAAATTCGAAACAAAAATTTAAAAAATTGAGTTGGCTCATTACGTCAATACTACCAATCAAATTCTCAATTGGAAAACCAAACATTACTATAATAGAGGTACTGCTATTAAAAAAAAAACATGGCGATTTATGCACCAGTCGCCATTTCGAAATGGTAAAGAGTACCTTAATTTGAGATACATCCTGTATTTCCCGTCTACGTTATTCTCATTTATGCGTCATACTTGCTGTAGTCCTTAAAAAACGTATAACAGAAGTTTCACTGTATTTATTTGAGTATTTTCAACAATACCTTCGGGTAAAGGTCAGCACAATATTCAAAAGGATCATTTTAACAACCCTCTCCCACCAAAACTCAATGGGACAGTGAACAAAAAAATGCCAGGATGCAAAACAACCCCATGTGCTGACAATCAACGTTACATAGATATAATTTACATAGATACAAATTCAAAATGGCCTTTCCTCGTGTATGTATGTGTATATATATATATACATATATGGTGCTGTTTACATATATAAATATATAGTCAGGGTCAAACGAAAGTTCAGAGAGGGACAATCGACTTCCGACTTTCTCTCGCCGAGAGTACGCGAGATCTTGAAACTTGTTCGCTGCTCTACCAAGCCAAACCGCCAAAAGCTACGAGACGAGCGGAGGTTCGTGCTGGCGAGAGCCGAGCCACACTTTGCAAAACCTCGACGACCTACTTCCCGTCCAAGAGCCACCCTCACTTCGACTTTGCCTCCGCCGTCACACTGGAGTTTCACCTTTATCGTCTCGATTACCCTGGGCTTGGAAAGACCGAACAATGCTGAAAATTTCGTTGTGGGTTTTCACGAATGGTTACATCGAGCTCTTCGCATCCCCGTTGGACCGGAGGGCTACCAGAAGTTCTTTATCCCGAAAGAGTGTTCATGATGCTGGATGATCAATGAACGAGTGTAGGCTCCAAGTGGCAAAACTTATCAAGGGTTGGTTCGAAGTTTACCACGCGAATGTGACACCGACATCATAATGGAAAATTCTCGGCCATAACGCAAAGCAACCCTTATAAATGGCGGGGGGAGGGAGGGTAGGCGAAGGCGTGCCTGGCATATTCGCGAGATATGCGCGAACACGGATATGCGCGAACGTTAAGGGGGTTGGTACCATATGAATATGGTGTATAGTTATATGAGGGATAGATGCTCCACGATTGGACGTTTCAACCCTCCAATCGTAATGGCTCAAGATATGACCGCCTTCCGCTATATGATATTATATTATCATAACTGCTCCCGCGAATTATTATTGGTCGGGATTCAGCAACCCCCCTCGTGTCTCCTATCCTTCGACTCTCTTCGTTTCTTCGTTTCGCGCCGAGTGTGCCACCCTCCTTCACCCCCTGGGGAGTTTGTGAGCGCTAACCCTCTTGTTCCATCGTGCGCGCATTCAACGCGATCTCGTTTTCTCGCTTACTCCCTCGTTTTCTTGTAGCCTGCCCGGTATGTGTACTCTGTTCTACTGGTGGTGGAGGGAAGTGGGGATTTCTCTTTCTCTCCCTTTTACCCTCCTCTTTCTCTCTCTCTCTCTCTCCCTCTCTCTTTCTCTCTTTCTCTTTGCTGCTTCGGCTTTCGTTCTAGGTCTTTCTCCCTCGCTCTTCAACTCCCCCGAATTATGAGGATCAATACACGGAGGAAGCTTGCAAGACCAGCGCCGACGCTACACTCTCTCGTCGACCGCCTTCGACTCCGGACGTTATAACCTCCGCGAGCTCGCGATCAACGAATAACGCTTCTATTCCGCACCCCCCTTTCGTCCTTTCGCTTCGAAGAAGAATATAGAAAATCGATTTTTTTTCTACTAAAGCTTGTAATTTTTGTAATTTTTCAAATTTCCAGAATTTACCCGGTCATACGAAAGTCTTATCGTTACACTAAAAGTGCATTTTTTTAACATTTCATTTAAAATCACCCTTGAGAGGCCATGCAGCGACTGCGGCACTGTTTAATTTAATTTGAATTACAATTCATTGTTCATCTTTATAATTATAATTTTAATTACAACTTCATTGTTTATCAATATTTTTCAACTTAACTATGTAATAAATGTATGTAAAGTCCCGACCACGTCATCCCGATACTTTCATCAGAAAAAAATATTGAAATTCGATCTGTGTTTTGAGACCAATTTCGAAGCTACTCGATCCAATCGATCGTTCCAGTCAAAACTCGATCGAAGCAAAACCATTTTGCACCGAATAAAACCTGGTCCAATGCACCTGGGCGAGAAATAAAAATTGCTTAATTTCAGGTCTCAAGACCTGATCACACAAGTTTGGATTAATATCGAACACTCCGTCATATACAGACCCTTTCAACGGAGGACTTGAGCCTGGAATCCAACGATGGTTGTTTTTTTCCTTGTTACAAAATTTCATCTTAATCGTCAAATCTAAAAAATGTTCACGCTATCAATAGCCATACACGATTTTCCGAATCCCTTCGTATATACTTACACACAATGAGGCTGGAGTTTTCCCGAGAGGAAGAGATTCGTTGGATGGCAGCGAAGTATCGAGAGGATGAGGAAGAAGGCTCCGAGACCCAGCGGACCACACGAAGCGACCAGAAATAAGAATTAAAAAAAAACCACCACGTCCGAGAAAAAGGACCGAAGGCAGTGAATTTTTTATCGGTAAAAACTCCATTAGAGAGAAACGTCCGTGTTTGTTATTGGTCATCCTCGGAAGACAAGGACCAAGAGAGGCGAAATAGAAAGGGAAGGAAATAGGGAGAATGAGGATATTGTCCAGCCCAGAGCTATATATATATATATATATATAAGCATCGATCCAGAGAATATAGTAGATCCTGGCCACCTCGAACTACTTGAACCCTCTTTTGCCTCCCTCCTCTCACCTTTTTTCTCCTCCTTTCTCCTCCACATCTCTCTTTCGTTCTGGTCCGCTCTCCATTTTCTCCCTCCATATTCTCCATCCATACAGGATATAAACTTCACATCCACGCCCTTGGACATCCCTCTGACTCTTCTGCGGAGGTTTTTTCACCTTCGTACAATCTTCCGTGCCATTTCCACCATACTTGCTGCTACTCTTTCTAATTCATAAATATATATATGTAAACATCTGTGTATTTTTTTAATAATTGTGATACTGGAAAACAAATGAAATATAATGAAAATAATGCGCCATATGTTCATAATATATTATATATATTATTATATTGATTATCATTGTTATGTACAAATATCTATACGCGCAGCTCATAATCATAAATCTTGCAATTTTAGTTTTAATCAAGAAGCATCGAAGCGTTTGCTCCTCAGCACACAGACGAATTGTGTATTGAAGAAACTAATTATCCACGAATAATTCAGACTCGTGTCCTCGACAGTATCTTCCCTCCCTCTGGCCCTCCGTCCCTCTTTCACGAAGCTCCGAACAAAAGCGTAAAATATAAAGCTCGCAATTCGCATTCTGGCGTTGGTTCGAGAAGAAAAATGACACTGGCACACAGGTAGCAAATGAGAAAATATAAGTGGTAGTTATATGAGTGTGAAATCTGCGCTTCGATGCAGTGGATATTCCCAGATGGGACGAACGGGTGAGATACAAAGTGGATGCCAAGCATTATCGAACGGGAATGAGACAAGATTGATACGGTGATCGTCGAAGATCGAACGGGCGAACGACGTTTCCTTTCTAGAGTTGCTCTATCGATATATTTTGTTCCTTCAGCTTCCATTGGCGTAGCCAGCATTTTTTGGGGGAAGGGGTCCTAGGAGAGGTCTGGCAAAAGCTGGTTTTGATTGCAATCATCTTTTTTTAAATAAAATGTATATAATAGTCGGTAATCACGTAACACACATGGAATATGAAACTTGCTTTAATCGCACGTTCACGTTAACATTAATATCAAACTCTTGTAATACCTTGAAAAAGCAATCAACTAATTGTATTTTGCGCCTCTTCCTTCAGAGATCAAAATGTAGTACCCCTCACTTTCCCCAGTGCCGCCACGAAGTTTAAAGCAAAACTTCTGTTTTTTGTTTTTTGGCCTCCATGCTCTCGACGCGCACACGCTGTTGACCACTCTCATTCTTTCGCTTTGTGTCAGAGTCGTCACATACGCGAAGTTATAAAAATAAAAATAAAAAAAAACGCAAAAGTGAGAAAAATGGAACGAAAAGGAGGCGCGATTACTTAGCATCGCGGGAGGAAAAGAAAAATGAAGATTTATTTGAGCAATTAAAAGAAATGGTGTCGGATATTGGCCGGAGATATAAGACATTGAAGTCGGGGTTAGCGTAACCTATTCTTCCATGGCGTAAAGAGACGTCACAAAAATTGAGTCTTCCTGAAAGATCGATTACCGACAGTTATTAGTCTGGATGCTTGGTTGCTGTGCCAGCGATTTGATTGCTAGGCACCGTATATTCCGTCTGACCGAGGTGCACGCCTTCGTTTGACGACGGAACGCAACACATATCGTTCACTTTCCGTGGGTCTGACCCTCGGAGATAGACATTTTGATTTGATGAAAATTGAACAATTTTTCGATGTTTGGAGGCAAGTATTGGCATCAAGTCATTTCCACCTCCTCGGTCATAGATCGGGCTCGTCGCATCGTCAAAACAGGAGGCGCGATTACTCTGCATCGCAGGAGAAAAAGAAATGGGCGCAAGGAGACTCCATGAGAATTGATTCTTTCTGAAAGATTACCAACAGTTGTTAGTCTGGATGCCTGGTTGCTGTGCCAGTAATTTGATTGCTAGGCACCGTGCCTTCGGTCTGACCGAGGTGCGCGCCTTCGTTTTGACGAAGGAACGCAACACATATCGTTCAGTCTCCGTGGGTCTGACCCTCGGAGATAGACATTTTCATTTGATGAAAATTGAACAATTTCTCGATGGTTGAAGGAAAGTATTGGCATCAAGCCCTTTTTCGGGATCATTCACGAAACCGTCACAGGGGACACGGCAAACGCAGGCGAAGATCAAATTGTTGCAGTCGGTCCCATAGTCGCTCAAGAGGCTCTACGAATCCATCGGAACGCTCGAACAGTCGTTCGCGTCATCCTCGTCGTTCTGATCGTAGTCGATCACGTCATTCTCATCGCTCTGAGCGTACTCGCTCGCGAGAATTTGACAATATTTCACGACAGTCTCCGCAGGAGTCGGAGGGATGACAAGAAAAGTCTTAAGTACAGACTCAGAAAAATGACGAAGTGGAAATCGTCAACGACTACGTGCCAGCGTATCCACCGATGCCGGAAACAGCGGCCGCTGTCTATACCGAATAACCGATCAGGGTATCCGCTCAACACAATTTGAAAAAAACCTGAGCATAAAGCTGACCTTCAAGAAGACATATTAAACGTTATTGGACCACGTTTGGAATCGGACCAGCAGAAGGTCTTTACACAAAGACATCGTCATTCGTGGGACGAACATTTTCAAAAGAGGGCTTCCCAAGGAGGAAAACAAAAAACTATTGGAAAAATATAGTATTCCGGAAAACTGAGGTTTTATAGCTGCCCCGGAGTTAAATCCGGAGGTCGTCGCAGCGATACAAGAAAATGTTAAAACAAGAGCGCATTGCTTCGCTCATGGCAGCCATGGGAAAAACTATGTCGATTATTAAAAAAAAAAGAATGATAACTGCGAAGACGTTTGAGCGTGTATGAAAGGACCTTAAACAAGGGAAAAAACCGTTGAGGCTGAAGGATTCAAAAAACCAGAGGGGCCCTCTGGCACAGCGTCAGTTGATGCACCAAAGAATCCGGTGGAACTCACTGGGAGTATCAATGCTGGTTGTAAAAGTTTATATAAGTTAGGGCAGTACTAGGGTGGCTGCAATTTGGGTCAAATTTGAATTTTCAAAGTCCTCTTGTAAAAACAGTCAAGATATATTTAAAAAATTATGTGCAAAGTTTTATGGCGCCGGAAACAATTTTAATCGTGCCTGTGAGGGTTTGAATTTTCAACACAAAAATACATGTTTTTTTCCAAGTTATTACTTGATTATTTCTCATACTTATAATATTGGTGACAAAAATCTGAAACTTGGCCCATATATTGTGCACATTATGAGGTATATGACCAAAGGTTTACAGATTTTTCCAGTAATAATTGTCATTATTACTAGCTTTGCAATGACAACATCGTTTTCCTATTTTTGAGTTTCATTCATCAAAGACTATGTAATAAATAAATGCCGATGTTGAAAAAAAAAATTCAAATTTTTTTTCTTGCTCTATTTCTTATGACAGCGCCGAGCGTGATGCTCAAACAAAAAATTCTCCACGAGATTCTTAAACTAGAGATTTTAAACAAAGTTACGGCCTTTCGAAAATCACTGAAAATATTGTGAAATTTTTCTGCTCCTTTAATTGTTTTGCTGAGTGTATAATCTATTGCTTTTGCCGACAGTTGATTCAATTGCAAAAATGAAATATCTATTTAATATACATAATGAAATGGTTACTTTTGATAAGAATTACGAAAAGATGACGAAGGTGATAGCTCAAGTTTGGCCAAACTATTTCATCGTGCCTGCTTTGGTGAAACTTAAATAAAATCAATCGGTTATTTGACTTTAATTATTTTGAATCAATTTTGTTCTGGGGGGCACCGGGCTATCTGGAGAAGGGGCGTATTGACCCCAGCCCCCTGGCTACGCCAATGTCGGTTTCTGTATATCTGTTTACATGTATGGTCGTATGAGCCCAGAAATAAATAGAAGACCATCAGCCGCCTCGAGTGATGGAACCAGGAGAACCGACGGGTAAGAGGAAGTCTCTTGCTCTATCGATAACGTATAACACGGTATTGAACTACAATAAAAACGATTCTCTTGGCGGAATCGTATCCAAGACTCAGCGGCAGGCTGGCCAACCGACATTTTCGAAAGCAAGAGAGAGAAAGAGGGCGAGAGAGAGAGAGAGAGAGAGAGAGAGAGAGAGAGAGAGAGAGAGAGAGAGAGAGAGAGAGAGAGAGAGAGAGAGAGAGAGAGAGAGAGAGAGTTGAGAGAGAGAGAGAGAGAGAGAGAGAGAGAGAGAGAGAAGAGAGAGAGAGAGAGAGAGAGAGAGAGAGAGAGAGAGAGAGAGAGAGAGAGAAAGAGAGAGAGAGAGAGAGAGGAGAGAGAGACACAGAGAGAGAGAGAGATGAAAAGAAAAGATATCGAACGAAATCGAATGGATCTCTCGCGGATGGATGGACCTAGGCTGAGAGAAAGAGAGAAAGAGAGAGAAAAAGCCATACCTACGGGGATTAAACGAGAGAAAACGATAGTGGAATGGACCAAAGAGAGGAATAGACAGAGACAATGATACGCGGAGACACGAGAAGTAGCAGCAATTCTGGAATATATCCTGTCGTTGGTGTGCCATGCCGTTTGTGCGCCGCACGAGAAATGGAACGAGTGAAAAAGGAACGCCGCATGTATATGCAAGAGAGAATGAAAAAGAAGCGGAGAAATAGGACAGGCAGTGCGAGAAGGAAAAGATCCAGAGGGATGGATGAAAAAGAAAGATTGCGAGAGACGGTGAGTGCGAGGGGCAAGAGGAGGGGAGCGTAAGAGAGAAAATGACCAGAACGGGCGTTGGAATAGCCACAACTGGACAGCACGAGGACGACTGCTCACTGGACTACCTACTTTTATATCGCTCGGGAAATAATGGGATTCCCATCATGAAGTGGATTTCCCTTGGGAGCGGTGGACATCGATGCACGCGTCAAGAGATCCTACAGGGCCGTATCCAGTTTTCCTCACACTGTCTCCTCTTTCTCTCTCTCTCTCTCTCTCTCTCTCTCTCTCTCTCTCTCTCTCTCTCTCTCTCTCTCTCTCTCTCTCTCTCTCTTTCTCTCTCTCTGTCTCTCTCTCACTCTCTTCTCTCGCTCTCTCTCTTTTTTTATATAAATATCTCACTCTTACCTACCATACATACTGATAGATGGAGTACCAACACACAAAAGGTCGTAAGCCACAGAATTTAATGCGCAAAGTGAAGTCTGCAATCACCTTTTGGTCATTAGGAATGGATAAGCGATGATGTTTCAGCGAAATCGGTGAAGAAAACGTTAGAAGCACTTAAGGAGGTTAAAGCGTTACCTACAATCCCAGATTTAAAAAAATATATATTCATGTTATTGTCCAGACTGAGTCGTTACGAGTTTTTCGAAATTTTTTATCATAAACACCAGAGCCAAAAAAATAGCTTAACGTATGTAATTTTACGTGTGGTTAGATGGACAAGACGTTCACGCTACGGGTGACGTAATTTTTGCTAGCTACTTAGCACCATGATAAACCATTTCTAACAACGGATTAACGTAAACAAAAACTTTATAAACATTTAGAAGAAAGCAAAACCCATCTTGCCTATCAAAAACCATATATATTCAATATTGAACCATCATGGTTTGATAAAAGATTACGAATATAGTTTTCACCTTTTAATCTTTTCAATCTAATAAAAGATTACGACTCTTTCATAATAATCATCAATAGTGTTATACTTTTTCAACTTGGTAGTAACACAACAGTTTTACTTTCTCACGTGATAAAAGTCACGTGCAGAAATATTTTCATGGATACAGTCCGATTCGGACTAGGATCCTGGTTTCTCAATCGGGATCGAGTCGGACATCGGATCGGATCCGGGAGTGAAATGTAACGCTCGCAAATCGGACTCCAGCCAGGGTCCTAATCCGGAACTATTCAGGACTCTAGTCAGAATCCAAATAGAAACTTTGCATAAGATCCAGGCTCGAATTCCGAACTTCTAAAACAATATCTAGTTCGATATCGAATCGGATCCCAGGGATGAATGTAAAAATTACCGGGAGATACCGATCCGTATCAGCTGGAGACGTTGGACGTTTTCTGAAATCATTTATTCAAGGATCTGAAAAAGATTAGGCAAAAATTGGTGCTACAGTATAACTGTCAAAACTTCTATATTTTAATAACAAAATTTCGAACAAAATTCTTTACATTTAATACAACTTTTCGAAAAAATAATATATAGACCTTGAAAGACTTATATTTCCTGGAGAAAAGTTATATAGGTTATTTATTATATGTGATTATATTTAAATTAAATGGAGATCGTTCGAACTAAGAAAATATGTATTTAATTTTCTAACAAAAATGTATTCAATACCTATTTGAAATACATATTTCAAATTCCGCCACCACGTCTCCGCCTTGTGCTACGTAGTGGGCGCCATCTGGATTCCGATGAGGATACCTTTTCTAGGGAATCCGTATCATATCCCGATCGGAACCCTAAGATCCGTAAGAAATTTCTGCACGGGGTATAAAAATGCATAATTTTGCCTTTGAATGATATATTTCATGAAAACTTATCATCTACATAATAAACCTATAGCTCGTATGCATTTTTTAAAAGCTTATTGAAAAAAAAACTCATAAACCGTAATTTAACTCAATTGGACCCCTCCAACCTCCTTAACTGGGATGTCATACTACACTCGTCGTATTCTCCAGATACTGCTCCGGCGATTACCACCTACTTCGATTGACGACTCATGGCTTATCTGAGAAAATGGACCGATTAGTGGTTAGCCTCTGAAGATGTGTCGTTCTTTCGTCGCAGAACCGAGGTATTACCAGAAAGATAGGAAAAAGTAGTGGCTAGCGATGGAAAATATTTTGAGTGATCAATTTGTAACCATTTTCTTAGAATGAACCACTTTTTCTACAAAAAAATCTCTTAAAATTAAGGCGCACTTCTAATAACATTGTCTATCAGAGCCGCCGACTTGGAACCGTTGCACTTTTATAAATGAATCTTTGATCTTGCTACCAAGTTGGATGAGATGATTCCAATATCAATATGCTGCCATTTATCTGAAGGTGATGTTGACGACATTGGGGATTGCACAATGAGTATGGAGACAATAGGCTACTATGAGGGCGATCCTTCAAGTCGAATGTCTTCAAACTCACCTTTCCCCCGATATATCTATATGCCATTGATCTGTCGTCCTTGTGAAAGATCCAAAGCTCCATCACCAACACCCCCGCGCTTCTCGTATTAAATCGGCCCTCGTTCACCTGTCAGTTCGAGTCCGCTCCTCCACTTAACAACCTCCGATTATCGTTTACCAGCTGTCCGAGATAATTATGCACATCTCGAAGACACAATCGACGTGATTGATAATTAACGACCATCTCTCTCTCTCTCTCTTTCCCTCACTCTTTCTGTTTCTCTTCCAACTCCCTCTCGGACCTCACCTCTTTGTGCTGTCGAACGGATCTTTCCATCGTCCACCATACGTTGCTCGCGAAAAATCCAAAAAGTTCTTAAAAAAAAGCTTGCAAGATTGTTGGCGACACAAGAGCAAAGCTTGGCCAGGTTCGCTTGGCGGTTCTTTGTTTTTATTTTATGTATATTTTGATTGAGTTCGTCAAGGTGAAGTAAAAGATTCACCACGTGAAGAGAACGCCGAGACCGCATACCGCGAACTAGCGAGCCAGGTAACTCCGTTACTTGGTGAAGAGATGAAACAGCATCTCTTACCAATTTACAAAGATTTATCGAGGGAAGATTTACTCGAAAGAGGACCTGGGTGGCCATACCCAAAACGCGAACGAGAGTTTCAACGCAACAGTTTGGCGATTAGCTCCAAAACACCTCCATTCTGGGCTCAAAATCGTTGAAATCGCAACCTATATTGCTGCTAGGGTGTTTAACGAAGGCTATTCCTCTATTCTAAGAATTATGAATGCGTTGGATATAATTGTTGGGTCGTACGCCAGAGTTTTCGCGGAAAACTCCGACGAGGCACGGATAGAGAGGCAGAACCGGATGAGCCTTTCCTCGACAAAAGCAGCTCGTACAGCCAGAAAACAGCAGCAAATGGACGAAAATCAGCTTTTCGAGGAAGTTGAAGGGTTAGTGCATGGGACTGGAATCGCTGATTGATCGGTAGGTCACTCAAATTTATAGTTTTATCGTATGAAAACTTTAAACACGATTATCTCGAAACTACATTTTCAAAAACTGCTTACACTGTAGCTCAAAAAGTTATTTATCGATCTCGCTGAGATTGTGAGAGGTTTCTGTCTATCATATTACCGGAAGGATGAACCTAAGGTTTGAAGGATATCGCGTAGATAAATAATTTTTTTGGGGTAAAAACTGTCGAAAATTTTAACTTTTAGTTAAAAAGCTTGCGTAATTTTCAATTTAATACTTTTTTGTAATTTTATAGGTTTATTCTTCCCATACATGCGTCAGTAATCGAAAAATATTTTTGTTTTCAGTTTCAGATAAACAGTAAAAGTGTGAAAAATGGAGCATTTTTTTATGGCACAGAAAATACGCCTGGGGGAAAAGACAATGACGTCGCCATTTTCTTTGGTAAAAAAATGTTTTTGAGCTCTTTAAACCTATAATAAAATCACATTGAAATTTGAAAATGATGCAATTATATCATCACCCTCAAAAAAACTCACAAAAAATGGCTCATTTTCGGGCGTCTAAAGGGTTTTCTCCCCTTAAAAACTTAACAATCTGTGAGAAAACTTTGCTAGAAATTTTGTGAGGTTATGTTGAACCCTATGCATGCTCTTAACGTCGCAACACCGTGACTCGCAGTGCTATACTTTAAACGTGACTCCTGTTGTACTTTTTTTACACGTCAAACATTTAATTCCACAATATAAAAAAAATACCCCCAATTCTTCGATGAAATACGAACTTTTATTCCATTTTCTGCAATTAAATAATCCATTATACTCGATGAAAGTGACCGTCAGCGACATCTTCGCACGAGGCTGCAAAGCCGAAAGTTCCACCAGCACCGACAACTCATCGACCGCTGGTAACCAACTGACTGAAATTATTTCTACACCCTTCCCGTACTCCCTGTCCTTATCAACGGCATCAAAAAAGATCTCCCAACGGTAGGTGGAAGCGGAATTTTTATTTAAATTCCAGAAGCTCGCTATACTCTATTTTACCACGTTTTTATTAGCTCACTTTCTTGTCTGTCTGTTTGTTGGCGTAAAAACTTTGCAGTCGATTTTAAACTAACTTCCAGATGAGCTAGAGACTTGAAACTTTAAACATAGCTCAGAACTGGATGACAATGGAATATTAACTCGCTTCCTTGTCTGTCTGTTTGTTTGTCTATTCGGTACAAATTTTGCTATCGTTTTTAAACATCGACAGTTGATGAACATATCTCTCACCTTGATAGTAACGCACTGCATCATGCTCAAACAAGAGCGATTGAGGCTACTGTTTGTTTGTCTGTTTAAGCGTGAAACTTCAAACATAGCTCAGAACTGGATGACAAACAAGCAAACTGACAGACAAGATAAATATAAATATTTTTAAAAAGTGTAAGAGAGAGAGAGAGAAAAGGAGAGAAAAATTGTGAAAAAAAAATAAATAAAGAAATAAATATAGTTTAGTGAAAAAGAAAAATAAAAAAATAATAATTAATAGTGAATAGTGCATTAGTGGCAATTTCTATGATGGTCAAGCAGGCAGCCACCCAACTAAAGCTATTTCTATTTCAGATATGATTATATTTCACATATTATTAGGTAAAGAAAAACTGAGGTAAATCTGAAATTTTCCTCATGTCTCTCATACGTTCTCATATGTTCTCACATGTCTGTCATAATCTCATCAACATGTTTAAAATAGATTGCAAAATTTCACAAACACAAGACTAAAAAGCAGAAAATAATTATTTAAATAAAAAATTTATTTAAAAAAAACAACATTTTTAAAACGGACTAAAAAGTATAAAATAATTTCTCGTAGCCCCATACAAATTTGTAACCCAATACAGATTCTTAACCCAATACAGATTGTCCTGAAAATTTGTGATTGTGAATTTTTAATAGCTATGAAAATAATTGTAAGATTTAAAACGAAAAATGTGGGGCGCATGCAAAAGATAATTGATGCATGAATAGTTCACCTAAGTCACTAACCATTTTTTTGCACTGCAAATGATATTCACTGTTGTGTGAATTTTCTCAACGATAGCTACGCTCTACACTCCTCATTAATATCTATTGCATGCGCCTCACGTTTTTCGTTTTGAATCTTACAATTATAATATTTTCATAGCTATTAAAAATTCATAATCACAAATTTTCAGGACAGTCTGTATTGGGTTATAAATCTGTATGGGGCTACGAGAAACTATTTTATACTTTTTAGGCCGTTTTAAAAACGTGGTTTTCAAAAAATAATTGTTTTTAAATTTTTTTTCATAAAGGTTTCGTGAACAGGCGTGATAAATAAATAATTCGTCGTTTTGTGATTTCGGCATAGATGTATCTATTTGAGGCTTGTCGCTCAATGATTATATTCGTAACATTAACACTTATAAAACCTCAATTACAATTGGGCTAGGAGAGGGGGGCGGGCGAAGTCGAATTATCAAAGTTATCCAGTGTAACAGCCAACATTTTCCCTATCAATCAAATTATTCTCGTTAGTTATTTCAACAAATGGTCTGTCTATGTGTACATTAGGTCCTTGCAAGTTACCTCAACGTTTATAAAAATATATATAAATGAGAATGCTATTCAATTAATTCGTACTTTCCCCTCAAATCCAATATTACGCGGTTGTAATAAACACAATTCGAATAGTAGGATTAGAATTTGAGTTTTGTATATTATATATATAATATACAAAACTCAAATTCTCAAATAAAAAATATATATATATGTATGTATGTGTATCGTATATGTATACATGTATAAGTAAAATATGGCATCAGACAATAACACATCGTACATTAGATTCTCAATTAGCACTGACGTTTCCAGTGTATAGTGTTTCTTTTTTCTTTTCATTCTACAACACTAAAATAGTCGATTAACGTTCAGCGCCATAATCACGATTAAACTCGATAAATTACAACACAGAGATCGAATATAGGAATAATTCGTTGCCGTTGAGTCGCGCTCAAGGACCACCACTCTGATCAATTCATCAATCAATTCATTGTGTAGCATGAAAATAAATTAATTTGACGATCTAATTGACTCTATTCGATAAATAAATTCTTCGTCGTTGCGCGGACATTTTTTTGTTTCGATTTACCTCGATCGCATTAATTCATAATTAATTAATCATATGCGTTTGATTGGTTATCATTTCTTTCGGAGTAGACACACGTGAGTGCACGATGCATTGAAATTACATCGACAGAATCTTATTTGCTCGTTTTTTTTTTTTCATCGTACAAATCGTATACCTGCGTGCATGATTGCAATCGATATATGTATGTGGGATTTATCTACGGTTCACACGAAATAATTGAATCCAACTGGATCGATGATTTCGGAAGAAAATTTACATCGAGCGATGATTTAGAGGAAAAACTATTTTCCTTTTGTTTTATCGTTCAAACGACAACGTGCGACACCGGAAATTCGTGATATCGTTAGTATTATATTAAGAGAAATATTTTTCGAGAAGACACCATACGAAAGTTCGATCAAGTAGATGAAAATTGGATCGTAACATCGAAGTACAATGTTGTGCTGAGAAATTGAAAGATCTCAATAAATAAACACCATTGAGGATTACAAAACGATCAAGGATCTGGAAAACATAGAATTAAGGATTTCCTCAAAATCACATCAAATATCCCTGGAATCCGAGCTCCTTCTCTCTTCCTTTTTTCCTCTCCATCCTCTCTGCCTTTGGGGGAAAAAGTCCCTTCGAGATGCACTCTCGAAAGTACTTCAAAATAATTTACCAGGCTCTCGTAACTCGATACGAAAAGGTGCCGATGGTTTAAAAGCCCGATACTTCGAGCCAGCCAAGTTCTAAGCCACTTGTTCGTACTTGGCTTTGTTGATGTTGCTGGCCAAACAACAAGCGAAGAAGACCCCAACCAAGGGAAAGAATGCCAGCCCTATGGCGCTGCCGGCAACCAGGCCTATATTTCCATTGATGAAATCGATGACTTGATTGTAGCAGCCCTAAAATACAAGAGTTTATTTTTAAAAAAAAACTGTATTCCATCAAATAAATCAATCGGTAATGAGATAATTTCGTGATTGCGTTAAAATTAAATTTAATGAAAGAAATTAAATCTGGTGCGTCCTGGATCGTTTTATTAAGATATTTACGCTTTTTCACGCGTGATTGAAATCTTACTTCGGTGTAAATATTAGCCGTATCCTTGGTATCGCATCCTTCAACGATACAACAGGAGGTGGGAACTTCCTTTGGAGACTTCATGTCAAGCCAATCTGTATATCCTCTGTTGCCACAACAATGGAGCTACGTTCGAATGAAAAATTAAATAATTCTTCAGTAGTTCCGCGTTATTGTATTGTTTGTATTTTTAATAATATATTTGATCAATGCATAATTCTGTAGCGAAAATCGAGGAAATATCTAACACGAGATGTTCACCAAAAAAAGTAATTTTAATAAACTAAATATGTTCTATTTTGTTGAATGACTTTCTGCAATCTCTCCACGAGCTTTATTATCTCTCTTTCATAAAAGTCCTAAGATCTTTGGGCAGAAAAGTCATCCAAGTGGTTTTTTTTATTACGTACAGAGAACTGAAGGTTTTATTATTCAAACTGTTATGTTGCGTCCGGAACACGTGATAGTCTGAAGGTGCAAGGCCCGGACTATACGGTGGGTGCACCAAAACATCCCACCCAATCCGTGATAACTTTTGCCGGGTCATCAAGGAAACATGTAGTTTAGAATTGTCCGAGTGGAGCACTACGCCCTTTCTGTTCGCCAATTCTGGTCGCTGCTGATCGATTGCTCGCTTTAATTTGCCCAATTATGAGCAGTACTTGCCCGAATGGATTGTTTTGTTGGATGTCAACAGATCATAATAGACGATTGCTTTTCAATCCCACCAGATATAGAGCATGACCGACTTCGGGTGTAATCTAGCCTTTGCGACCATCTGAGCAGCCTTACCGAGCTTCGACCATGATCTTTTTCGACTGACATTGTTATAGGCAATCCACTTTTCATCGCCAGTAATCATTCGCTTTAAAAATGGTTCGTTTTGATGGCGTTTGAGCAGCAAATCGCAAGCTGAAATTCGATCCATTAAATTCTTTTCTCCCAATTCGTGCGGCACCCAAACATCAAGCTTGTCTACCATCCCAAGCTTCCGGAAATGTTTCGAAACAGTTGAGTGGTCAATGTTGAGGTTATGTCCGATCTTTGTAGTCGCCAAAAGCCGGTCGGAATCGATTAAAGCCTTGTTTTTATTGACATCAGTAGTAATTGGCCAACCGGAGCGAGGAACATCTTGGAGATCAAAATCTCCACAACGAAATTTCGCACACCACTTCCGACAAACACTTTCGCTTATGGCATCCTCTCCGTACACGACGCATCGCTTTTTGTGAGTTCGCGACGCGTTTCTGCCTTTTTGGAAATGAAAAAGCGAAATGCATCGAAAATACACTTTTTTCCTTCCATATTCAAAATATGATTATACTTCCTATACGTCACGGATCCCGATGGTTAATTTTTTCAATGTCGACATCTGTCGGAATTTCGCTATGGAATTATGCATAGGCCCAATATATAACAAGAAAAATATATATTTAATTATTTTACCGTGGATTGCATCATATCGATGTGGCCAGTCTTGTCAGGATTGGCATTATAGACGGCGAGACTTTCGTTCAGACTCTGATCGAATCCCTCGTTGAGGGCATTGCGATAAGCGTAAACTGATGCACCAGCACCGAGTTCAAGAAGGGCCACAACCGCCAGAAAAGCTCCATACTGTCGCAAGATAATCAGATGAACAGCCAAATATATATATATATATATATATATAAAATATGAATATTTATATAAATAATAAAATAAAACAAAATAAAATACATTTATTTTAATAAACTATTATTTATATTTTATTCATTGAAAATAAAAAAAAGCGAAATTTCAAACAAGATACTTTATGGATATTCCGAGGCAATGAAAATATGAATAAATAATGAGATTTCCGTAACGAAGGAATTAATTTTCCACAATTGACTTACACTTTTCTTCCAAGACCTTCGCATTCGTTTTTAATAAAAAATAACTCGTAGCAAAAAAAATTGCAAGTATCGTGGTGCATGAAAAAGTTGACATATACACGATGCATTGCGTGTTTGGAGCAAACGTTAGTTGTAGGTCGAGGAGAAGGGTGGAAACGTCGCAAGGGAGAGCTCTTATCGATCCCGTCGATGCGAGGCATGATTCGACTTCTTGCAAAAATTAAGTGTCCTCACTGATAAATATTGAATCGACGATTTAATTTTAATCGTCTCTTTCACGAATGAAAACACGATCTGGTTGAAATTTAGATGAGTGTCATGATTAAAATTAAGGGTCAACGGTGATTGAGGTAAAAAAAAAAAGGTTACAGGGGGTTGTAGAAATTAAATGGTAAATGGAGTGGACGAATGACTCACGAGATAGAGCAGCGCCGGATGACCTCGGGCTGTGCAACAGCAAGCAAGAGTTGCAGCGAGTGCGACGAGTGCACCGAGACAAGCGAGGGCCAACAATGCAGCTCCGCTACCTTCGATGCTCATGTCAACGTAGTCTCGTAGTTGTATTCTCATCCAGATGCCGATGCACAGCATCAGTACTCCCGAGCACTTGACATACCACAAATTAATTCCACCCTCCGTACATCCCTTATCTTTTTTTTCGAATAAATTGCATCAATTGAAAGGACATTCAAGTTGTTGACATTCCCAATTAAAGTTGGCCAGGCCAAGAATTTCACACAATCTGAGCCTAATACTACATGAAAAAAAAGTACCCAAATATTTCGAACAATTCAAAAAAAAAAAAAAGGTCCCTAAAAAATCATTTGACAAAAATTCAAGGGTTTTTTCATATCTATTAGGACATTTTTTTAACGCAGTATTGCGCAACAGTTGGACAGGAAAGCCCAGCTGTGACACGAGGTCGTTAATACATATATATATATATATTTTTTTTTTCTGCTGGATAATGCTTGGCAGACTCGCTGCGTTTGAGTTTAACTCACCCAGAACAAAAAATTAAAGACCATTAGCAGAGTCGTCATGCACGCCATCGCGGCTATGGTCTCCAGACGTTTTCCCATGTCTTGTTTTGGTCCGTGGCACACGTTTCCGTTTCCGTCAAAACTTCTAATTGCTACTGATCTTCAACGTAAAATGTAGAGGAGCCGCGAATAAACAGCACCGGGCCTCGGGGTACGTACGATCGATTTGCACCTTCGGATAAAGTTGCGTGCGTTGCTTCTCGAGCAAATGAGCGCATGCGTGCTCACTTTTGCCGCCGCGAATTGCAGGAACTGGCACATATGCGGTGTTGAAAAAAAAAAAGATACGAAAATACATTTTAGGGATTCGAAAAAATTGCAGTGAGGAAACTGATCAGGAGAAATAGATCGTAGACTGAAATTACCATCAGTAATGAATAATATATTTTTCAATGATGATTACATTCGTCCTGTGGACTGGATGTAAGGGCCTCTTACTTGTGAAAACGTATTATTAAAAAAATAGATTACAGCGTGTACTTTATACATTTTCGATTCAGCTGCATAAAAGTTTTCATCGCTTTGCAATAAATTCGTGCCTTCGGACTTTTGCATCTGACAGAAAATGCGAACTTTGAATTCGTGTTTAAGTGTTTGTGTGTGTATGTATGTGGGTGGCCGAATCTTGTCTAAATTTCATTGGTTCGAGCTGTTCTCCAGCTCGTCCTTCGGGTCGCAGCCAATCCGAAAAACAAAAAGGAAGGTGTTGTAAAACTTGTTGACAATTCGTTTTCCAAAAAAAAAAACAACATTGCGATTTCGTATCGCGATAATTTTTTGATTGCTCGGGAATGATTATTCGCACTTTTCTGTATGATCGAACGAAGAGCTCGAGCTTTATTTGACTTTAACAGTTCGATAATGATGCGGCGATAGAGCTACGTTAGCGGAATTCTTCGTGTAATTCAACAAAACACCGGGCCACGAAACGTTGTTGTCACCAACGATCACCGGTTGTCGAACTTTTCTCGGCGTTCGTCTCGATCTTCGCATGCTCGTGACTCTCGTAATGCCCACCCGATTTCTCTGTGGGCTGGACGTATCGTTGCCGATTGACGAATCGAGTCGCGTTTGATTAGCGGTCAGCTCGTTGATGTTCAGCTGTATAATTTTTTCCGCTGAATCGACTTTAGCCGCACTCGTATCGTTATTATTGTTGTCATCGTTGACGGTAGCCACGTTGGCAAGATTGGATTGGTCGTGAGTGCCGATCTTGCCGGATTGATCGGCAAAGCGATCGTTGTCAACGTCGAGATTGAGCTCGTTGAGATTGAGCTTGTCGAGATCGACGATCGGCCAAACGTTCCGTATCTGACATCGCCTTCTTTCACGATCATCGATTTGATCGATCGCTGACACATCGATCGGCAAATCGCTCGTGCAAATGCATAGATTGGAATTGTCCTTGGTGAAAGACTCGAAGTTGTCGAGCTCATCGTCGAGGTCATCATCGCTGCGAAGATGATCGAATGTGTTAGAGCTTTCAGCCTCCCACTCGCTACACTTGACGCCGGATGTCCTTTCTTCCTCGATGTTGTTGTCCAACGACGTGGACTCTCTCTTGCTGCTCTTTATGTCGCCAATCGTCTTGAAATATATGCTGTGATCGTAACGATAATTTTCCAAGCAACTACTGTCGAGATTACAACTCGACTGATAATTGAAAGTGCCGCAACAATTGATACGGCAATTCTCGTCGTGTCGGGACTTTCTACGATGAGATCGGCGAATATTGTGAAAGCGCGGTGACCATTTTGGATTCTCGATGATTATTCTATTTGGAAAGATGCTCCAATGGGATTCTTGCTCTTCCTGCATCGTCAAAGTTTCACGTGACAGCCTCTCCGTTCTAAGACGATTGTAACCTCTCGCCAGTGCAGCCCATCTCTCGATCCTCTGCAATACGTATTCGGTCTCATCGTTCCACCATTCGAACAAGCCACGATGCCGGAACCCGCTCGTGTCTTCGTTCATCGCAATTGCCATGTCCAATTCCTCCCAATAGTCCTTCAAACCGCCCTCATTTCGAATCCATTAACAATAGAGACCGAAATTCAATTTTTTTTCTTATCGCCGAAAATCTTATCACGAGCGTAAAGAATGCAGGAAAATGTTCAGCTGACGAGTTGCGAATGCCATACGAAGCTAGAACTGCAGTGAGATTTATAGTAGCGTCGCATCCCGAAGCACCGCAGGTACCCAAAGCCGTTTACCAAACTTTCGTTACACAAGTTTCGTGCGTTCGGCCCTGACCCTCGAGCTTGTGCAATGCCATAAGAAAATACCTGACGGATCGTGCCTCACGGAAGAGCCTAGCCAAAGATGTGCCAGATAAGCTTTCGATTCCGCTATTCGACCTGTTACGACGCAATCCACCTATCTCTGTATATACAACCAGTCGCGTAACTCCACCTATCGTGATTGTTATCTGATTAGGGCTTTAGCACGCAAAGCTTAACGTTTCCACTCAAGGATGCTTAGCGTATCTATCCCAGTATCGAGACTTTGACCCTCGATTGACGATACTGCACTTTTGTCTTTTTTTGAATTCCATAGCCATCTAAGGGGGGAACCCTTATAAGTTCATGATGTTGAAGTTTGCATTGTTGCGACGCAACAAAAATAATTTTTTTCTCAATTGTTCAAATTTTTTATGTCTTTTTAGGCAGCGAAAATCACTCAAACTTTTTTACGTATTATTATCACAAATGTACGGTCTCAATTTGCAAAAGGAAAGGTTTTGAATAATAATAAAAATAAAGAAACGAAAAATGAATAAAAAAAATCGTTGCATTCCAACGATGCAAACTTCAGCATCGTATAATTTCGTTGTGTCCGTTCGTTTGTCCGTCACAGCCGTTCACCCCCTTGTTCTTTCTAGAGCAAAAATTTATTATTTTGGATTTTACGATTTGATTTAGAGAGCATCAAAGAGAGAAACGAAGAGAGAAAAAAGTAAGATTGAAAGAAAGGAGGTAGAGTGTCATATTTCTCAGGCACCGTGATAGACTGACTGACTGAGGTGAAGGGTCGAATAATTTAATTAGGGGCTTATATACGCGAAAAATTTCAAAATTTTTCATTTTTTAATTTATTTTTTATTCCATTAGCCTGAACGGTTAGGAATGTTTTAAACTTTAAAGAATTGAAAAATTCCATTATGCTATTAAATAAGGTAAGATTGCATTTATATTAGATATCGCGCGGCGCGCCCGACCGCCAACTTCAAAGCCGTTTTTCCACGATTCACTTTTTTGAACGTTGTGAAAGTTCTAACTCTTGAACGAAGGTTCAGATCTCTTTGAAATGTTTACAACATATTCTTAGTATCATCACCTATCGTGTGAACCATAGAAACAAAAATTTCAATGACACAACAAAATATAAAAAATAAAATACCGACAGAAAATTGAGTAAAAAAATTTTAAGTTTCGAATTTTTATTATAATAATTTTTTTTAAATAATATTGTTGGTTCACACTGAAGATACATTCATTATGCAATTATAAATATGTTCATTTTTTTTCAGACACCCACATCGATGCCGAGAACTTTCACCATCAACGCGCGCGCACAAAAAAATACATTGCTTTATTATGTTATATCTCCGCCATTTGTTAATATTTCTGATTTTATTTACTTAACCATGTGCATAAATGATCTGTAAAAAAAATGTTGTCAATATATGCGTCATTTTTTTTTAACCGCGTCTAGAAAAGTACCTTTAAAAATCGGCGAAATTGCCTATATAAGGCCTTAATCGAGGGTTGATTAAAGGGAATTAATTCATAAAATAGTAGTATAAAAGTGCCAACTTTTAACTCCAGTATCGTACAATGTCATTGTTGTCTGCAGAACTATATGGCTTTGCAATATAGTTCTCTAGACAGCATTGTACGATTTATGGTCTTCGGCAAGCACATTCAGATTTTGGGCACTGGATACTTTCGCTAATCCTTTCTTAGTGCACCTTTACACCCTTGAAGGAACATATGTTCCGAATTTCATTGAGATAAAAGCAGGGAATTCGATTTCTCCATATAAACTTCAGCACCCCGCTGCACCCCTAATTAGGGGTTGTTTAAAAAATCCTAAAATATGCGTTTTATTATTTTTTTCTAAGAAAATGTATACCAAGTTTCACGTAGACATACGCAAGGTAGACAATTTTCCATACAAACTTTTTCATCCCATTTCACCCTGTTAGGTGTTGATTTTCGGAAAATCCTTTCTTTGCGCACTTCTACATCTTCTAAGGAACATATCTTCCAAATTTCATGTTTCTATCTTCGGTGATTTAGGCTGTACGTTGATCTGTCAGTTAGTCAGCCAGGACTTGTCCTCTCATATATATTGAATTTCACCCCCCCCCCCCCTTAATTTGAAAAGTGTATAAACCAAGTTTTGAGTAAATCGACCCACGAAATAGGATTTTTCATACAATCTTTAACACCTCATTTCACCCCCTTACAGGCTGACTTTTGAAAAACCCTTTCTTGATGGGCGGTTACATCATAAAAGGAAACTACTGTCCAAATGTCACATTTCTATCTTCAACGGTTTAGGCTATGGGTTGATCTGTCAGTCAGTCGATCAGTCAGGACTAGTCCTTTTATATACAGTGGGTAAAAGAAGTATTTGCACACCTCATGTTCTTTAAATTATCCTTCGAAAAAGAAAGAACTGCTTTAGCATTTTTTTTTTCGAAGAAATATAAAATATTCGTAAAAAATAAAATGCTAAAGTAATTTTTTTTTTAAGTATAGTTTGAAAAACACGATGTGTGCAAATACTTTTTTTACCCACTGTATATATTTGTATAATATCGATAATATTTGAAATACTCAATTGCGTTTGGCCATAAACGCTGTGAAATAAAATCCATCAAAGCGTCTGACTACAAACTACCTTTTCCACTGTACAACTCGACTCAAGTACAATTATGCATACAGCAAATTAATGTTATAAAATAATTTAAAATATAAGACATATGCTTGTAACGCGTTGATAATGCATAATTATTTTGCATGGATCATGCATTGCCATAGTAAAATATGCTAACATATTAAATGTTCCGATACAATAATTCTTTGACCGACTTATGAAAAAATCGTTTCGCACATTATCCAAGAATTCCCACAACTATGCAATTTAATTTCCACCACATGCAAGCCATATTTTGCCGCGGTTAATTTCTCTTCTCCACAGCTGCGAGGGAGAACCAGAATATATAATAAAAAATGATAACGAAAAAAGGAGTGCACAAAGACTACAGTAATTCTCAGATTGACGGGCGCTTCCCACACGTTTCAAAGAGATTCGAGGGTTGCAACAACCTCAAGAGTGTCAATCTCGATTGGTCTCGCTGGCTGGTAAGAAACGAGAGGCGTAAGAAAAATTGCGTTCTCGTACTAACGTGGTTACCGTTACCTGCCAATCATGAGAAAATGTTGCGATGAATATTGAGCGTACGGGGGTGAACGGTTGGTGTTATCGACGACTGAGGACGAGGAAAATTGTTTATCCCGCGCTTCGACAACGCGAATTGAAATTCACGAGAAAATTCTCCCGGGATTATTGTACGAAGGAGTGTATAAAAGTCGGCGCTTACGACCATGATCATCGCACTCGTTCAGCATCAGGCGTACGCGAAAGATCGTGAGTAAGACATTTTTCATCTTCGAATCTTTTTGATTCTGCTTCGACGTTGTTGCGAATCGTTAACGTTTTCGCAGTTTTGGAAAAATCGCTGAAATCTTTTGACAAATTTCTTCGCACGGTATGAGGATCGTGACAACTGTCTTCGTCTGCCTGATGGCCATCGTCGTGCTGCTTTGCGGATTCTGCGACGGAGTGTCCGAGGTCGCTACCAATGTTCATCGGAGATTTCGAAATCGCTTGCCATCGCGCGGGTACACTTTTTTTTCAATTTTATTAGAGACAGCCTCATCGTTTAAATGGAAATGATGCTTTGATATTGGGAGAAAAAGAAGTAAAAACCCTTGGGGAATGGAAATTTGAGCATTTATGTTAACCCAAACTAAAAAGTTCGCGGTGAAATTTAAAAATTAATCGTAACCAAAAATGTGTGGTTTTACGACTGATCAGCAATAATTGAGGGTGCGTTTTATTGATCTTTTGATCGAGTATCAAATTCGAATTAAAGCGGCTAATTGACTCAGTATACTCGCAGAGAAAATTCCAAGAAAGTTACGGCAAACACCCATGATAAAAGAACGTAAAGTTCGATTAAATATAGTTTTTTTTATGGAAAATTATAATACGACTGATAGAACAGTATTACGATAACTTTTATTATTTTTGATAAAGTATTCCGCTAATTTTTATTACTTTTGTTACGTTTCATAAAATATGCTATTTTTGATAAAGTATTACGATAATTTTTCTTATTTTTGATAAAGTATTACTATAATTTTTATTATTTTCGTTAAAGTATGACCATAAGATTCATAATTTTTTTTTAAATGAAATATGCTATTTTTTATAAAGCATTACGATAATTTTTACAATTTTGCGTAAATGTGTTATCTATTAGAAAATGCTAGTGCAATCGCACCCTTACCCTCGCTCGAAAAATGCATCAACCATTATAAATATCCTAAAAAAAAATAATAAATAATACACGCGATTTTCATGCTCAGATATTCCGGCGAAGATTTCCTCGTGGAGGACGAAGATTCAATGGAGCTAAACAAGCGTCAGCTCTTCGACGATTACGGGCACATGAGGTTCGGCAAACGCGATCGTTTCGACGACTACGGACACATGCGATTCGGACGTAATCACGACTAGTGCGCCATGTAATTTGCCATCGGAGAAGCGTTCACGGATATCTGCAACCATAGCCATTAGAAACAAAAGAAAAATCGACAAACGACAAAAGAAAGAAAATCTAGTGCACAATTTCGTTGTATGTGAAAGTTAATAAAATTATTTTACATTGCAAACTGTAATGAAGTTTTTATTTATTTACTCTTACCCCCGGACCAGCTCGATACCACAAATAAAATATCTCGGGAAATAGTAATCTATTCTGAATCGATCATCGACGAATTTTTCAAAATGGCTTCGCTGAACTTTTTCGTATCGGTGTATTCCCGAGCGGCAGGATCGTAAGACACGAATCTCGACATCTTCAAAGCAGCCGCTCGATTTTGAATTTCCATATTGTCGTCCAAAAATTTGCTGACTCCGGGACGTCGAGCGAGATCGTCGCTGTTGTAGCCAAGAATTCGCCTGTACAGGAGCCACGGCACATCCGGCACGAGGGACTCTCGCAAGGACCGCGTTGTCGTCTTGTAATGAGGTGGATAATCGTCCCTTAATGTTGTCCGATAATCGGCCATTTCTATCGGCTTTGGACGATGTAGATCGGTCAGAGAGAAAGCTCTCTTGTACTCGTTCGTTCTTCAACGAAAATTGATCAAAATCCGTCATTTTCCATTCGAGCCTAATGCATTGGCGTAGCCAGCATTTTGGGGAGGGGGGTGGACTAGAAGGGCTCTGACAAAAACTGGTCTTGATCACAAACATTTTTATTTTTAAATTTAATTCTAAAGGGCACCAGGCTTTCTAGGGGAGACGGTGCCGACCTCAGCTATTGGGGCCTTGTAAAAAATTAAAAAGTACACTCCATCAAAAGATGTTGATTTGAAACGGACATGTCGTAGCTTACTCCGTATATGGAATCGAATAAAAATTCAGCATGCTGCGATTTCGATAGTCCGGATCGTAATCGTCCTTGGTACGAATTTGTTCGGTCATCGCCCGAGTCACCGAAATTCCCGTTGGATCGTCATCTACGCCGAGACGTTTGTAAGTCGATTCGCGAAAATTTCGGATCTCATTGGCACGTGTCTCAACGGAGGAACGCAATTGCCTGTGTAAACTCAGATGATAAAATCGGGCTTGATCTCGAATGTGAAACTTCGGTATTGTCAATTAATGCCTTAGGCCACTCTAGAGGCTTAAAAAAAATAAATCCGAATTACAGAATAGGGGTTTTATTGTACACGTAATTGACTATACAAAAATATTTTTTCACAGCGATACATGTCAAAATGGCGACTGTGCAGCATTTTTCGGATGATGCCTTTATTTCTGGAAGGTCAACGGCCGGACCAACGGCTCCTATAATTTTTGAGTTGTGATGAGACACTAAAGTTTTTTCGATTATATATAGGAATATCTATAGAAGTACGTAGGATTTTTTTTGATATATTGTTTTTTTGTCAAAATGACGCATTTCTAAAACAAAAAGTATAAAATGCCACGAGAAAATCGTCAGAAAATTATTTATAAAAAAAGGAATGCAATATAATTTGAGAAATCCTACGTAGTGCCTCAGAAAATGTAGTTCCAAATATACAGTTAAAATTTCAAGTGAATCGGTTGAAATTTGTTTGAGTTATGAGACCGATCGACTTGAAAAATGTAGTTTTGAGATAAACGCGTTTAAAGTTAGTAGAAAGTCGCGACATGAATCAAGAGGGGTTGCGCTGAAATTCGAAAATCGAGTACTTAGAGATTTTTCACACCCATAATCTTCTGGAATATAATTTTATAGATACTAAGGTACATTTTTAACAAAAAAAAACCGATTTTTGGAAAATCCTAGAGTGGCCTAAGGCCTTAAGGTATTCCTTTCGCGGAGGGCCGTATTTTTTGGACGCATAAGCCAGGCCCATTTTGAATCATTAGTAGATTACAGTGGTGCTTAATAAAAATAAGTTACAATTATTCATCATACCCAACGATCAATTGGAATGAAAAATTTCACATAAATTGTATAGATTTCGACATTTTTACATGTTTTCTGAAAAGTCACGGTGACGAAAATTCTTCTGTTAGTCACATTTTTCCACACTAATAGAAAAACTCCAGCGATATTAACTAGATGCGTCTATTTGATTTTTTAAAATTTGAATCAACTAGATTTTTCGTGAAATCAAATTTTCCCTATTGCATTCCATTATTTAAATTATTTATTTCGAATATATTTATTAATTCAAATCAAGATCTATTTAATATCGTCTAATAACCAAATATTTTATTTATTCCTAATGAATCTGTGATCAAATTTCATCTGTTTAAAAAACAGTTTAGTTGAATCCACCAAATATATCTATTTAATTTAAAAAAAAAATTTAATTAAATAGAATTTTCGTAGAATCAAACATTTTTCTATTCCATTTAATCAATGGTCTGTCTTTATTGCAACAAATTCTTTCTTATTTGATTCAAGCTATTTGCCAATATTTGGGTTTGTTTGGGTTGACAGAAATATATATTTGAATCAAATAGACGTTCATTCGCGCTGATAATTTTTGCGCTGGTAATTTTTATACAAAAAGATCTCCCATACGCTCGAAGAAAGAATGTGCTTGAATCTAATCTTCATTTGTTCAATTTAAATATATTCAACATTTAACGAGAATAGCTGGAACAAATGAAAATATATATTTGAAACAAATAGGATTGTACTAGGCCGTGAGGCAAGAAAAAAAAACTTATTTGATTTAAATAGATTCTATTTAAATTAAAAAAAAATTTGGCAGTGTAAGTTTTATCATTAATATGTTCTTTGAACAATCGGTGACCCTCTGTTTTGATTGTCGTTACGGAATCTTCAGAATTTTTTACATGCTTAGCGCAGTTTATATCAGACATCTACAGTTATTTAATATATAAATTATTAAATAGAAGTATGGTCAGCATGTCATTTCCACAAAGTGCTGTATAAATTAAACTATTTTAAAAGTGGTAATTTTTTATTAAAAGTACGGCAACTAGGCTTGACATTTTACCAGTATACTGAAATGTATTTTTACTTAAGGCCATGTGTCACACGCCAGAAAATTTCGACGCGGCCGCCCATCATGACGGTACGGCAGAACCTCGCAGCTTTGGCTACGAGTCACCGCCTGCTCCCGCCAGAGAACGCCGCGCACGTATTCTATAGGGGCTCCATGCCTGGCGTTACGCCGAAGACTCGAGACCCTATAGGCGACGATTGCTGTGCGTGTGTGTGTTCGCTACGCCGGCCACGTGCAGAGAGAGAGAGGTGACCTTTTTGCACGCGTTCGGTCGTAACGAAAATACTTTGAATGATGTATGTGTGTGTATACATCGATGGATACCCACCTAGTATTAGGCGACCGTGTTTCGCTTCTACGCATGAGGCGTGAATCTGCTAGCGTTCCGATTCCGGCAATAAACAAATATATTCGGCATTTTTTTCTCCCTCGGTTTTTATCCTCGGAAAGTGCTACGAGGGCCGAATTCTCTAGCAATGGAGATTGCTAGACCTTAACCTTACCTAACCTAACCTTAAATTCCTCCGGAGAATCGGTGGTCCCGGCCCATGAATACACGTAAACACATGCATTTCGCCGAACTTTGGTAACCCACACACTATCCCAACACTACACACCATCATTAAAAATTTATTTATAACATTTTAAAATTATACTCCGACAGCGCGATATTGGCTGTCACATCTTGAGCGCGAAACCGGGTTCACACAAACAAGTCGCCAAATTTCCATCGTCAACGAATGCGTGGTTACGTCGAGGATACACTACAGAAGGTCTGTGTGATCCCTGCTTTATCGAGCTCAAGCAGCAGCCGTCGGTATTTGATATCGACGCGACAGAACGATAGCTCTGAGCCCTCGCCGGAATTCGCGAGAACTGAACTAGACAATCGTCACGCGAATTTTGGGTAAAATTCTTGACGATTACCTATAATGTGTAGCTACCCAATGATTTCCGTAATTACTTGCTGGAATGAAACGGTTGAGGTGTCAAAATGTTCGTTTTCACTTCGGGAACAACCGCTATCTCTTCGTTAGTCGATCGCGTGTGCCATTTTTTTTTTTTCTTTACTTTAGCTAGGGGCCTCGCGTGGTAAGAGAAACTGTTTTATTTTTTTCAAAATCGGGAAAATCGCGGAGATAGCCGTTGTTCGTCTATTAATTTGTCATCGACTGTGCAAATTTCGTGATATTCTGTAGAGCCGTTTTCGAGAACACTGGGTACCTGTAATCGTGTTCTGTTGTACCGGCCGAATCGAGTGACACATGGCCTTAAGCTTCAAAATGCTTTTTTTGCGATCTCGATACGACCATTATTAGCGGAGATACAGCACTTTGAAAAATTCGGTCTAAACCCAAACACACCCAAACAAACCCAAACAAACCCAAACGCTAACCCAAACAAACCCAAACAAACCCAAACAAACCCAAACAAACCCAAACGCTAACCCAAACAGCCCCAAACACGCCCATATATATAGATATACACCAATGTAAAAAAATTCCGAAAAAAAATATTATTTTTCGTGTTCTTTGAAGCGCTGTATCTCGGTGAAAAATGGTCGTATCGAGATCGCAAAAAAAGCAAATTGAAGCTCCGAGTCTCTAGTTTCGATATCTTCGGACAAAAATTTTTTTCAACCTACGGTTATTTTGCGTTCGTGAGAATTAGCAAGAGACACAAATTTTCCATTTATTTTCCATTTTCAAGGGTCCACCGGCTCGGGAAAATGTTTTCTAGTTCAATGGGTGTATTGGCGAGTTAGCTTGGTTCTTCTCCCGCAATTTCCTTTTTTGTTATTCTCTCTACAACATTTTTTTGCCGAGATATGCGACTTTGAATGATAGAGAATCCTTTTTTCGTTGATCATCGATATCTCAGCAACGAATAATCGCGCAGGGAATTAAAGAGCCGTTTTGAAAACTCGAATACATCTCCTACGGGTCCAGCTCGTTGATTTTTGGTAAAAAAAAATTTACCGAACATTAACGACAACTTCAAATTATACAACATACCATCATCATAAAAATGAGAAGGCCAATTTTTCATCGAATTTGTTCACGACGTTGCATTGGCTATTTTTCGAATTCGAGAAAGAATACAAATTACGAAGAGTTTCAAAAACAAAATTTTCGTTTTTTTTTTTCTTCTTTAAATCCCTTCTCAGTGCACTTCTACACATTCCAAGGTGCTTATGTTCCAAGTTTCAATTTGATACACGCAAGAAATCTCATTTGCCATGCAAACTTTTACGACTACTTTCGGCCTCTCAAGAGTGAAATTTTTTCGCGAAAAGATCTCGAAACTAGACACTCTAAGCTTCAAAATGCTTTTTTTTTCATCTTTGTACGACCATTTTTCGCTGAGATACGCCACACACGATTTCGACCCCCTTAAGAGTGACAAGTTTTGCCGAAAGATCTCGAAACTAGAAACTTCAAGCTTCAAAATGCTTTTTTTTGCATCCCGATACGACCATTTTTCGCAGAGATACGCCCCAAACAATTGCACCCCCTTAAGGGTAAAAATTTTCGCCGATGGATCGCGAGACTAGAGACTTCAAGCTTCAAAATGCTTCTTTTCGCATCTCGATACGACCATTTTTCGCAGAGATACACAAAAAGCCACCTCACCCCCTTAAGAATGTGAATTTTTTCCGCGGGGTATAGAAACTAGAGTCCTTAAGCTTCAAAATGCTTTTTTTGCGATCTCGATACGACCATTATTAGCGGAGATACAGCACTTTGAAAAATTCGGTCTAAACCCAAACACACCCAAACAAACCCAAACAAACCCAAACGCTAACCCAAACAAACCCAAACAAACCCAAACAAACCCAAACGCTAACCCAAACAGCCCCAAACACGCCCATATATATAGATATACACCAATGTAAAAAAATTCCGAAAAAAAATATTATTTTTCGTGTTCTTTGAAGCGCTGTATCTCGGTGAAAAATGGTCGTATCGAGATCGCAAAAAAAGCAAATTGAAGCTCCGAGTCTCTAGTTTCGATATCTTCGGACAAAAATTTTTTTCAACCTACGGTTATTTTGCGTTCGTGAGAATTAGCAAGAGACACAAATTTTCCATTTATTTTCCATTTTCAAGGGTCCACCGGCTCGGGGAAATGTTTTCTAGTTCAATGGGTGTATTGGCGAGTTAGCTTGGTTCTTCTCCCGCAATTTCCTTTTTTGTTATTCTCTCTACAACATTTTTTTGCCGAGATATGCGACTTTGAATGATAGAGAATCCTTTTTTCGTTGATCATCGATATCTCAGCAACGAATAATCGCGCAGGGAATTAAAGAGCCGTTTTGAAAACTCGAATACATCTCCTACGGGTCCAGCTCGTTGATTTTTGGTAAAAAAAACTTTCCCGAACATTAACGACAACTTCAAATTATACAACATACCATCATCATAAAAATGAGAAGGCCAATTTTTCATCGAATTTGTTCACGACGTTGCATTGGCTTTTTTTCGAATTCGAGAAAAAATACAAATTACGAAGAGTTTCAAAAACAAAATTTTCGTTTTTTTTTTTCTTCTTTAAATCCCTTCTCAGTGCACTTCTACACATTCGAAGGTGCTTATGTTCCAAGTTTCAATTTGATACACGCAAGAAATCTCATTTGCCATGCAAACTTTTACGACTAATTTCGGCCTCTCAAGAGTGAAATTTTTTCGCCAAAAGATCTCGAAACTAGACACTCTAAGCTTCAAAATGCTTTTTTTTGCATCTTTGTACGACCATTTTTCGCTGAGATACGCCACACACGATTTCGACCCCCTTAAGAGTGACAATTTTTGCCGAAAGATCTCGAAACTAGAAACTTCAAGCTTCAAAATGCTTTTTTTTGCATCCCGATACGACCATTTTTCGCAGAGATACGCCCCAAACAATTGCACCCCCTTAAGGGTAAAAATTTTCGCCGATGGATCGCGAGACTAGAGACTTCAAGCTTCAAAATGCTTCTTTTCGCATCTCGATACGACCATTTTTCGCAGAGATACACAAAAAGCCACCTCACCCCCTTAAGAATGTGAATTTTTTCCGCGGGGTATAGAAACTAGAGTCCTTAAGCTTCAAAATGCTTTTTTTGCGATCTCGATACGACCATTATTAGCGGAGATACAGCACTTTGAAAAATTCGGTCTAAACCCAAACACACCCAAACAAACCCAAACGCTAACCCAAACAAACCCAAACAAACCCAAACAAACCCAAACGCTAACCCAAACAGCCCCAAACACGCCCATATATATAGATATACACCAATGTAAAAAAATTCCGAAATAAAATATTATTTTTCGTGTTCTTTGAAGCGCTGTATCTCGGTGAAAAATGGTCGTATCGAGATCGCAAAAAAAGCAAATTGAAGCTCCGAGTCTCTAGTTTCGATATCTTCGGACAAAATTTTTTTTCAACCTACGGTTATTTTGCGTTCGTGAGAAATAGCAAGAGACACAAATTTTCCATTTATTTTCCATTTTCAAGGGTCCACCGGCTCGGGAAAATGTTTTCTAGTTCAATGGGTATATTGGCGAGTTAGCTTGGTTCTTCTCCCGCAATTTCCTTTTTTGTTATTCTCTCTACAACATTTTTTTGCCGAGATATGCGACTTTGAATGATAGAGAAGCCTTTTTTCGTTGATCATCGATATCTCAGCAACGAATAATCGCGCAGGGAATTAAAGAGCCGTTTTGAAAACTCGAATACATCTCCTACGGGTCCAGCTCGTTGATTTTTGGTAAAAAAAAATTTCCCGAACATTAACGACAACTTCAAATTATACAACATACCATCATCATAAAAATGAGAAGGCCAATTTTTCATCGAATTTGTTCACGACGTTGCATTGGCTTTTTTTCGAATTCGAGAAAAAATACAAATTACGAAGAGTTTCAAAAACAAAATTTTCGTTTTTTTTTTCTTCTTTAAATCCCTTCTCAGTGCACTTCTACACATTCGAAGGTGCTTATGTTCCAAGTTTCAAATTGATACACGCAAGAAATCTCATTTGCCATGCAAACTTTTACGACTAATTTCGCCCTCTCAAGAGTGAAATTTTTTCGCCAAAAGATCTCGAAACTAGAGACTCTAAGCTTCAAAATGCTTTTTTTTGCATCTTTGTACGACCATTTTTCGCTGAGATACGCCACACACGATTTCGACCCCCTTAAGAGTGACAAGTTTTGCCGAAAGATCTCGAAACTAGAAACTTCAAGCTTCAAAATGCTTTTTTTTGCATCCCGATACGACCATTTTTCGCAGAGATACGCCCCAAACAATTGCACCCCCTTAAGGGTAAAAATTTTCGCCGATGGATCGCGAGACTAGAGACTTCAAGCTTCAAAATGCTTCTTTTTGCATCTCGATACGACCATTTTTCGCAGAGATACACAAAAAGCCACCTCACCCCCTTAAGAGTGTCAATTTTTCCGCGGGATATAGAAACTAGAGTCCTTAAGCTTCAAAATGCTTTTTTTGCGATCTCGATACGACCATTATTCGCGGAGATACGGCACTTTGAAAAATACGGGCTAAACCCAAACAAACCCAAACAAACCCCATTTTGACCCCCTTAAGAGGGACAATTTTTGCCGAAAGATTTCGAAACTAGAGACTTCAAGCTTCAAAATGCTTTTTTTTTCATCTCGATACGACGATTTTTCGCAGAGATACACCCCAAACAATTTCACCTCCTTAAGAGTAAAAATTTTTGCCGAACAACGGCGAGCCTAGAAACTTTTTGCACCTCGGTACGAAAATTCTTCGCAGACATACACACAAAACCACCTCACCCCCTTAAGAATGTCAATTTTTTCCACGGGATATAGAAACTAGAGGCCTGAAGCTACAAAATGCTTTTTTTGCGATCTCGATACGACCATTATTCGCAGAGATACAGCACTTTGAAAAATACGCGCAAACCCAAACAAACCCATACAAACCCAAACACGCCAATCTGATCGAAAATATCGCAAATATATATATAGATATACCCCAATGTAAAAAAATTCAGAAAAAAAAATTATTTTTCGGCTTCTTTGAAGCGCTGTATCTGGGTGAAAAATGGTCGTATCGAGATCGCAAAAAAAGCAAATTGAAGCTCAAAGTCTCTAGTTTCGATATCTTTGGGCGAAAATTTTTTTCAACCTACGGTTATTTTGCGTTCGTAAGAAATATCAAGAGACACAAATTTTCCATTTATTTTCCATTTTCAAGGGTTCACAGGCTCGGGAAAACATTTCTTAGTTCAATGGGCATATTGGCGAGTTAGCTTGGTTCTTCTCCCTCAATTCCGTTTTTTGTTATCCTCTCTACAACATTTTTTTGCCGAGATATGCGACTTTGAACGATAGAGAATCCTTTTTTCGTTGATCATCGATATCTCAGCAACGAATAATCGCGCAGGGAATTAAAGTGCCGTTTTGAAAACTCAAATACATCTCCTACGAGTCCATCTCGTTGATTTTTGGTAAAAAAAAATTTCCCGAACATTAACGACAACTTCAAATTTTACAACATACCATCATCATAAAAATGAGAAGGCCAATTTTTCATCGAATTTGTTCACGACGTTGCATTGGCTATTTTTCGAATTCGAGAAAAAATACAAATTACGAAGAGTTTCAAAAACAAAATTTTCGTTTTTTTTTTTTCTTCTTTAAATCCCTTCTCAGTGCACTTCTACACATTCGAAGGTGCTTATGTTCCAAGTTTCAATTTGATACACGCAAGAAATCTCATTTGCCATGCAAACTTTTACGACTAATTTCGGCCTCTCAAGAGTGAAATTTTTTCGCCAAAAGATCTCGAAACTAGACACTCTAAGCTTCAAAATGCTTTTTTTTGCATCTTTGTACGACCATTTTTCGCTGAGATACGCCACACACGATTTCGACCCCCTTAAGAGCGACAATTTTTGCCGAAAGATCTCGAAACTAGAAACTTCAAGCTTCAAAATGCTTTTTTTTGCATCCCGATACGACCATTTTTCGCAGAGATACGCCCCAAACAATTGCACCCCCTTAAGGGTAAAAATTTTCGCCGATGGATCGCGCGACTAGAGACTTCAAGCTTCAAAATGCTTCTTTTCGCATCTCGATACGACCATTTTTCGCAGAGATACACAAAAAGCCACCTCACCCCCTTAAGAATGTGAATTTTTTCCGCGGGGTATAGAAACTAGAGTCCTTAAGCTTCAAAATGCTTTTTTTGCGATCTCGATACGACCATTATTAGCGGAGATATAGCACTTTGAAAAATTCGGTCTAAACCCAAACAAACCCAAACAAACCCAAACAAACCCAAACGCTAACCCAAACAAACCCAAACAAACCCAAACAAACCCAAACGCTAACCCAAACAGCCCCAAACGCGCCCATATATATAGATATACACCAATGTAAAAAAATTCCGAAAAAAAATATTATTTTTCGTGTTCTTTGAAGCGCTGTATCTCGGTGAAAAATGGTCGTATCGAGATCGCAAAAAAAGCAAATTGAAGCTCCGAGTCTCTAGTTTCGATATCTTCTGACAACATTTTTTTTCAACCTACGGTTATTTTGCGTTCGTGAGAAATAGCAAGAGACACAAATTTTCCATTTATTTTCCATTTTCAAGGGTCCACCGGCTCGGGAAAATGTTTTCTAGTTCAATGGGTGTATTGGCGAGTTAGCTTGGTTCTTCTCCCGCAATTTCCTTTTTTGTTATTCTCTCTACAACATTTTTTTGCCGAGATATGCGACTTTGAACGATAGAGAATCCTTTTTTCGTTGATCATCGATATCTCAGCAACGAATAATCGCGCAGGGAATTAAAGAGCCGTTTTGAAAACTCGAATACATCTCCTACGGGTCCAGCTCGTTGATTTTTGGTAAAAAAAAATTTCCCGAACATTAACGACAACTTCAAATTATACAACATACCATCATCATAAAAATGAGAAGGCCAATTTTTCATCGAATTTGTTCACGACGTTGCATTGGCTTTTTTTCGAATTCGAGAAAAAATACAAATTACGAAGAGTTTCAAAAACAAAATTTTCGTTTTTTTTTTTCTTCTTTAAATCCCTTCTCAGTGCACTTCTACACATTCGAAGGTGCTTATGTTCCAAGTTTCAATTTGATACACGCAAGAAATCTCATTTGCCATGCAAACTTTTACGACTAATTTCGGCCTCTCAAGAGTGAAATTTTTTCGCCAAAAGATCTCGAAACTAGAGACTCTAAGCTTCAAAATGCTTTTTTTTGCATCTTTGTACGACCATTTTTCGCTGAGATACGCCACACACGATTTCGACCCCCTTAAGAGTGACAAGTTTTGCCGAAAGATCTCGAAACTAGAAACTTCAAGCTTCAAAATGCTTTTTTTTGCATCCCGATACGACCATTTTTCGCAGAGATACGCCCCAAACAATTGCACCCCCTTAAGGGTAAAAATTTTCGCCGATGGATCGCGAGACTAGAGACTTCAAGCTTCAAAATGCTTCTTTTCGCATCTCGATACGACCATTTTTCGCAGAGATACACAAAAAGCCACCTCACCCCCTTAAGAATATGAATTTTTTCCGCGGGGTATAGAAACTAGAGGCCTTAAGGCCATGTGTCACACGCCAGAAAATTTCGACGCGGCCTCCCATCATGACAGTACGGCAGAACCTCGCAGCTTTGGCTACGAGTCACCGCCTGCTCCCGCCAGAGAACGCCGCGCACGTATTCTATAGGGGCTCCATGCCTGGCGTTACGCCGAAACTCGAGACCCTATAGGCGACGATTGCTGTGCGTGTGTGTGTTCGCTACGCCGGCCACGTGCAGAGAGAGAGAGGTGACCTTTTTGCACGCGTTCGGTCGTAACGAAAATACTTTGAATGATGTATGTGTGTGTATACATCGATGGATACACACCTAGCCTTAGGCGACCGTGTTTCGCTTCTACGCATGAGGCGTGAATCTGCTAGCGTTCCGATTCCGGCAATAACGGTTGCCCGATCATAGCTATCGCAAAAATGCGATACAATTAATAAATAATTAATTGTTTATGTCAAACAATATATATGAAAATACATCTGGCAATTCCGTCCAGATTCAAGAGATTATAAAAATGTTCAGCAATCGAGGTTCTAGGTACTAAAAAAGTTCAGCAATTCTAGGTACTTTCTGGGTAGGATACTATAGTATTAGTATTGTTTGATGTATTCGAAAAGAGTTCTGGCTCCTAACTGTTGTCAAATAATTGTAAATAAATTTTATCGGCATCTTAACTATGCAAGTGTGATCTGCTGATGGATAGGCGTTAGTTCTAGGTACTTTGTGGGTAGGATACTATAGTATTTGTATTGTTTGATGTATTCGAAAAGAGTTCTGGCTCCTAACTGTTGTCAAATAATTGTAAAAAAATGTTATCGGCATCTTAACTATGCAAGTGTGATCTGCTGATGGATAGGCGTTAGTTCTAGGTACTTTCTGGTTAGGATACTATAGTATTAGTATTGTTTGATGTATTCGAAAAGAGTTCTGGCTCCTAACTGTTGTCAAATAATTGTAAAAAAATTTTGTCGGCATCTTAACTATGCAAGTTTGATCTGCTGATGGATAGGCGTTAGTTCTAGGTACTTTCTGGGTAGGATACTATAGTATTAGTATTGTTTGATGTATTCGAAAAGAGTTCTGGCTCCTAACTGTTGTCAAATAATTGTAAAAAAATTTTATCGGCATCTTAACTATGCAAGTGTGATCTGCTCATGGATAGGCGTTAGTTCTAGGTACTTTGTGGGTAGGATACTATAGTATTTGTATTGTTTGATGTATTCGAAAAGAGTTCTGGCTCCTAACTGTTGTCAAATAATTGTAAAAAAATTTTATCGGCATCTTAACTATGCAAGTGTGATCTGCTGATGGATAGGCGTTAGTTCTAGGTACTTTCAGGGTAGGATACTATAGTATTTGTATTGTTTGATGTATTCGAAAATAGTTCTGGCGCCTAACTGTTGTCAAATAATTGTAAAAAAATTTTATCGGCATCTTAACTATGCAAGTGTGATCTGCTGATGGATAGGCGTTAGTTCTAGGTACTTTCTGGGTAGGATACTATAGTATTTGTATTGTTTGATGTATTCGAAAAGAGTTCTGGCTCCTAACTGTTGTCAAATAATTGTAAAAAAATTTTATCGGCATCTTAACTATGCAAGTGTGATCTGCTGATGGATAGGCGTTGGTTCTAGGTACTTTGTGGGTAGGATACTATAGTATTTGTATTGTTTGATGTATTCGAAAAGAGTTCTGGCTCCTAACTGTTGTCAAATAATTGTAAATAAATTTTATCGGCATCTTAACTATGCAAGTGTGATCTGCTGATGGATAGGCGTTAGTTCTAGGTACTTTCTGGGTAGGATACTATAGTATTTGTATTGTTTGATGTATTCGAAAAGAGTTCTGGCTCCTAACTGTTGTCAAATAATTGTAAAAAAATTTTATCGGCATCTTAACTATGCAAGTGTGATCTGCTGATGGATAGGCGTTAGTTCTAGGTACTTTCTGGTTAGGATACTATAGTATTAGTATTGTTTGATGTATTCGAAAAGAGTTCTGGCTCCTAACTGTTGTCAAATAATTGTAAAAAAATTTTATCGGCATCTTAACTATGCAAGTGTGATCTGCTGATGGATAGGCGTTAGTTCTAGGTACTTTGTGGGTAGGATACTATAGTATTTGTATTGTTTGATGTATTCGAAAAGAGTTCTGGCTCCTAACTGTTGTCAAATAATTGTAAAAAAATGTTATCGGCATCTTAACTATGCAAGTGTGATCTGCTGATGGATAGGCGTTAGTTCTAGGTACTTTCTGGTTAGGATACTATAGTATTAGTATTGTTTGATGTATTCGAAAAGAGTTCTGGCTCCTAACTGTTGTCAAATAATTGTAAAAAAATTTTGTCGGCATCTTAACTATGCAAGTTTGATCTGCTGATGGATAGGCGTTAGTTCTAGGTACTTTCTGGGTAGGATACTATAGTATTAGTATTGTTTGATGTATTCGAAAAGAGTTCTGGCTCCTAACTGTTGTCAAATAATTGTAAAAAAATTTTATCGGCATCTTAACTATGCAAGTGTGATCTGCTCATGGATAGGCGTTAGTTCTAGGTACTTTGTGGGTAGGATACTATAGTATTTGTATTGTTTGATGTATTCGAAAAGAGTTCTGGCTCCTAACTGTTGTCAAATAATTGTAAAAAAATTTTATCGGCATCTTAACTATGCAAGTGTGATCTGCTGATGGATAGGCGTTAGTTCTAGGTACTTTCAGGGTAGGATACTATAGTATTTGTATTGTTTGATGTATTCGAAAATAGTTCTGGCGCCTAACTGTTGTCAAATAATTGTAAAAAAATTTTATCGGCATCTTAACTATGCAAGTGTGATCTGCTGATGGATAGGCGTTAGTTCTAGGTACTTTCTGGGTAGGATACTATAGTATTTGTATTGTTTGATGTATTCGAAAAGAGTTCTGGCTCCTAACTGTTGTCAAATAATTGTAAAAAAATTTTATCGGCATCTTAACTATGCAAGTGTGATCTGCTGATGGATAGGCGTTGGTTCTAGGTACTTTGTGGGTAGGATACTATAGTATTTGTATTGTTTGATGTATTCGAAAAGAGTTCTGGCTCCTAACTGTTGTCAAATAATTGTAAATAAATTTTATCGGCATCTTAACTATGCAAGTGTGATCTGCTGATGGATAGGCGTTAGTTCTAGGTACTTTCTGGGTAGGATACTATAGTATTTGTATTGTTTGATGTATTCGAAAAGAGTTCTGGCTCCTAACTGTTGTCAAATAATTGTAAAAAAATTTTATCGGCATCTTAACTATGCAAGTGTGATCTGCTGATGGATAGGCGTTAGTTCTAGGTACTTTCTGGTTAGGATACTATAGTATTAGTATTGTTTGATGTATTCGAAAAGAGTTCTGGCTCCTAACTGTTGTCAAATAATTGTAAAAAAATTTTGTCGGCATCTTAACTATGCAAGTTTGATCTGCTGATGGATAGGCGTTAGTTCTAGGTACTTTCTGGGTAGGATACTATAGTATTAGTATTGTTTGTTGTATTCGAAAAGAGTTCTGGCTCCTAACTGTTGTCAAATAATTGTAAAAAAATTTTATCGGCATCTTAACTATGCAAGTGTGATCTGCTGATGGATAGGCGTTAGTTCTAGGTACTTTGTGGGTAGGATACTATAGTATTTGTATTGTTTGATGTATTCGAAAAGAGTTCTGGCTCCTAACTGTTGTCAAATAATTGTAAAAAAATTTTATCGGCATCTTAACTATGCAAGTGTGATCTGCTGATGGATAGGCGTTAGTTCTAGGTACTTTCTGGTTAGGATACTATAGTATTAGTATTGTTTGATGTATTCGAAAAGAGTTCTGGCTCCTAACTGTTGTCAAATAATTGTAAAAAAAATTTGTCGGCATCTTAACTATGCAAGTTTGATCTGCTGATGGATAGGCGTTAGTTCTAGGTACTTTCTGGGTAGGATACTATAGTATTAGTATTGTTTGATGTATTCGAAAAGAGTTCTGGCTCCTAACTGTTGTCAAATAATTGTAAAAAAATTTTATCGGCATCTTAACTATGCAAGTGTGATCTGCTGATGGATAGGCGTTAGTTCGAGGTACTTTGTGGGTAGGATACTATAGTATTTGTATTGTTTGATGTATTCGAAAAGAGTTCTGGCTCCTAACTGTTGTCAAATAATTGTAAAAAAATTTTATCGGCATCTTAACTATGCAAGTGTGATCTGCTGATGGATAGGCGTTAGTTCTAGGTACTTTCTGGTTAGGATACTATAGTATTAGTATTGTTTGATGTATTCGAAAAGAGTTCTGGCTCCTAACTGTTGTCAAATAATTGTAAAAAAATTTTGTCGGCATCTTAACTATGCAAGTTTGATCTGCTGATGGATAGGCGTTAGTTCTAGGTACTTTCTGGGTAGGATACTATAGTATTAGTATTGTTTGATGTATTCGAAAAGAGTTCTGGCTCCTAACTGTTGTCAAATAATTGTAAAAAAATTTTATCGGCATCTTAACTATGCAAGTGTGATCTGCTGATGGATAGGCGTTAGTTCTAGGTACTTTCTGGGTAGGATACTATAGTATTAGTATTGTTTGATGTATTCGAAAAGAGTTCTGGCTCCTAACTGTTGTCAAATAATTGTAAAAAAATTTTATCGGCATCTTAACTATGCAAGTGTGATCTGCTGATGGATAGGCGTTAGTTCTAGGTACTTTGTGGGTAGGATACTATAGTATTTGTATTGTTTGATGTATTCGAAAAGAGTTCTGGCTCCTAACTGTTGTCAAATAATTGTAAAAAAATTATATCGGCATCTTAACTATGCAAGTGTGATCTGCTGATGGATAGGCGTTAGTTCTAGGTACTTTCTGGGTAGGATACTATAGTATTTGTATTGTTTGATGTATTCGAAAAGAGTTCTGGCTCCTAACTTTTGTCAAATAATTATAAAAAACTTTTATCGGCATCTTAACTATGCAAGTGTGATCTGCTGATGGATAGGCGTTAGTTCTAGGTACTTTCTGGTTAGGATACTATAGTATTAGTATTGTTTGATGTATTCGAAAAGAGTTCTGGCTCCTAACTGTTGTCAAATAATTGTAAAAAATTTTTATCGGCATCTTAACTATGCAAGTGTGATCTGCTGATGGATAGGCGTTAGTTCTAGGTACTTTCTGGGTAGGATACTATAGTATTTGTATTGTTTGATGTATTCGAAAAGAGTTCTGGCTCCTAACTGTTGTCAAATAATTGTAAAAAAATTTTATCGGCATCTTAACTATGCAAGTGTGATCTGCTGATGGATAGGCGTTAGTTCTAGGTACTTTCTGGTTAGGAGACTATAGTATTAGTATTGTTTGATGTATTCGAAAAGAGTTCTGGCTCCTAACTGTTGTCAAATAATTGTAAAAAAAATTTATCGGCATCTTAACTATGCCAGTGTGATCTGCTGATGGATAGGCGTTAGTTCTAGGTACTTTCTGGGTAGGATACTATAGTATTTGTATTGTTTGATGTATTCGAAAAGAGTTCTGGCTCCTAACTGTTGTCAAATAATTATAAAAAAATTTTATCGGCATCTTAACTATGCCAGTGTGATCTGCCGATGCATAGGCGTCAGTTTTAGGTACTTTCGGGGTCGGATACTATAGTATTTGTATTGTTTGATGTATTCGAAAAGATTTCTGGCTCCTAACTGTTGTCAAATAATTGTAAAAAAATTTCATCGGCATCTTAACTATGCAAGTGTGATCTGCTGATGGATAGGCGTTAGTTCTAGGTACTTTCTGGGTAGGATACTATAGTATTTGTATTGTTTGATGTATTCGAAAAGAGTTCTGGCTCCTAACTGTTGTCAAATAATTGTAAAAAAATTTTATCGGCATCTTAACTATGCAAGTGTGATCTGCTGATGGATAGGCGTTAGTTCTAGGTACTTTGTGGGTAGGATACTATAGTATTTGTATTGTTTGATGTATTCGAAAAGAGTTCTGGCTCCTAACTGTTGTCAAATAATTGTAAAAAAATTTTATCGGCATCTTAACTATGCAAGTGTGATCTGCTGATGGATAGGCGTTAGTTCTAGGTACTTTCTGGGTAGGATACTGTAGTATTTGTATTGTTTGATGTATTCGAAAAGAGTTCTGGCTCCTAACTGTTGTCAAATAATTGTAAAAAAAATTTATCGGCATCTTAACTATGCCAGTGTGATCTGCTGATGGATAGGCGTTAGTTTTAGGTACTTTCGGGGTAGGATACTATAGTATTTGTATTGTTTGATGTATTCGAAAAGATTTCTGGCTCCTAACTGTTGTCAAATAATTGTAAAAAAATTTTATCGGCATCTTAACTATGCAAGTGTGATCTGCTGATGGATAGGCGTTAGTTCTAGGTACTTTCTGGGTAGGATACTATAGTATTTGTATTGTTTGATGTATTCGAAAAGAGTTCTGGCTCCTAACTGTTGTCAAATAATTATAAAAAAAATTTATCGGCATCTTAACTATGCCAGTGTGATCTGCTGATGGATAGGCGTTAGTTTTAGGTACTTTCGGGGTAGGATACTATAGTATTTGTATTGTTTGATGTATTCGAAAAGATTTCTGGCTCCTAACTGTTGTCAAATAATTGTAAAAAAATTTTATCGGCATCTTAACTATGCAAGTGTGATCTGCTGATGGATAGGCGTTAGTTCTAGGTACTTTCTGGGTAGGATACTATAGTATTTGTATTGTTTGATGTATTCGAAAAGAGTTCTGGCTCCTAACTGTTGTCAAATAATTGTAAAAAAATTTTATCGGCATCTTAACTATGCAAGTGTGATCTGCTGATGGATAGGCGTTAGTTCTAGGTACTTTCTGGTTAGGAGACTATAGTATTAGTATTGTTTGATGTATTCGAAAAGAGTTCTGGCTCCTAACTGTTGTCAAATAATTGTAAAAAAATTTTATCGGCATCTTAACTATGCAAGAGTGATCTGCTGATGGATAGGCGTTAGTTCTAGGTACTTTCTGGGTAGGATACTATAGTATTTGTATTGTTTGATGTATTCGAAAAGAGTTCTGGCTCCTAACTGTTGTCAAATAATTGTAAAAAAAAATTTATCGGCATCTTAACTATGCAAGTGTGATCTGCTGATGGATAAGCGTTAGTTCTAGGTACTTTCTGGGTAGGATACTATAGTATTTGTATTGTTTGATGTATTCGAAAAGAGTGCTGGCTCCTAACTGTTGTCAAATAATTGTAAAAAAATTTTATCGGCATCTTAACTATGCAAGTGTGATCTGCTGATGGATAGGCGTTAGTTCTAGGTGCTTTCTGGGTAGGATATTATGGTATTTGTATTGTTTCATGTATTCAAAAAGAGTTCTGGCTCCTACCTGTTGTCAAATAATTGTAAAAAAATTTTATCGGCATCTTAACTATGCAAGTGTGATCTGCTGATGGATAGGCGTTAGTTCTAGGTACTTTCTGGGTAGGATACTATAGTATTTGTATTGTTTGATGTATTCGAAAAGAGTTCTGGCTCCTAACTGTTGTCAAATAATTATAAAAAAAATTTATCGGCATCTTAACTATGCCAGTGTGATCTGCTGATGGATAGGCGTTAGTTTTAGGTACTTTCGGGGTAGGATACTATAGTATTTGTATTGTTTGATGTATTCGAAAAGATTTCTGGCTCCTAACTGTTGTCAAATAATTGTAAAAAAATTTTATCGGCATCTTAACTATGCAAGTGTGATCTGCTGATGGATAGGCGTTAGTTCTAGGTACTTTCTGGGTAGGATACTATAGTATTTGTATTGTTTGATGTATTCGAAAAGAGTTTTGGCTCCTAACTGTTGTCAAATAATTGTAAAAAAGTTTTATCGGCATCTTAACTATGCAAGTGTGATCTGCTGATGGATAGGCGTTAGTTCTAGGTACTTTCTGTGTAGGATACTATAGTATTAGTATTGTTTGATGTATTCGAAAAGAGTTCTGGCTCCTAACTGTTGTCAAATAATTGTAAAAAAATTTTGTCGGCATCTTAACTATGCAAGTTTGATCTGCTGATGGATAGGCGTTAGTTCTAGGTACTTTCTGGGTAGGATACTATAGTATTAGTATTGTTTGATGTATTCGAAAAGAGTTCTGGCTCCTAACTGTTGTCAAATAATTGTAAAAAAAATTTATCGGCATCTTAACTATGCCAGTGTGATCTGCTGATGGATAGGCGTTAGTTTTAGGTACTTTCCGGGTAGGATACTATAGTATTTGTATTGTTTGATGTATTCGAAAAGATTTCTGGCTCCTAACTGTTGTCAAATAATTGTAAAAAAATTTTATCGGCATCTTAACTATGCAAGTGTGATCTGCTGATGGATAGGCGTTAGTTCTAGGTACTTTCTGGGTAGGATACTATAGTATTTGTATTGTTTGATGTATTCGAAAAGAGTTCTGGCTCCTAACTGTTGTCAAATAATTATGAAAAAAATTTATCGGCATCTTAACTATGCCAGTGTGATCTGCTGATGGATAGGCGTTAGTTCTAGGTACTTTCTGGTTAGGATACTATAGTATTAGTATTGTTTGATGTATTCGAAAAGAGTTCTGGCTCCTAACTGTTGTCAAATAATTGTAAAAAAATTTTGTCGGCATCTTAACTATGCAAGTTTGATCTGCTGATGGATAGGCGTTAGTTCTAGGTACTTTCTGGGTAGGATACTATAGTATTAGTATTGTTTGATGTATTCGAAAAGAGTTCTGGCTCCTAACTGTTGTCAAATAATTGTAAAAAAATTTTATCGGCATCTTAACTATGCAAGTGTGATCTGCTGATGGATAGGCGTTAGTTCTAGGTACTTTGTGGGTAGGATACTATAGTATTTGTATTGTTTGATGTATTCGAAAAGAGTTCTGGCTCCTAACTGTTGTCAAATAATTGTAAAAAAATTATATCGGCATCTTAACTATGCAAGTGTGATCTGCTGATGGATAGGCGTTAGTTCTAGGTACTTTCTGGGTAGGATACTATAGTATTTGTATTGTTTGATGTATTCGAAAAGAGTTCTGGCTCCTAACTTTTGTCAAATAATTATAAAAAACTTTTATCGGCATCTTAACTATGCAAGTGTGATCTGCTGATGGATAGGCGTTAGTTCTAGGTACTTTCTGGTTAGGATACTATAGTATTAGTATTGTTTGATGTATTCGAAAAGAGTTCTGGCTCCTAACTGTTGTCAAATAATTGTAAAAAATTTTTATCGGCATCTTAACTATGCAAGTGTGATCTGCTGATGGATAGGCGTTAGTTCTAGGTACTTTCTGGGTAGGATACTATAGTATTTGTATTGTTTGATGTATTCGAAAAGAGTTCTGGCTCCTAACTGTTGTCAAATAATTATAAAAAAATTTTATCGGCATCTTAACTATGCCAGTGTGATCTGCCGATGCATAGGCGTTAGTTTTAGGTACTTTCGGGGTCGGATACTATAGTATTTGTATTGTTTGATGTATTCGAAAAGAGTTCTGGCTCCTAACTGTTGTCAAATAATTGTAAAAAAATTTTATCGGCATCTTAACTATGCAAGTGTGATCTGCTGATGGATAGGCGTTAGTTCTAGGTGCTTTCTGGGTAGGATATTATGGTATTTGTATTGTTCCATGTATTCAAAAAGAGTTCTGGCTCCTACCTGTTGTCAAATAATTGTAAAAAAATTTTATCGGCATCTTAACTATGCAAGTGTGATCTGCTGATGGATAGGCGTTAGTTCTAGGTACTTTCTGGGTAGGATACTGTAGTATTTGTATTGTTTGATGTATTCGAAAAGAGTTCTGGCTCCTAACTGTTGTCAAATAATTGTAAAAAAATTTTATCGGCATCTTAACTATGCCAGTGTGATCTGCTGATGGATAGGCGTTAGTTTTAGGTACTTTCGGGGTAGGATACTATAGTATTTGTATTGTTTGATGTATTCGAAAAGATTTCTGGCTCCTAACTGTTGTCAAATAATTGTAAAAAAATTTTATCGGCATCTTAACTATGCAAGTGTGATCTGCTGATGGATAGGCGTTAGTTCTAGGTACTTTCTGGGTAGGATACTATAGTATTTGTATTGTTTGATGTATTCGAAAAGAGTTCTGGCTCCTAACTGTTGTCAAATAATTATAAAAAAAATTTATCGGCATCTTAACTATGCCAGTGTGATCTGCTGATGGATAGGCGTTAGTTTTAGGTACTTTCGGGGTAGGATACTATAGTATTTGTATTGTTTGATGTATTCGAAAAGATTTCTGGCTCCTAACTGTTGTCAAATAATTGTAAAAAAATTTTATCGGCATCTTAACTATGCAAGTGTGATCTGCTGATGGATAGGCGTTAGTTCTAGGTACTTTCTGGGTAGGATACTATAGTATTTGTATTGTTTGATGTATTCGAAAAGAGTTCTGGCTCCTAACTGTTGTCAAATAATTGTAAAAAAATTTTATCGGCATCTTAACTATGCAAGTGTGATCTGCTGATGGATAGGCGTTAGTTCTAGGTACTTTCTGGTTAGGAGACTATAGTATTAGTATTGTTTGATGTATTCGAAAAGAGTTCTGGCTCCTAACTGTTGTCAAATAATTGTAAAAAAATTTTATCGGCATCTTAACTATGCAAGAGTGATCTGCTGATGGATAGGCGTTAGTTCTAGGTACTTTCTGGGTAGGATACTATAGTATTTGTATTGTTTGATGTATTCGAAAAGAGTTCTGGCTCCTAACTGTTGTCAAATAATTGTAAAAAAAAATTTATCGGCATCTTAACTATGCAAGTGTGATCTGCTGATGGATAAGCGTTAGTTCTAGGTACTTTCTGGGTAGGATACTATAGTATTTGTATTGTTTGATGTATTCGAAAAGAGTGCTGGCTCCTAACTGTTGTCAAATAATTGTAAAAAAATTTTATCGGCATCTTAACTATGCAAGTGTGATCTGCTGATGGATAGGCGTTAGTTCTAGGTGCTTTCTGGGTAGGATATTATGGTATTTGTATTGTTTCATGTATTCAAAAAGAGTTCTGGCTCCTACCTGTTGTCAAATAATTGTAAAAAAATTTTATCGGCATCTTAACTATGCAAGTGTGATCTGCTGATGGATAGGCGTTAGTTCTAGGTACTTTCTGGGTAGGATACTATAGTATTTGTATTGTTTGATGTATTCGAAAAGAGTTCTGGCTCCTAACTGTTGTCAAATAATTATAAAAAAAATTTATCGGCATCTTAACTATGCCAGTGTGATCTGCTGATGGATAGGCGTTAGTTTTAGGTACTTTCGGGGTAGGATACTATAGTATTTGTATTGTTTGATGTATTCGAAAAGATTTCTGGCTCCTAACTGTTGTCAAATAATTGTAAAAAAATTTTATCGGCATCTTAACTATGCAAGTGTGATCTGCTGATGGATAGGCGTTAGTTCTAGGTACTTTCTGGGTAGGATACTATAGTATTTGTATTGTTTGATGTATTCGAAAAGAGTTTTGGCTCCTAACTGTTGTCAAATAATTGTAAAAGAGTTTTATCGGCATCTTAAGTATGCAAGTGTGATCTGCTGATGGATAGGCGTTAGTTCTAGGTACTTTCTGTGTAGGATACTATAGTATTAGTATTGTTTGATGTATTCGAAAAGAGTTCTGGCTCCTAACTGTTGTCAAATAATTGTAAAAAAATTTTATCGGCATCTTAACTATGCAAGTGTGATCTGCTGATGGATAGTCGTTAGTTCTAGGTACTTTCTGGTTAGGAGACTATAGTATTAGTATTGTTTGATGTATTCGAAAAGAGTTCTGGCTCCTAACTGTTGTCAAATAATTGTAAAAAAATTTTATCGGCATCTTAACTATGCAAGAGTGATCTGCTGATGGATAGGCGTTAGTTCTAGGTACTTTCTGGGTAGGATACTATAGTATTTGTATTCTTTGATGTATTCGAAAAGCGTTCTGGCTCCTAACTGTTGTCAAATAATTGTAAAAAAAAATTTATCGGCATCTTAACTATGCAAGTGTGATCTGCTGATGGATAAGCGTTAGTTCTAGGTACTTTCTGGGTAGGATACTATAGTATTTGTATTGTTTGATGTATTCGAAAAGAGTGCTGGCTCCTAACTGTTGTCAAATAATTGTAAAAAAATTTTATCGGCATCTTAACTATGCAAGTGTGATCTGCTGATGGATAGGCGTTAGTTCTAGGTGCTTTCTGGGTAGGATATTATGGTATTTGTATTGTTTCATGTATTCAAAAAGAGTTCTGGCTCCTACCTGTTGTCAAATAATTGTAAAAAAATTTTATCGGCATCTTAACTATGCAAGTGTGATCTGCTGATGGATAGGCGTTAGTTCTAGGTACTTTCTGGGTAGGATACTGTAGTATTTGTATTGTTTGATGTATTCGAAAAGAGTTCTGGCTCCTAACTGTTGTCAAATAATTGTAAATAAATTTTATCGGCATCTTAACTATGCAAGTGTGATCTGCTGATGGATAGGCGTTAGTTCTAGGTACTTTCGGGGTAGGATACTATAGTATTTGTATTGTTTGATGTATTCGAAAAGAGTTCTGGCTCCTAACTGTTGTCAAATAATTGTAAAAAATTTTTATCGGCATCTTAACTATGCAAGTGTGATCTGCTGATGGATAGGCGTTAGTTCTAGGTACTTTCTGGGTAGGATACTATAGTATTTGTATTGTTTGATGTATTCGAAAAGAGTTCTGGCTCCTAACTGTTGTCAAATAATTATAAAAAAAATTTATCGGCATCTTAACTATGCCAGTGTGATCTGCTGATGGATAGGCGTTAGTTTTAGGTACTTTCGGGGTAGGATACTATAGTATTTGTATTGTTTGATGTATTCGAAAAGATTTCTGGCTCCTAACTGTTGTCAAATAATTGTAAAAAAATTTTATCGGCATCTTAACTATGCAAGTGTGATCTGCTGATGGATAGGCGTTAGTTCTAGGTACTTTCTGGGTAGGATACTATAGTATTTGTATTGTTTGATGTATTCGAAAAGAGTTCTGGCTCCTAACTGTTGTCAAATAATTGTAAAAAAATTTTATCGGCATCTTAACTATGCAAGTGTGATCTGCTGATGGATAGGCGTTAGTTCTAGGTACTTTCTGTGTAGGATACTATAGTATTAGTATTGTTTGATGTATTCGAAAAGAGTTCTGGCTCCTAACTGTTGTCAAATAATTGTAAAAAAATTTTATCGGCATCTTAACTATGCAAGTGTGATCTGCTGATGGATAGGCGTTAGTTCTAGGTACTTTCTGGTTAGGATACTATAGTATTAGTATTGTTTGATGTATTCGAAAAGAGTTCTGGCTCCTAACTGTTGTCAAATAATTGTAAAAAAATTTTATAGACGAAAATCAGTTAATTGTTAAATAGTTGGATTCGTGGAAGGAATACCTTAAATTAAAAGATTGGATCATGTGACTCGAAAGGAACTGACCAGTCGTGGATCTTGACTTTCGGGCTATAGTGAGGAGGGCCACTTGGCAGGATAAGCTTGTATTTCTCGACTTTTTCCTCGAAGGGCAAAAAAACTGACTGGAAAAAATGCAATATTGAATAAAATTATTACAGCACAATATCAATCGCTCGTGAGATACACTCCTGGAAGAAAAATTGTGCTAATTACCCGAGTATGAAAAAAATGTATAAAATGTATCGTATTCAATTCTGCCGCACCGTTTATTTTGCCAAGCTTAACTACTTACGTTTACTAAAACACGTTGACACATCGTGCAATAAAATCAACGCAGCAGTTCCGCAATAAAAAAAAATCCCGTCAGCATGCGAAAAATCTAATCAGAGGGAAAATAAATCCGCAACGTTGATAGGACAGAATGCATTTCGTTTCACGGCAATTTGACAGCTGACAGTTTGCTGTCATAGAAATACTAATGAGGGTGAAACTTTTTCTCCATCGCAATCCGTAATTTTCTGATGCGAAGGCGCCGGGAAAGCGAATTGGAGAAATATGACGAGAAGTGCGCGAAGCACGAGGCGAAATTGGCTGCTAGACAAGCCCGGGAAGAAGAAGAGGAACAGGAAGGAGAATTTTCGAGGGCTGAGGAAGCGGAGCGAGAGAAAGAACTACCCTTTGAAGATATACTCGCTGATCAACGTCGAAAATACAGCTTGAAAGAAGAATACGTGTATTTGATATACAACGATCTTATTCAATATTTCGTGAAGAAGTAAATATACCTTTCAGTCGATTTTATCTTAAGGGGTTACGTGGGCTTCGAAGCCAAAAAAAGCATATTTTCTGTATTTTTTTTTAAATATAATATATAAATTATTTTATTCAAAATGTTAAGAACATAAAAGAGCAACATTTCAACATTTAAAAAAAAAATCATCCAAAAATTTGGGAAATTCAGCCGGTGGGACCTCGTGGTGGTCAGGATAACTCATGATAGCTTTATCTGAAATTAAAAAACCAAATTTTTCTGTTAGTAAATAAGTATAGCTCGTGATTGAACGAAGTATTTTTTTAAAAATTGAAATTTGAATTTTTGGCAGAGTTGTATGCAAAATAGTTCAATTTTTGGTACCATTTACACTACCGTATAGCCTTGTAAAATTAATTGTAATCGAAAAAGAAAACCTTCGTTCAATCACTAGTCAATGCTATTTTGAAGAAAATTTCAATAAGATAGGTGCATTAGTTTTTGAGAAATCGTATCCACCAACTTCAAAAATAGTGTTTTGAGGAAAATGCGTATACCTGCGACGCTCCCGACCGGTCTTTCCCTACGGGAGGGGGGGGGGGGGGGGGGGGAATTCCCAAAGGCTCTCTCTCCTAAACTTTTACTCCAATAGACTTAAAACTTTGGGAAAATATTCTAGAAATATTGTACTATTATTAAATTAAAAAATGAATTTTTCGAAATTTTCAAGTCCACGTAACCCTTTAAAACATTATCATAGTTATTATTTAAAAAATTACTGAAGTTGGGACGGCATATATCTGCGAAAAACCCTTCTCGTCGATGATTCGTTCGACGAGTCATCGAGAAACGACGAAGGATCGTCCGAATCGTCCGCAAGAATGACCGAATCGTCGATTTCTCGAGGAATATCGAAAACCGCAGACTGGAAGTTTTTTGCGCTCGACGAACGGGCGGAAATTGTGTTTATCAATGGAAACTCTTACGCAGGGAGAATCAGTAGACGAAAAATGGAAGGACCGGGTATTTACCGATGGCGGAACGGATCTCACTACAAAGTGAGTATTTTTTTAAGTACAATCCTCAAGTAAACGAAACATTTGAAGAATTGATAACTTTCCCTCACGTTAATTATATTCGAGCAATAAAAAAAAATTTGTTTGCCGCGATATTCCATCACGATCGAAAGTATTCATTTTTCTTATTGTCAAGATCTTACAAGTTTTTTGTCTCTCGAATCAATGTGATAACAGGGTGACTTCGAGGACAATAAAATTCAAGGCAAAGGGCGTATCGAGTGGCAAGACGGTGGTTGGTACGAGGGACATTTTCGAGATGGTTACCGCCATGGAAAAGGAACCATGGTGAACAAAAACTACAATGTCTTGTACATTGGCCAATGGGATTGGGGCCACAAGCATGGGAAAGGGTGCGTAAAACGAAGTAATTGTACGTTTAATGCATCGAATGATTCGTAACACGAATTAATGGTAAATCTATCGGAATTAATTGTGTTTACGATAATTATTTATTTAATCAAAACCACAACTAAAAATAGGAAGTATTGGATATATGCATAATTCCGTAGCGAAAATCGAGTAAATTTTACTCCTTGGTAGATCACACTTCCAAATTCAATCGTGGTGGTCACACTTAGGTCGATTCTACCGTCAGTTTTCAAAAAAGTATTGTGAACTAACTATCCGAGCGAAGTGGTTCAAAAAATTACAGAACATGCTTTGAACTTTCTAGATGATGTACGAAAAATTGATTTATAAGAAATAAAATGGCGACATGTTAAAAAAATTTTATAAAGAGGTAAAAACGCAAAAAAGACACTTGTTCGCTAAAAAAAATCATAGTTCCCTGAATTTTCAACATTTTTACCTAAAATTTGAACGCGATATTCCTTAGATATGCTACTTTTGAGAAAAAAATAGTAGCACAGTGCGCGTTCCAAAAAAATTTATGAGGATACTACAAACTTCAGGTAAGATGGTGAATACAGTCCCATTCGAAGCCGGGAACTATTACATATTTACGCCAAAAATTAATCGACGGGTCGATTCTACCCAGGGTCACCACGAAGGGTTAAACGCAAAATATTGACAAAAAAGGCGATTTTAATCTCCAGGAGATAAAAATGTCCTGGAAAAAAATTAAAAACCGCAATACATCGAAAATGCGTGTTTTTTCCTTCGATGTTCAAAATATAAACTTCCTATATGTCATGGATATCGATGGATACTTTTTTAAAATATCGGCACAAGTTTCAGCTTTCACTTAATATACGACACTTCGTATGGTTGACGAATGTGCGAGCGGAGAAACAACTGCGAACGATATCTGTCGGAATTTCGCTACGGAATTATGCATAGACCCGATACAAAATGATAATTAATTTTATGTAAAATATATCTTTGTACCTAAACTATAAAAATATGATTCCATTATATATCGATGTCAAGTTTGGAATACTCATTTATCTTGTATGAAGATATTGGAGCTTGGAGAAGGGTGATTCGTACAACGGCGACTGGATAATGGACAAACGAGAGGGTGAAGGAAATTACATTTACCCGAACGGTTCACGTTACGTTGGCAATTGGAAAGAAGGACTTCGTCATGGAACAGGGACGATGACGTGGCCAAATGGTGACGTCTATCGAGGGGAATGGAAGAACGGGGAGATGCACGGGTATTGTGACATCGCACTAAACCAAAAATATATCAACAACAAAATGTTTAGCGAAACATAATGATAAAAGTCACGATTTAATTATCCAAATTGTGCAATTTTGTCAACATAATTTTCAAACTAATAATTAAGTAAATATTAATTTAAGTAATTGAGGACTAATAACGACTTAATTTGTACTTTTTTGCAAATATAATTGTAATATAATTTAAATTATTATTAATTAAATGAATGGTGACTAAAAATATTACTATTATCGTACTGTTCCAGTTATGGAGAATACACGTGGAATAGCTTTCTCAACAATACACTGAGCTGGCCACAGGAGACTTGTTACATGGGCGACTGGCACGAGGGAACTCGCCACGGCAAAGGTAAAATCATATTCAATGGATTGAACGATACAATGCTCAAAAGAAAATGCATCACTGCTTGTCTTGTCTTTTCCATTCAGGGCAAATCACTCTGAATTCTATCGGAGGTGCGAGATACTCGGGAGAATGGAGGAACGACAAAAAGCACGGCAGCGGGATGATAATCGGTAAAGAAACAAACTTATTGGTAAATTATTTACAAAATATACAATTGATATTTTATATTTTCTCATAGGAAATAATGGCGAAGTGACCGAGGGTGATCCGCTCTTTGAGAACGATATTTTACTTCCGGCCAGGTCGAAGGAAACCGTCGCAGACGAGACTGAAGAAAACACACCAATTGGCAATGAAAAAGATGGCAAGGCAATTAATAAAAAGGAGTAAGATTGTTTTTTTCTAAATGCTCTTGGCAAAATATTTAAATTCGACCGTAAAACAAAAATTAGCGCACAATTCATATCTCGGGGGCACTTTGAGATAAAAGCTACATCAAAATTATTTGAAGAAGTGAATGTGATTTTTTTAGATTTACGGAGACAAGCAAAGTACCCCAAAACCGATTGACGACTGTTTTAAAGCCTGAACAATGCATATCACTCCGTTATTACGTAAATCGTTTGCAAGTACCGAAAACTTTTGAAACTTCCTCTTCCGTCGTTTCTTTGATGCCAGAAAAATGTGGCATTTGCGAAAACGACGCTTGTCGTTGTCTCGAAAGACCTTACAGCCGATCAGTTCGTGAAGAAAAAACGTCAAAAATCTCGTCGAAATTGAATTCGAATGGCATCAAATCGAAATCGAATTTAAAATCGGCGAGAACTTTGAGTATCCAATCAACCCCGGAAAATGTAAACTCAAGACCGAAAATTGAAGAATCGAAAAAGTCCGAAAAGCTGACGTATCTGGAGAAAGAAAAATACTGGACTTACGACTGCATAACTATGCACATGCCTCGGATACGTAAAATTTATGACGATTATTCAAAGTTATTTGCCGAAGCAGCCAATAATTGCCGATTCTCGATGACCAGACTGTCGCTATGGCAATTATGGCGAGATTGCGAAGTTCATAGGAAGTTCACGAGTCTCGTGCAGATTGACAATTATCTCGGTTAGCTCGTGATAATTAAATGCAGAATAAATATCTCTCGAATTTTCCTCAGTATTTATAACAATAAAAAAAAACTTTCAAGGCATTACTTGTGAAAATAATTAAAGATTAATTTGCAACATTTTTAATTGAACTTCTGCATCTCGTTGCATTTAATTAAACTTCTCGTAGAATGTAATGACGTTTTTGTAGCTAAAAATTCCTGTATTAGCGTCAACTTTTTCGTTCGTTGTAGCTGCCAACAAATCGACACTCATGCAAAATTCATCGTGTCCTTTCGAACGAATCGAGATTTGGCAGTTGATTCACGCACTTCTCGAAGTCTCGTGGCATTTTTACACGAAAACCGGAGAACTCGATGCCGCAGGATATCCTGGAAAACTGGCAAATGGTTTTAACAAATTTTTAATTAACGACGTTTATCCCAACGTCGGAAAACACATCGGTTCGTAAAAGAACTCTTTCGGTTTTTTTCTTTTTTGTTTGCTGACATGAAACAGTGTGATTTTTGAGAGGTAATTTTCTCGTTCGTTATCGGAGGATTTTTATGCGGACCCGAACGCGATTCGGTGTCTTTGTATCCAGCTTATAAATTGTACCAATCGATTGGACAATCCCACATGGCAAGGCAATTGTTAGCTACAATCTTTCCGATACGAGGTTCGCAATCTTTCATTTTTTAATCATTTATATTTTCTGTAATATGTACATGCGTTTTATTTATTTCCTAATTGTTCGCAAGTTTAGTAACATTGGTATTCTTATTGTAAAAAGTTCCAGTTTTTTTCCAACTGGAAAAAAAACAAAATCAGAGATTACAGCTAGTTTAAATTTTTGACAATATCGATATTTAGTTTTCGGGGGATTCTCAAAATAGGGTAAACCGAACAGTGAATGGACGAATAACGACATTGTAGGATTCAGATGGACCGTAAAATGAAAATATCATCAAAACAAACTTTTGAATTGCTCTAGTTAACAAAATATATTATCCAGATGGTGGAAAAATCATTCGAAGTTATTGCAATAAATAATATTGGGGGAATGGATAAATACGTAACGAAATGACTGAATAGGCAGTTAATGGTTAAAATGACCAATAAATGGACACTCGACCACCAGTAAATGGACTTATAATGTCGATGAACGCTGTGTAGGATAACGATTTATTATTTATTTATATCAAATGCTAGATTTGGAGATCACAAAAATTGTTATATTGCACAAAAATTATAATATTCTTATACTCATGAGTATTATATTTGTAATTAAGATTTCGTAGAAAATACACGAAGCTTTATTGCATCTTTACATGATTCTAAAAAAACTACCAAACTTGGTTTCGAAAAAGAAACAGAAATTTAAATTTTGTCAAAAAAAAAAAGAATTTATCATTTCTTTTTCTTTTTAATATTTTAAATATTTTAATCTTTGTAATCTAATAAAAGATTACGACTCTTTCACAATAATCGTCAATAATGTTGTACAACTTCAAGTTGTTAGTAACACAACAGTTTTTTTTTCACGTAATAAAATATGAAAATGCAGAATTTTGCCCTTTAATTATTTAATGAAAACTTAGCATCTACAGAATAAATCCATACCTCGTATGCATTGTTTGGAGGTTTATTGAAAAAAAAAACTCATAAACCGTCATTTGACTTAACTGGACCGCTCCAACCTCCTTAAGTCTGTTGCACAATTGACTGTATAATAAATTAAAATAACTAATACAGGTACTTTCGAACCTGAAGGGTCGCCTGAACCCACAACCGTTGAAAAAAATATGCCAGAATTTCTAAAGAAATGCCGAAATTCCGTTCTGGTGGGAGAAAGGCTCAGCTACCTTCCAAATATCGAAGAGTACTTGACTCCTCCATGCCCGCATATCGTCCCAAGTGAAGAAAACGTTCCATCAAGTAAAAAAAAACCAACAAGTATATAACCGCCATCCGCGTATGCACTTTTTCTCCGTAACGAGCGAACTCCTGCCCAAATAGGAAATTCGCTGTGCGTCCTTCGAGAACTAGGAACGAAAGGATTCGTTGAAATACTCAGTACCGTATGTCCATCGATCAAGGATCAAGAAAGCGGAGCGATAGTTAAAATGCACTACGAGGTTTCGATTATTGCCACAACAATAACAAAAAAATATAAGTGCACAATTAAATCCGTACTCGAAAAGAAAAACAATTTGACGGGAATATTTGACGTTTTTCAGCTGACTTTTCTCGAATTTTTGGAAATCCTCGTCGAGGCCGCAAAGCAATTAGTGCTGAAGCGAAAAATAAGGGAGGAAGTGACAAGGACCGCTGAAAATGAGGAAAAAGTCTCGATCGCGACGAGTGCAAAGGACGACGAGACGAGAGCCTCTGTACGTTTTTCAGCCGCAAGTAAATCGGCGAAATCGCGGAAAAAGACTCGCCACGAAACGTCAATATTACGATGAAAACGTCATTTATTTATCAATCGCCGATCACAGTGATGCCAGATATTTAAGTAGGTCGCCATTTTTTACCCCCTTCTTTATCCAAATATTTTACATTCATTATTATTACATATATATTACAGCTATCTTCGCTCTAGGGATTAAATACTAGAATATATAATATATAATCGTAACGTATAAATTCCATAGAATATATAGACGCTATAAAGATTTAATCGACGTGGGATCACATGTGTTCATTTGATCAACTGCCTGTTCGATTAAAATAAAGGAGAACGTAGTTAACGGACTAGAATCAATGTATCGTGTTTTTTTTTTGTCTTCTTCCTTTTCTTTAAATGCGTAATCGAGACCAATAAAATAAAAATCGTTGTTATTTGTACTCGATCAAATCCATGCACGAGCTACTCGAACTTTCTATTCTTTCGTAACAATTTATTTATCCGATCAATCGATCGGTCGAGTAAAACAATCCAGCAAACTGGACAATTAAATTATCCTTGAAACAAAAAATTGCCGTTCCAGCAAACTTCTATTCCCGCTTGACTTTTGACCAACCAACGAATCATTCGTTTCACAAATTTCTTGCTTTTGTTTTTGATCACTTTAAATGTCTCTCGGACAATTACAATTCCCGGCAGGTAAATTCGACCTCGTCGAACTACGGGGAAAAAAAAAATATATATTTATATATATATGCACACAAGGAAAATCAGAGTTAAGTTTTTGAAACTTTCGTACCGCAATTGGTGCACTTCGTTACAACGAAAAACCCGGATGCATGGACATTACGTTCATTTGTTTCTCATTCTTCCGTTCCAACAATAAAATAAACTTGGAAATAATCGAGAATCTACTCGCGATTATCGAGTCGTCGATAAATTCCGTACGTGAGACGTACACCGATCTTTATGTACAAGAATAATTGGAAAAAAAATATTTAAAAAATAATGCTTCGCTGAAGCGCAGCGAAAAATGTCTTTGTACATTTCTACGTCGCACCAGGGCTATTTATTAAGTATTTTTTATTCAATAGCTCTTGAATAAAAGATACTCCATCTCTATTCAAACCCGTGAATGAAAATGGCAAAAAAGAAAACAGGTTGAAACAAAAATGTTATTTGTGTTCAAAGTAGAACGAACTCTCATTCCGAATCTCCCTTCTGATCTCGGACGCGTTTAATATTCGGAACATTCGACTAAAACTTATCACGTGTGTTGTCCAAACGTCTCTAAAGCTTTGAAAAAATGTATAATTCAGCTGACTTGTCCTCCAACGAGGAATACGTCGGGTGAATGAATTGGGCCCATTACGTTATTTCATAATTGTGTTTCTTCTCCCCCCCCCCCTTCCCCCCACCCCCTCGCTCTCTCTATGAACATGCAAAAGCCCACGTGTCATCGCGCGAATACAACGACGGTACCATTTTCACGGTGGAAGAACATTTAGCGAGGATATGTGGTGAAGGCGACGCTGCCTCATGCACAGCTTTCGTTTGTTTCAGCGAATTAATTCTTCATTTTTCCTTTCCTATCTTCTGCTATGGCTATTCATTTATCGAATAAAAACTATTACTGTACGAGCTTGGGCCCATCAGGGGGGAGCGCAATATACAACGCAAAAATTGAGCAAATCACGTACGTACGATCAAAAGACGAAAAAATTAAACGTAATTGAGCACGAAACGAGGTATACGCACGTATCCGTCGAACGGAAAAATAAATGAGAAAGAAAACACGAAAACGATACGGATCGATTAAAAATGACATTTGCGTAGATGTTAACGGATCTTCATCTACAATGACACTTTTTCTTTTCCTCTGCGTTCGTGTAAATTTTCCTTTTTTTTTACGTTACATTTTCTTAATTAAAATACGTATATTGCTCTGGGTTAAGAATTCTCAATAATTCTTGAGGATGTCGCGTTGAGGAAAAAAAAATTAAAGTACTCGATCATACGTATCCTATCGGTATTTCGACGGGGGGAGGGGGGGATTTTTTCTGCAGGTCACACATCGAACACAAATACTTTGATGACTATCTAGTTATTAGTACGTTTCGCCAGTGTTCCATATTGCATCAGGAGTGATTTCAAATAATATTACTGGACTTGATTCTGCCTTTTCCAGTTTGTGTATCTTCGACTGTTTTTTTTTTACTTTCTGAGAGAACAAGCTTGGACCAATCCAAAAAGATCGGGGAAATCGGTCACGACGGACTTTAAAAAATTGTCTGCATTGATTTTCATAGAGCGATGTCAAGAGCCTGAGTGAAAGAATCTTGGGAATAAATATGAGACGTATTTTCTCCAAATTTCTGCCAATTCGATGCACGATACTCATCCCTGATTAGTTCCTCTCATATCCAGAGTTTGTTGTCAATTAAGAAGATAAACAATGAAAAAAAATATTCATTATTACAATGCAGCCGCTCTTTCTTAACGAAAAAAATTCCTGGCGGCAATCAAGTACTCGTTATTTCCCGAATGAGCAAAAGAACAGAAATACGAGTTGACAACCGAAAACAAATTGACGGATTAGACCATGAAAAAAAAAAAAATGTCAAATGCCGTCGAGCACAAACGAGCAAGTCGAATGCTGTTAAAGTTTGGCTCATTGCAATACAACAAAAATTCTTTTTTATATCTTTATTTCCTTCTTTTCATTATTTCAAAAAATCTTTTTTTGCAAATTTAGATTATAAATCTTTAAATAAGCAAATTAAATAATTTTAGAGAGACTTTCGTAGCTAAGATTTGAAAAAGAAACTAGAGCAAATAAAGAATTAAAATTTTCGTTGCATTCCAACGATGCAAACTTCAACATCGTGCAATTCGATAGGTACAAGTACTTTTTTCTAAATCTAATAATTCGACGTTATTCAGACCATGGACATTCGTGAGCAACATCACGTTACGTCTGTTCCTTTCTTTTTCGAAGTTGTGCAAACAATATTTTCCGATTCCCTCGCTAATCTCACAGTCGATCGTTTTACTCACGGCCTGATTTATCCTTTCCTACATCCGGCTATAAAAAGTTTGTCGTACCCGAGTCTCTCGCTACGCAGAACCGCTAACCTCTGTATTGCTGTCGTCACGTTCCAATTGCCATTGTTACTCTGACGAGGGAGCGTGCTCGTTTATTGCCTTTGATGCACTGCACGACGCGGCTTGTCTTGTCGATGCAGCACCCGAGCGCGGCGCTTCGCCGCTTTTAATATTCCATTTTTTTTGTTTCCTCTTTTGTTTTATCAATTCAGGAAGAAAGGGTTCTACTTCTGTGCGAAAGCTTCGGCACGACGCGACGTCAAGACTCGTAGATGAGACGCTGATAGTGAGGAAATATCTCCCAATTCGGTAAATGAAGACCGAACTCCAGGGCGACGAGCACCGCGAACTCTGACGTTATGAGGTCCTTCCGATTTAGCCGGAATACACTTTCTGTTCTCTGCGAGGAGATGAAAAGAATATATATATATATATATATTTTTTTTCATGGAAAGTGTTTTTTTTCGAGTAATTTCATTTTTATATAAACCTATATTGACCTTACTGAAAACAAACCCAAATATAATTTTGGTCGAATATAATTTTATAAGTTGCGTACATTGTTATAAGAGTTCGCAAATTATTATTTTTTTTAATTACGATTATTAATTATTTTTTTACATTCTTCGGGTTTATAAACTCAAAAAAAAAATATTTTCTTTATAAAATGGTAATTATTGCGATAACTTTTGTTTTAAATCGGTAAAAAAAAGAATTTCGAATGCGCTCCGCCATTTTTCGATACGTTATTACTTTTTGTTCGAATAGGACACTCACCTCTATCAACGACTTCAGTACGTCACCCTTGACGTCGTTGAGTTTAGCTGCCAACAGGAGGCAAGCACCGGCGCACATTTTTCGCGTTTGTTTTGTTACGACGTTCCGCAGTATGAGCTTTTCGAAATAAACGTAAGCCATTGCGACCGTCAGGAGATCGATGCCATATTCCATCTTGGCAATTTTTCGCATTTCTCGTTTCAAGCTGATCGCGACGAAAAAGGTCACAAAGTAAATTTCTTTGCTGCGGAATTCAAGGCAAAAAAAAAGAATATAAATAAAAGAATTAAATCGATAAATGCTCACCTTCGTAATTTGCTCAGTGTCAATTGGATGTGGGGAAATTTTTCCTTGAATTTGTCGTTCAATTCTTTCTTCAAATCCGACGGTCGAACGTAATCGATAACCGATGCCTAGATTCATAAAATTCATTTATTTATTCGTTCCGATTGTTTTCGTTTGTTTCGACTGACTCATCGATCGGTCTGATAACGGGAAAGTTCTGTGACGTGTGAAAATACCATGTAAGATGTGAAGGTGAGCAGAGTACGATGTTTGCCGGCAATGAGCTCCGGATCGTCCAGCAAATTTGGATTGTACTGTAAACACTGATCGTCCCAGTCGAAAGCTAAGAGTAAACGAATGACGAATGAATATCATGCGCGAACATTTTTGTTATAACGAGAGAAAAGTATATCTCGATATCGTGAGGGCGACCGACCTTTGCCTTCGGCCACGAGTGACAAGGGCGGTGATTCGGGAGGCAAATGCTGAGGCCTGTGCGTAGCCGCGTCGTAAGACAAGCACCTGAAATCGAGAAAAACAACCGGGATCAACAAAAATCCCTCAAAAATCTCTCTCTCTCTCTCTCTCTCTCTCTCTCTCTCTCTCTCTCTCTCGCGCGCGCGCGCGCGCTCTTCAAGACCAATTTTCCATTCCTCGTGTTTTTTTTGTACCCGCTTATTCTACACCAGTGAGGCACACATAGAACATTGCTTGCATTCAACGCCACCGCAATTGTGTTTCCCTTCCATTATTTAATACGGAACAGCCACTAACATCCACTCGAACCAGAACTTGCCCGTTAAGGTTAAACTAGACAAAAAAAAGAACTGCCACCAATTGACCTCGGAGACAACATGCAACCCCGACCGACATACATTATTCGTATCGCAGCGCATCATTAATTATTTATCGTTCAAGTACAGCGAAGAATTTAGGATATCCGTCGAGTTGAGTTTACCCGAAAACGTGTTAAATAGCCCTTTTTGTCACCCAGCGTGAAAATCCTGCGATAGGAAACTACTAATCAGAGAACCACAACCATCGCTGGATACACAAGTTTGTACACATACATATTGTATTGGGTCTATGCATAACTCCGTAGCGAAAATCAAGTAAATTTCAAAAGAAAAATATTTATTTAAAAAAAGGCGATTTTAATCATCTAAATATGTTCCATTCTGTTGGATGACTTTCTGCCGTCTCTCCACGAGCTTCATTATCAAGTCCTCAATACCAGACTATCAAGAACAAGTGATAGTCTGAAGGACGAGGCCCGAATTATACGGTGGATGCACAAAAACATCCCACCCGAACCGCAATAACTTTTGCCGGGTCATGAGAGAAACGTATAGTCTAGTCTTGTCCTGGTGGAAGACTATGCCCTTTCTGTTTACCAATTCGGGCCGCTTCTGTTCGATTGCTCGCTTCAATTTGGCCAGTTGTGAGCAGTACTTGGTCGAATCAATCGTTTTGTTAGGTCGCAGCAGCTTATAATAGACGATTCCTTCCCAATCCCACCAGATACAGAGTATGATGAGCCTCTTTGGCTGTAATGCAGCATCTACGACCGTCTGAGCAGCCTCTCTGATCTTCGACCATGATCTTTTTTCGACTGACATTGTTGTAGACAATCCACTTTTCATCGCCATTAATCATTCGCTTTAAAAATGGATCGTTTTGATGGCATTTGAGCAGCAAATCGCAAGCTGAAATTCGGTCCATGAAAGTCTTTTCGCTCAGTTCCAAACATCAAGCTTGTTTACCATTCCAAGCTTCCATAAATGTCTCGAAACAGTTGATTGGTCATCAAATGCCGGTTGGAGTCGACTAAAGCCTTGATTTTATCGACATTTTATCGCCAGTAGTGACTGGCTGACCGGAGCGAGGGGCATTTCGGAGGTCAAAATCTCCACAACGAAATTTCGTCAACTACTTCCGACATACACTTTCGCTTACGGCATTCTCTTCGTACACGGCGTATTCCTTTTTGTGAGTTGGCAAAGCGTTTCTTTCTCTTTTCGAGAATAAAAAAAAAACGAAATACATGGAAAATACACTTTTTTCCCTCCATGTTTAAAATATAATCAAACTTCCAATACGTCATGGATCTTGATGGATACTTTTAAAAAATGTCATCACAAGTTTTAGCTTTCACTTAATATACAACACTTCATACGGTTAACACATGTGCGAGCGGAGAAACAACTACGAACTACGTGTGTTAGAATTTCTCTACAGAATTATTCATAGACCCAATGTATGTACATTATCTACCAGACTTTTGCTACATTTCCCATTCTGACCGTTAGTATTACTGTTTTTTTATTGCTTTTTACCACTTGGTATGCTCCGTATTCCAGGTTATCGTTTTCGTTCTGGAAAAAAGACGTTTTAAAGAACCCTATTACAATTTTATTTCACTTCTGATGCGTTAAAACTAGTTTTCACTAGGAAAAACTAGTTGTAACGAAGGCGCTAGGTCGGAACAAATTTTTACTGGGTAAAACGCGTTTAAACTGAAAACGGCTTTTAACTGTATCATTGCATATATTTGTACAGATAGTTTTTTTAATTGGATGGCGGGAAGAATCAATTTTTACAGAATTTTTCCCCCGAGATGTCTATTTTTTTCTGCTCTTTTCGTTCAGATGAAAAAAAAACACACACAAAAGCGTACCTTGATACCACGTGATGTTTGTTGGGCGCGACGTGCATAAATTCAGTCGCTTCGCTGTCGCTCATGTGCATCTTTCGATCCTTCTGAAATTGCCTCGACGTCACGAGAAGCTGACCGTAGGAGATTTCCTGAAACGGATTCGCGTTGTAAAAATGAGGAATTGCAGTATGGAGAGCAAAATGGAAAAATACGAGTTTAGCGATCGTCACTAACCTGGCCATCTTTTGCACGTTCGATGCCCAGTAAACCGAAGGGATCCAAGTTATCGTTTATAGCCGAAAGGGGTCGAGGTCCCGAGGTATTTCGCCTTCGTCCTGTGTCTCTTCGCAGCTCCGACCTGGAATTACGACGAAAAATCATTCATCGGATCTTTTCATTCTTTTGTGTTGTTGCGATCACCAATCAAATCGTTGAACGGAAATGGACGTTTGATCTTTCGAAGCGTAAGTAAATATTTTAGGCATTTCAGAAAATAACAGAAAGACAGTCAAATAAAATTGACTGACATACGGATGCGAAACATTTTTACATTCAGGTAGTGATAATTTTTTTTTTGTCACGCGATTGCCAATATTTTCGGATCGAAGAGAACATATTTCGAAAGTACACGTCCAATTCCGTGGTACTTCATCTAAACTAACGAAAAAGTCGCACAACATCTGCCGCGAAAAACAGGCGTCTGTGAGTGCACACGCAAAATCGATTGCAAAGCTCTATCTAGATGTCGAATCGCTTTTCGTTGTTGTTTTATTTCGATACCTTCGTAATATTGGATTAGACACTGCATAGTGTCTGAAGACAGGTGTACTACCCGTAGTACTCGGAACGCTAGTCACAAGAGGAAAATACATTGTGAAAGAAGAAAATACTTGTTACATCTTATCGTAAATCCTATTGGAGATGAGTTGCGAAAAACGATTGGTGCGAATTATCAAAATGCTGCACGTGATTTCTGTTTATCGATTATCTGGATGAGAGATCATCGATCGACTCATTCACCTTTTTTCTCGGGGATCACGCGAATGTTTTTTCTTCTTTTTACGAAATGGACCGTTTTGCATTCTCGATTCATTGATTTCCAATGAACCAATCCCAATGTACGGATTTTTTTAAATTCACACAAAAATGTTCGAATGGTAGTTCCGAATTTTCCGAAAAACAAATTGTCTCTTTCCACTGTAGTTGTTTCAAAATTTGGAATTCCTAGCTTACTTGAGTCACGTTCTACTGTCATTACAATTGTAAGCTCTAAATTTTCCAAACTCGCGTGTGATACAAACAAATGTAAGAATTGAATTTTGATGAAATTTATACCACATATTCTTTATAATATTATCGAGAATGTAGTTTAGAATTTTTGTGATTGGATGTCGCGTTCCTTTTTTTATTAATTTTGAAAACTCAAAATTTTTGTTCAAATCTGAGTTTTTTTCAAACAGCTGTAATTTCTACAAAATATTTGTTTTAATTTTTTCCCTATGCTACACTTCAGCCTTTAACCTTTCTTTACAAGAACATTTTATTTTTTTATTTTTTAATAGATGCCTGACCGAGAAAAAAATTCCACCATCGGCAAGGATTTTGAAAAGTCCTACTAGGCGACTTATATCTCCGCCATTTATTTATTATTTTTTATTCCTTTTCTTTTAAATTTGTTCTCAAAGCTATAATGTATTTGTGAAAAATAAAAACTATTTTATATATTTAATAGTCGCCACAATTTTCTTATTTATTTTTATACCTATTTTTCTGAACGCAAAGTCGATCTACCGCCTTAACGGAATCGGAACGTTCAAAATAACGTTTTTTTTTCATGTTATAATTGTTTTTAAAGAATGCATAAATAAAAAATAGCGACTCGTACTCGAAATCGAAGCGACGAACTTCCTGGCAATTCGAGAATCGACGAGCGAAAAAATGGCAGAGTCGATCAAGTGTACCTCGTACATGAATAAGATGAAGCGAGGATTATTTTTGACCTTGGTCGAGTACTTACCAACTGGTACGCTGTCCCTTGCTGTAGGGAAGTGCAGAAAAAACGAGGAAGGGCACCCTCTTTGCTGATACGAGTACGAGCCTATCGTCGCCGAATCTGTGCCCGTTTACCGGGCGCTGCATCATACGCAATTCCCTTGTCACTTCCGGTATGATGACCGCGTTCGGAACACCAGTCTGCACCGACGAATTGTTCAATCCCTTGATCTTGGGCCTCGAGGTTTGCGACGTTGATTTCGATCGCATCGAGCCGAGGCTCTCGTTACTGCTGTTGTAATGATGCTTTATGTCCTCCGAGAGAGTCGAGGTTTGATGAACAATACGCTTCTTGTAGTGCAATGATCCAACTCGCCTTTCCGGCAGGGAATATTCGCTGCCAGCAGTTCCGGTACTGCGGATCACGTTCGTGAAATGGAAAACAGAAAATCGAGTTATTCAGAAACTTTGGAACATTGAAAAATATTTTGTATAAATTGATCCATTTTGCATATCAAAAAAAGTAATAAAGTTTTAGGTAAATTTTACAATTATGCATATTTTTTTGTTTGTTATTTAAAGGCAATTTGGGGCCGGGTTGAAATTCCGAACTTAAAATGCTCCGACGGTTTAAAATTCCTAATTTTAATGTTCCGAAACTACAAGTTTCGTGAAGGTCAGAGTTTATTAAAAGTTTCGAAAAGAAAGTCTAAATAGTTGACTGTAAATGATGTAGAACGGTACGAGTAGCGATAGAAAAAGGATACAAATATGATTTCTTATACGAGATCATTTTCAGAAATAGTGTGAAAAATATCAATGCTTTATTTGAACTACCAGTAATACGACATACAAAATTCCGAATATGTAATATTAAGTATGCCACAAAATTCCGACTTTTTTATTATAGAAAACGAGCTATATCAGAAAGTTTAAGTATAATAAAAGCTAATAAGAGATTCGTCAGGTTCATGCAAGTTTTGGACTCCGGAAATCATAGCTTCGATCATCCAGTTTGCGAAAACTGAATTTTAGATAGTGTAAGATTCCGATGAAGAACGTTCAGAACGTTCAAAATTCCGAAAACTCACACATAAAGCAGATAGCAAGTTAGCCTAACGCGTTTAAATGGCAGCACCACCGCTTGTTTTGACGGTGTTCAGATTTTCGGAGTTTTGGTCTTTCGGGTGAAATTCTTTCGGAGTTTTGATCTTTGGGAGTAGTATTCTTTCGGAGTTTTGATCTTTCGTGGTATAATTTTTTCAGAATTTTAATCATCCTTCACGTTTTATTGTGAACATATCATGTAAAGATGTTCAGCTATCGATGATTCTTATCGATATTCTTATTTTCGGAGCTTTTCCCTGTACAAACCTTCGTCATTCAAGAACTCGAATTTCTAACACTACAATTTTCGGAACTGTGGACTCTCTATTATGGGAAGTTGATACTTGTTTCATGTACTGTGTTTTCATGTCGGAGCTTTATCAGTCGGTCCCATGATTATTGTCATTTAATTCCTTAGTGTACTATTATTTTCAGTTATATGATAATTCTGTTTACAAAATTCTGGAATTATAAATTTCCAAAAGTATTGAGTACTAGCTAATAAATTCGGAATTTTAAGCATTTTAATCACCCAAAGTTCGGAATTTGAATCCGGCGCCGGCAATTTTTTATGAAGATTAAGCAGAATTTCAGTACGTTACAATTACGCTACAATCATGTAGCAAATTATTATAAAATTTTCCAAGAAATTTCTTTCATACATAAATTGGCCACGCGAATAATGTCAAATGTTCCGTACGATTTTTTCATTACGCTTTCTCTCATCGTATCCAAAAGTCAAACATCGTTCTGTGAAAACGCGTGCAAAACTACTACGAGTTGAAAGTGTTATAATTCCCCAACAGGTTAGCGAATCAATCCCAAATCTTGAACACAGGCTCAAAACGAATGTAACGTTACATTCCATTTTTATATGACGTTGAAGTTTGTATCGTTGAAACGCAACGATTTTTCTTTGTTCATTTTTCATTTCTTCATTTTTATTATTCAAATCTTTTTCTTTGCGCATCGAGGTCGTGAATCTCTCATAAGAATACGTTAAGACGTTTGAGCGATTTTCAAAACTCAGAAAGGCCACAAAGAATTTGAACAATTGAAAAAAATGAATTTTCGTTGCGCTGCAAACTTCAACATCGTATTCTCTTGGTAACGTATCTGCAAGACTCACATACCTCCTTAAAGAACGGACATTTTTTTCAGCGAAATTAATAGCAAGGAAGCGCGATTTTATCGACACGGTCGAGAGTGACCTCGTGAACTACGCAAGATTATCGTATGATCTGAGCCCACGTGACAATCCAATTAGTGTAATTAGATGGCAGCTTGGGCTGTTGCAAGCGATACGTGAGTGCGATTACCCAAAAGCAGCCCCGCAAGTCGAATCATCATCTTCTAACAAAGCTGACAATTATCAATGTGCACTGCATTACATCTGTATTATTTCTTCTTATTCCCATAATCCGCAAATTATCGTCGCAGCGTCATTGTGAACGAATATTGACGCTCGTACGATAGATCAGAAACGCAAATAGATTTTCTACAAAGCCTTCGTTTTATCGCAACCCCCGAGCCACGTGATCAGGGATAGCTGATAATAAAATCTTCGAGACGAAAAAGAAGCGTATCAAAACATGCTCCAAATAGATAGCACGGGCAGCAAGGCCTCGTTTGTTTACGAGACAGCTCACGAGCGCAATGAAAATTAAACTGCCACGAAGAAAAATCATTTTCGAGCAGGCGGTAACGACACTGTGACGAAAAAAAATACCGAACACCACCGAAACGAGCCATCTCACTGAAAAATTAACCAAATAACGATTTTAATGATTTACATGATAAATAATAATAACGAAGCGAGCGATTACGTGTGACATTTTGAACTATGAAATTTTCTCTCGTTGAGATCGTGTGAAAAGCGTCTCGATCGAATCTCGGACTTTCCTGCTTTGAGTTATTTTTAACTATTACCTTTTGGTTATTATTAAAATTTTCAGCTGGGAGAAAACGTCGGATCGGGGGGCAAATTAAAGCCCAGCCGCGTCTCTCACCTGCCTACGATTATCTACGTTCAATTTTAACAGTTGGTCCAGCATTTACGATTGCGAAAAGAAAAACAGATAATTTCCTGCTAATACGTGTGGCTGGTTCCCGCGATAAATAAGAAAATCCATGAGTGCCTGCGTAAATAAAGCACTCGTGATAAAACGGTGCTCGATGGTCTCCGATCGTTGTGTTTGAATTGACGTTACAACGCGAGCCCGATTAATCGTCGTACAAACTCGTCAAGGCCGCGCTACGACTAGCAAAAAAATATTCGCGATCTCTTGCAGTCGCGCGTGTACAATGCTTCCGGAACTTTTGAGATTAATACGTCGATGTGCCCCCGCGTAATCTCGACAACTGATAACGAGGATTATGTCAGAAATCAATAAAGCACGAGTGTGATGCGTTGTACTCTTAGGAAATTGTGAACTTTTTCATGACGCTGAAGTTTACATTGTTGGAACGCAACGAAAATTATTCTTGATTTTTTTCATTTCTTTGTTTTTGTCATTATCTAAGTCTTTTGTTTGCTGCTTTTGGTTATCGATTTTTTATAAGGATCCTTGGAATCGTTTCAGTAATTTTCGTAGGCTGAATGTGCCAATAAAAACAAATCGGCTATAAGAAGAAAATTAATTTCCTTTGCAGGCCAACGATGCAAACTTTAATACCATATACGTTTTCAGCGTTGTCGCGAAAGGATAGTTCTTTTTTCAAAGATCTGAGTTTTCTAAACAAAAAAATCACGAAAAACGTTTGGGAGTCTTACAGACACGCTACCGGAGGATTGAGAACTGGATGCAATATTACTTCATTCGTTCCAAGCCCGTATGCAAAATTTGGATACTATTGAAGTTTGCTCGCTGGAACGCAACGAAAATAATTTTGTTTCGTATTCCTGAATTTTTTTTGCCTCAGTCAGGCTACAAAGGTCACGGAAACGTTTTTGAGACTCATTATTAAAAATGTATAACCAAAAGCTGCAAAACAATAGTTTCAGATAATAATAAAAATGAAGAAATTAAAAAATCACGAAGAATTTTCGTCGCACTCCAACAAAACAAACTTCAACACAATAAATATGGAACTGATCCGCTAACCTATTGAATAATTATAACATTTTTAACATGCAGTAGTTTTGAATGCATGTTCACAATTTTTTACTCTCCGATCCATTGAGAGAGAGCATAATGAAAAAATGGTACGGAATATTTTAGATTAATGGTGTTGAAGTTTGCATCGTTGGAATGCAATGAAAGTTTTATTGCATACTTTCATTTCCTTATTTTTATTATTGTACAAAATCTTTTTTTGCAGATTTATATCGTAAATTTCGGAATAAGTATCTTAAAAAATGGTTGACAAATTTTTGCAATCAAATTCTGCCGAAAGAAATTACACAAATTCGGAAATATTAATTTTCATTGGATTCCAGCGATGCAAACTTCAATCGCATTAAAATTATTTGCATGGGTAATTTATGTAAGGATGACATTTTTTTGGAACATTTTACAATTATTTGCTTCATGATTGCAGGGTAATTGATTGTAACATACAGAAATTCTGCTTATTTTTTCGTTTGTGCATTAGTAAACTGGAAGGCAACACTGTAAAAGGTCATGCAGCTATTGTGAGGTGCGGAATATTCACTCTCAAGAATTTTGTCCTGATACATTTAAATATTAACAAATACAAGTGAAACATTCATTAAAACGAAACACTTTTCACTAAAAATGTTGAGGCTCGGTCTATATATTATGCCACTTACGATTGACTTTACGTTACGTCTAGGACATAAATTTGAAAATTGAAAATTCCAACTACTCTCTACTGATGTTGAAGTTTGCATAGTTGGAATGCAAGAAAAATTTATCCTAACTAATATTATAAATCTGACTTTCTGTCTGTCTGTCTGTCTGTTACTCAATCACGCCAAAACAGTTTGATCGATTTCAATGAAATTTAACAATGGGTTAAGACATAGGATACTTTTCATTCTAATATCTAATATTTTTCTAATTATAATATTATATACTCAAATATAATCTAATTATGAAATTCAAATAATTATATAATCAATGAAATTTAAAATGTAGATAGCTTATGACACATAGGATAATTTTCAATCTAATTCTAATATCTAATACTTTTTCTAATTTATATGCCTGATGTTTGTTCCACTATCACGCCTTAACGGCTAAACCGACTTTGATGAAATTTGATCTAATATTTTTCTAATTCTAATATTTGACTCGAATATAATTCAATTATGAAATTATCAGTCTTATATAATTCTTATTATAGGATACAAGCAGATCAAATCCAATAAAATAAAATAAAATAAAAATCTAATAAAAATAAATTAAATCTAAAATCTATGAATGTATCTAAAAAAAATTTCTAATTATAACATTCGTGTAAAATCTAATGTAATTATCAAATTCAAATTCTTATAGAATACAACGAATCAAATATAATTTAAATTTGATAAAATCTAACGTCTAATATTTTCTAATTATAATATTTTCAAAAATCTAATGAAATTTTAATTCGCATAGAATACGAACGACTAAAATCTAATCAAAATAGAATTGAATCTAGTATCACATATTTTACTAAATGCTAAATGACGTATGACAGCTTTAAAAAAAAATAATCCATTGAGGAATATTTTTACACAAATTGCAAGATCCACACAGACGACGTCACGGGTTGAAGCTAGTTCTTTATAATTCACTCAATTTTTTTTTGCCCATTTATGCAGTGAAAGTCACTCAAACGTTTTTACCAATTGTTTTCAGAGATTTACGACTCCAGTTTGCAAATAAAAAGGTTTCGGATAACAATGAAAATAAAAGAAAAAAAAGGTAGTTGCATTCCCATGCAAACTTTGCCATCTCGACTGGTTTATCATAACTGTTGTTATGATAAAAAAACAAAAGTGCATTCTCCTCGTCTCACCGGTGACTCGGCCGATCGTAAAGGCCTTGGCCGAATCGCTCATCTCTTTACCGTTCTCTGAAGCTTCCGTGTAAGGTGGATGAAAACGGATTCTGCATTCTCTCCTGATCGAGAAAGGCTGAAAGTTTGGCCGGTGTGGCCACGCCATCGGAGTCCGAACTGACGGAAAGATGTTCGACGGTTCGTTGAACAGTCTGCGCATAGTTGGTTCTTATCGCCGCGTTGTTCTCCTCGGGTAAAGCGTCTACGGGCTCGTCTGCGGATGTGTCCAAATCGACGGCGTCCTCCTCCTTGTAAACGGGATTGCACTCGCTCTGGGTGCGCTTGTGTATCGCTCCGTTGCGTGCCAATAGAGCAAGATTAGTGTCACGGTGACTACCGTCCAAGGATATATTAGAGAGAAACGTTAGCGCGGCTAGACGTCTGCGTGAATGATTTTTCTTCAAGGCTGCTGCCATTCCACCAACTGCGCCGCCTGATGAGAAAACGCAGAAAAAACGAAAGAAAAAAAAAAGACAACAAAATATGAAATCTCTTGGCCCTTCTCCCCAGCCGGTGCGATATTCGCGACGTTCTTTTTATTTTTGTTTCTTTCTGCACGACGTTTCGACGAGTTGTGACTGTATTGACGGAAAAAATGGGTTTTTATTTTTTTTTTTTAGTTATGCCTGTGACTCGCGCGGTTCTGTGATAAGGAAATTGTCGAGGAAGGAGATCGGGGATAAAGAATAATGAATGAAATCGTAAACAAAGATCACAATACATTGTCAATAATCGCGCACTTAGTTCTAACGTTCGTAATCGACGTGCACGCACTTCTCGCGTACGAAAGTTTCACCAATTTTTCCGACATTTTTCCCTTTTTTTTTCTCACGGTCGTACGAAGATACACCCACACACACACACACACACGCACACACGAGACACAAGGATCACGATTACTTCGCACTCCTTGCGTATTATACACTTGCAATATCACCGTGCAATTCTCTTATCCTTGGGACGCAACGCAATCAACCATTGTACTCGCTACCTTCGACACTCTTTTTCTATCGGCGCACGAATATATCAAGCACTTGTTTTACTTTTTTCCACCGTCAACGAGAGCGAAAAAGTACGAAGAACGGGAGAACTACACACACACACACACACACCGAAAGAACGAAAAACAATGAAAAAAGAACACGAAAAAAAAAATAAAAGTAAGCACGTTCTGCGGCTGTGCGAAGAAACTTGCCGATACAGTTGTTACGTAGTATTATTCACCGGAGGTGATAGTACTTTTGAAAAATAATAGAAAATAATCGAAGACAATTTGATTTCAATTGTTTTTATTTTGTCGGGAAAGTTGTTATTCAACGCGGTTATGTTGAGTCGATGCACGGGTTACGCAAAAACACATAACCGGAAAACAACTCGTTTCTCCGTGCATCCAACGTCACCCGAGAAACGAAGTGATCGATTCCCGCGGCTTATATATACATATATACATGCGCATGAATATATAGATGATTCATAATACATTTTGTATACGTGTTCATGGTGTAAAAACATACCGACTGAACCGTTACGAGTACGAAATACGAGAAAAGACAGGAGATACTTACCGATCGAGTGTTGCGAGCTATCCGCAACAACCGAATGGCGCTACCGTCCGGCGATCGATATGCTCCGCCCACGGACCACGTGTTTCCGTTTACTGGCGCGCGCAGTGTGATGCTTGCAAGCCACGCCCACTTGATTTTTTATTTCAGCCCGCATGCGACGTTGACTGACACGATCGGCGCTCCAAAAATGTAAAGCTGACTTAAGGCCTTATATACCTTTGAAAAAATGTATCGTTTTTTTGTTATTGGCTTAAATGACTTATAAACATTCTTAGAATCATATGCAAACGTTATTTTAGGTGACTATATCTTAAAGTTTTCATTTCAAAAAATGCTTTTAAAACTTCAAACGATTACTTTCTTAGTATTAAAAAAAAAGCCCTGTTTTCCGACCATCCAAAGGTATATAAGCCCTCAACGACAAGGTCAACATAACCTTACAAATTTTTTAACCGCTCTTTCTCATAGATGGTGAAGTTTTATGTAAGAAAAGAAGATCATATAGCTCTAGAGAATTCCCTGATGCAGAGCTCGACAATTTCCTTTTGTCCTAAATATTATTCATCTCTGAGAAATCTCTGTTCGAAAATTTCAGCTATCTCTCTCGCCAATCAGTGGAAATTCTACTGCCAAGTTTTTTCCTAGACGGATCACATTTCGGGCAAAGCGGAAGATGTTTTTTTGTCTTTTCCCCGAAAAATCACCAGTTTCGAAGGACACTGGGAATCTGTAAATGAGCTATCTCTCTCGCACTCATGGCCGCTTGAACATCCATTTGGATAATGGGTCCAATGAAAGGCTTCGAACTTTGCCCAAGTTTCGAGCAATTGTTTTCGAAACATTCGATCTTGAGATATTTTTCTTGAAACTTGAACTTTCATCGGACGTATCTGCGTCTAAAGGAATCGATATCCTTAAACATTCACCAACGCATCGCTGGCCACTTTTTACTCTTATTCATCTTCTCTCCTGCATTCGGACACACCGTTTTTTTTACTAAACAATCATAAATAAATGTATAATTCACTTTTGGCCAAAACTGTGTTAAAAAAAATGTTCGATTTTTTTTAGAATTGATCTTTTGTGATATTAAAACCGAATGTCAAAAGGGTTTTCCTTTTAAATAATTCTAAAGATAATTATTGTTTTTATATCACGATAATTCAAATTGTAGATGTGGCGCAAAATGTCACGCTATCGGCGCTGGCGGTTGTGACGTCACCGCTCGAACACGACCGAATAGGCTACGTACACGGTGTAAGCCGTGTACATACAAATGTAAAATTTTGTATATAGTGTATACAAAAGTAAAATTTGGTGTCATTTTACATCTAAAATTCTCGAGCATTCTGAAAAATTCGAAATATAGTTTAATTTTCATGCAACGATGTGTGAAAGTGAGTTCGTGATAGCAAATTCGATTAATTTACCGACCGTGGATAACTGAACATTTTTAGGTTAGCAGAGGCTTGATAAATTGTGTCAGTTATTGTCGCTACGTATAAGCATTTTGAAAAAGCATATTGAAACAAAATATTTCAATACAGTTTATAACACGTTTACACTGACATCAAAGTGGTGTTCACAGCAAAAATAAGTGGACGATGATTTCGGGTTGACACGTCGTGCTGCATCGAACCACAGATTTCGACGTTTTATGTCTTTTGGCACATTCAGAAATATCTATAAGAAGCACTTTTCGTCGTATTTATACAAAGAGGAACGAAACAAGGTTTATACGTTTTTGTCGTTGCCATCGTTGACAGAATACTCGTATCACACGAGTAGTTCGTATACTGGCGTTCGAGCGGTGACGTCATAGAGCGCTCGCGGGTAACTTCGGATGCTCTCGGCCCGTTTTTGCCGAGCCGAACAGAACAACAATTTCAAAGTGCCATATCATTGTTAATTGTTGAAAAAAAAAGAAAAATACTTTGCTTTATTGTTAATTGTTGAAGAAAAAGAAAAATACTTTGCTTCACAAACCGCACATGATCTTTAAAATGAAAAAAAAAAGAATCATTTAATGATCCAACTGAGCCGCATATGGAGCACCTTTTCGCTACCGTTCATTTAACCCTTTGTGGTCACACATCCAAATTCAATCACGATGGTCGCACTTGGGTCGATTCTACCCAGTCAGTTTTCAAAAAAGTATTGTGACCAAACTATCCGTCCGAAGTGATTCAAAAAATTACGGAACATGCTTTGAGCTTTCTAGATAGGGTACGAAGAATTTATTTATAAGAAATAAAATGGGGTCATGCTAAAAAAACATTCATAGAGGTGAAAACGCAAAAAAAAACACTTTTTCGCTCAGCAAATCATAGTTTCGTGAATTTTCAACATTTTTACCTAAAATCTGGACGTGATACTCGGTTTATTAGAAACCGAGAACTATTATACTTTTGCGCAAAAAATTGATCGACGGGTCGATTCTACCCAGGGTGACAACGAAGGGTAAAAAAATGTATCTTCTTTTTATTGTTGCTCGTATTTTTATTACTGCAAATCGATCGCGGACGTTACAACGTAATAACCATCCTCCACTTTTGGTCCTCGATAACACAGCTGCATCGTGTTCAACATTAGATCGCCGAACCAGAAATCCTTGTGCAACTGAAAACATTTTTGAGGCATTTATCGATACGCCGGATTTTGGGGACAAAAAAAATGTTGTGATAAACGGAACAAATTGTGGGATTTTTTTTTGTTTACAGGTCATACCTTCAGAACTTCGGAGGCGTCAAATTTTTCCGCTCGCTGACGATAAGAGGCGTTGTAATCGAGCAGGAACGTTGAATTCATCAACGTCAGGTGCAACTTGACTCTCTCATTCTCTCTCTTCATCAAACCTACAACCCGAACAAAAACAAGTTTTCTTCTTTCACTCGAAAACGATGGACTGGAACTTCCAAAAACATTGACTTTGAATTTTCATACGACGTATCAAAGTCTAAAGAAAAATCAGTGCCCTTTAGAATTTATCCGTAAAATTCTCGATCCTCATAAAAAAAAGAAACACTTGATAACCTTTCTGAACAAAAAAATCGACCGTCTTGTCCGCCAGTTCTTGCAACGCGTCTCCGTCGGAGGATACCTTGCCATAGATCACTTTTACCTCGGAGGGATCGTCGTTCATGCACTCAAGCCCCTGCACTTCTATTCTTACAGGTCCGGTCCGCTGGAGGATCGGTCTGAAACGAATATGGACATTTTTTCTATTGTACTCATCGTCATTATAATTGAGACGTTGTTTCGCGGTCTCAATGGCGTTTACTTAATGATCTTCTCTTTGCACTCCTCGAGCGCTTGGACGGCCATTTGAACTTCTTTGTCGTCAATCAAGACGAGCATCCCCAGAGTTAGGTGCATCTTTTGAGGCTTCTGAAAGATTCCCTCGCAAACACCGCGAGCATCTTTCGCAGTTTCGTTGAGTACGATATCCTTGAATTTCTCGTAATTCGCGGCGATGCTCTCGTCGATCATCGGCACAGCAAGGAAGTGTGTGGGTCTTAATTTCTTTCTGGAACTCTCGACCAGCAAATCGATTCTATGCCTGGCCGACAAAACCGCGGCTTGGCTCGATCCGGTTATCACTAAAAGTTATCATGATACAGGCACGACACGGGCGACCAACTAAATTCAATCAAGAAATCTTTAGTTCACCTATGTTGCCCTTTTGGCCCATCCTCGGTATGGTTATCGTAGTTTTCGTGTCCGCTTCGAGTCTTTTTCGCTGGGCCCCGCTCGCCCCAATGAGAAATTTGAAGAATACGCTGCAAAAGATGCGAAATATTTAGATGCGCAACATTGGCGTGCGTCTTCAAGCAGCTGGAGCTACTGCCAGCCACCACTTTAGAAGACCGAAAATTAGGTGATTTTTTGGATTTTTTTATTGTAAAAAAAAAACCGAAATTTCCGCAACCCTGATAATAATTTATTCATATTTTCATACATCTCTGGTAATTTTTTCAAGTTATTTCATGCAATAATTAAGGTGTAATCCGCTCTGTCCCTTGGCGTGTCTTCATCGTCGTTGTCGATTTGCGGGAATTGTGCACCTCGCAATGGGCATCTGAAATAGTCCAACAAATTTTTATACATTCTTGAGATGTTTTTTGAGAAAATGAACGTAAATTTTGAAAAAAAAATCGACAATTGACTGTTGGAACGTGTTTGAAAAAAAATTATCGATGTTTAGCATTTTTTTCCCAGCATTTTGCAATAATAAATATGTTTTAAACAATCTAATCTTTCCAACGTTAGGTTCATGTTTTAATAAATTATATTATGTAAACGTGTTCCAAATTTGAAGATGATCCATCAATTAGTTTTTGAGTTATAATTCCCGCAAATTGAAAAAAATATCGTTTTGAGAAAAACACGTTTAAAGTTTCATAAACGAAAAACTCAAAGTCAAATGTGTTTAATCAAATGATAAAGTGTCTTACCAATTAATCAGCAATTCCAGCACCATACAGCAGTCCTTCCTCTTCCTCATGCAACTCATTTCAAGCTCACATTTCCTCTTTACGAGCTTCTTGAGCTTCTTTTGTCTCTAATAAATTTTTTCTATTTTGCAGAGCCACGCACATGTGATCCATTTGCTCTGCATATCCGTAGCTCTGTCCACCGACTACGATTTGTAGTTCATTCATAACCATGAGTAGGGCTGAATTTCCTTCATTGAATAAAATAGCAGCAAAAAATGCCGCTATCTCGATTATTTTGTACCCAGAATGGAGATGTTTTGGAGCTAATCGCCAAACGATCGAGTGTGAGTTTGTTTGGGTTATGAAAACCCAAAGAAACAAACCCAAACAAACTACCTAACTGAGCGCTTGTGGGTACCTGAGCACGCTTTGGAGTCGAGCGGCAAGTCTTTATCATTTATATATATACCATTGGAAGGAATCTGAATATCGTTTTGAAATTTTCAGGGTGTATTCTTAAGATATTTTGCTAACGATTTATGAAATAAAAAAAATTGATTCTTTGAAGCATCCAAAGTAGTTGTCCGCCTTAAGGCAGTTCGCCTCATGTGCCAAATACCTCGGAACGTAGAAGGAATGCATGTATCTGCTCCCCTCTATTCGAGTTATGTCAACATCCACAGGGCAAGTGTCCTCGTTGAGATCACAAAATTCATCAGGATTTGAATCTTCAACGTAGGGGGTAGAAGCGTGGTCTTTCGCAGACCAGGCGTCGCTTTCGAAGAATCTGTAACATCTTCCTTCCACCCAAACCAGCATGGGCTCCATAACATCCATTTTTTAATTCATTGGTGAAAGTCTCTTCTGAAATTGGAAAATGCTTGACAGATGCGAAAAAGAGCGAAATGTTGAAATTTGCATCTAATTGTTCGTCTGAAGTGAAAAAAAAAAACGACTTTTTTTAAAGAAAATGTAGAACGCTTTACTTTGAATGACCTTGTTTCTTCTTTGTTTTTCCCTAACGTGTCGTGAGGACACGATGCAAAAAGGATTCGTGTATCGAAGTGGACGCGAGTTATTTGTTTATATCGAATGATCTGAAGTGCTCAAGCTGATGACCGGCTGATTGTTTCGATGCAGCATAGAGTGTAAACTGCGCAGCTTGGCTGAACGGGGATCGGGGTGGTGCCAAAGGCGTTACAATATTGTCCAAAACAAGCATAAAAACGTAAAGTGCCAATTTTCGCCACTAGGGTCGCTTCGATCGCCAAATTCCTATCAGTACGGCGATAGAATAATCCATGTTGTTGGTTTCCGGTTTGCCGTCGTGTGTTATTCGAATGTGCAAACAAAAACAATCGTCCTGATTCGACTCGGAGCTGCGGAAGAGTTATGTTGGACAACGAGTCAAGTTTATCGGAGAATCAATTATCCAAGGAAGATTATTTATTGCTGAGAGCCAAGGAGGCTTTACCGACGGACATTTACGCCGCAAAATCATGGCTCATAACAGCCCGATCGTTGTTTCCTCACAGCGCCAAAGTTCAGGTTAATCATTCCCGACAAATCCAAACAACCGGCGACCTTTTCGTTTCTCCGGAATTCTCCCTGAGAATGAAAAAAAATGAAAAAGAGAAAGATCCAGAAACCGCGCGAATCATTTAACTTAAGGGCATATCCAAGGTCAACATAACCTCACAAATTTTCAAATCGAGCTTTCTCATAGATGCTTGGAATTTCTCGGAAAATCAAAGCATCGAGCTGTGCAGAATTTTCTGACGCAGAGCTTGACGATTTTATTTTGCTCTAAATATCACTCACCTCTGAGAAATATCTGTACGAAAATCTTAGCTATCTCTCTCACACTCGTACGTTACGTGGGACGTCTTTTAGTGTTCTTTAAATGTGCCACACGGACCGAGCAGCCAAGAGTGCAAGAGAGATAACTTATTTGCTGATTCCCGGTGTTCTTCGAGACGGTTGATATTTGGAAAAAAAGAAAAGTAGCGCCTTCTGCTCTGTTGCAAGACAAACATCTTTCTCTTCGTTTGCTTGAAATATGATCTGTTTAGGAGAAAACTTGGCCGTAGGGTTTTTACCAACCAGATGTGTGAGCCATGTCCTTAACCCTGCACTGGTGACCTATGACGATATCGTCATACTTGACTGTTAGTGACACGATCGAATTTATTTGTTTTGCCCTGTTCATAAATTTATATTTGTTACTTGCTTAAACATTGTGGAATGAAAACTGCTGGAATATTGAGATGTGCTCCAAAACTGAATCCTTGAATTTTTTGGGAATTTTCGAATATTCTTAAGGCCTTAGGCCACTCTAGAGGCTAAAAAAAAAGGCATATTTTGTGATTTTTTTTCAGCGAAACCATAAAATAAATTGGAAATACAAAATAGGGGTTTTATTATACACGTAATTGACTATACAAAATTATTTTTTCACAGTGATACATGTAAAAATGGCAACTGTGCAGCATTTTTCCGATGATGACCTTATTTCTAGAAGGTCAACGGCCGGACCAACAGCTCCTATAATTTTTGAATTATGATGAGACGCTAAAGTTTTTTCGATTATATATAAGAATAGCTACAGAAGTACGTAGGATTTTTTTGATATATTGTTTTTTGTCAAAATGGCGCATTCGTAAAACAAAAAGTATAAAATGCCTTGAAAAAATCGTCAGTAAATTGTTTATAAAAAAGGAACTATGCAATATAATTTAAAAAATCCTACATAGTGCCTCAGAAAATGTCATTCTAAATATACAATTAAAGTTTCAAGTTTATCGGTTGAAATTTGTTTGAGTTATGAGCCCGGCCGACTTGAAAAATGTAGTTTTGAGATAAACGCGTTTAAAGTTAGTAGAAAGTCACGACATGAATGAAGAGGGGTTTCACTAGAATTCGAAAATTGAGTACTTAGAGATTTTTCACACCCATAATATTTGGAATATAATTTTATAGGTAATAACGTACATTTTTAACGAAAAGAAATCGATTTTTGAAAAATCCTAGAGTGGCCTAAGGCCTTAAGTGGGTTAAAAATAGCCGATGACGATATCGTTGTAGGTTGCCGCCAGCTTAGTAAAAACAACTGGTTGCCAGCAGAGGGTTAAGGTATTCCTTTTGTGAACGCGAATATTTAACAATTAACTGATTTTCGTCTACAATTAAGTAAAAATACATCCCAGTATACTTGTAAAATTTCAAGCGAAGTTACAGAACTTTTAACAAAAAAATACGATTTAAACAATCGTCTAATTTATGCCGCACTTTATAGAGACGACATGCTGGCTACATTTCTATTTGATAATTTATGTACTAAATAACTCTAGGTATCTGATATAAATTGCTCTAAGCATTTAAAAATTCTGAAGATTCACAGAAAGTTTAAAGAAAATATCAATTATAAAACTCAAACTTGTAACTGCTACTTCTCAGAGAACGTGTAAAAATGTCCAAATCCACAAAATTTATGCGAAATCCTTCATTCCAGTTCATCGTTGGGTATAATATCAATCAAACAAGCTTTATTTGCACAACTTTTTACAAATTTTTTTTTACCAAATCATAACTTTCCACTTAAATATTCATCCCCTTCATTACTATACTCTGCATTATTATACTTAGTACTCTCTAACATTTCTCTTTGTTCTTCATTTGTTCCGCTACTCCGTCTCTTTCTCTTCTCCTTCCTCCTTATGGTATTGAACTTTGCATCGTTGGGATGCAACGATTTTTTTTTTCGTATTCCCCAATATGCTTTTTGATCCATTTAGGCTATAAGAATCACTGAAACATTTTTAAAGATCCTTATTAAGGTTCCATAACTTAAACTTGGAAATAGAGGTTTCGATAGTAATAAAAATGAAGAAATGAAAAAATAAAGAAAAATTTTCGTTGCATTCCAACGCTGCAAACTTCAACACCATTCCTCCTTACTCATTTTTTTTTTGCACACTTCCTCTATTCCCCTCAAATATTCACATATCTCTTTTTGTATTTTCCCACCCAATATTTATAATTCCCCTTGTAATGTCACATCATCTATTCCTTCTATCGACTTTGCCGCTTTCTTTCTAGCTTTCTCCGTTACTAACTCCCTGCTTTTTTTTTTTACAGATTAACAGATGCTTCTTGCTGGGTATAATAATTGATTGTAACTTGTTTTTATTAAGCGCCACTATAATCTATTCATGATTCACCTGGCTTATGGGCCAACCCTCTGCGAAATGAATAACTTAAACTACACAATGCTAATGAAAACTTCTCTCCAGCAGATCGAGGCGTACCGGATAGAAAAACTCTCCAACAACATCAAGGAGGCGGCCAAATGCTTTGGCGAGATGTAAGCTCTATTCGCTTCACCGTGCGATACAAATAAAGTATTCCATATGATCTAAAAGGCGCGAACAGATTTCAGAATTTCCCCGAGGACCGTGAGGTCTGGGCTGAAATAGAAGCTGTAACGGCCTGTCTGCGCTCCGACAAAACCGATCCGGACTCGGACATGCTGTGTCAGATGTTCCAGCACATACCGCAGGATCTGCAGCACCGACTATTGGTGACGATGGCCGATCACAGCGCGGACACGATGGAACATTGCAAACTGTTGCTCCTTCTGCTCAAGCGTTTTACTCAAACAGTCGCGACGCACGGGGTACGCTTGCGTCTTTAAAAATTGTCTCGTCGCGACGGCGTCCTGAAATAAACGGAGATTAAATTTTCAGCCGCGTCTCGTGGAGACCCTGCTGGCGGCGGAGAAGCATAGTCATCCGGGCCAGACGATAAACGACTTTAGAAGATTGTTGGCCTGTGACGCTTTGCCGCTCTTGGGCTCTGCTCCGGTCGAGCTAAATCCCCGGCTGGCTCTGAGGCTGCTCTGCAAAGCGGTGGAATTCTATTTGGCTTACGTACAACAACCACCCGACTTTCAAATATCGCAGCCTTGGGAGAGACTCTTCGAGGTGATAGAATCTATGGGAAAAAAGCTGGGGTGGGAGCTCAGTGCTTTGTTCGCCTTACCCTGGAATCAGGATGTCTACAGCGAGAGACTTCACAAATACGCGGCCGCCCACGCGAGCGCACTTGGCGAGGAGGTCGTGGCGAGACAGCTCCTCATCTGCAGCGCTATTGTGCTCCTGAGGACGTTGAACGATCACAATGCGTTGATAAACAACGGTGACGTTGGGTACTGCCTCGTCGAAGCTTTCGGGGCTCCGTCATTGACATCGAACGGTAGGATTCGCATTTTGCGCTGAGGAAACGTACCCCAGTTTGCGAACCCACCTTTTCCCATACGGGCTTGGAACAAACGAAACGGATCGAATTTTCCTATGGTCTTGAAGTTTGCAACGTTGTAACGCAATGAAAATTCTTTTTTAAAATTATTTCTTACCGAAAATATTCTGTTGCAAATTTGGGTTGCGGAAATTAGAGAGAATCCTATAAAATGTTCTACTCTATGTTGTAGCCCAAAAGTGCCAAAAAAAATTGAATGATTCCTTTCGCGGAGGACCGTATTTTGTGACGCATAAGCCCGGATCTTTGGAATCATTAGTAGATTACAGTGGTGCTTAATAAAAATAAATTACAATGAATGATTATACCGAACGATGAACTGAAATAAAAATTTTCGCAAATATTTGGTAGATTTTGACATTTTCACATGTTCTCTGAGAAGTCGCGGTTACGAAAATTCTTTTGCTAGTCACATTTTTCTTGGTTTTATCATTAATATTTTCGTTAAACATTCGGTGACCCCCTACTTTTACTGTCGTTACGGAATCGTCAGAATTTTTACATGCTTCGAGCAGTTTATATCAAACATCTAGAGTTATTTAGTATATAAATTATCAGATAGATATGTGGCCAGCATATAATCATCATAAAGTGTTGCATAAATTAGACGATTTTTAAAGCCGCCCAATCATTGGAAAGGGCAATTTATATTGATATTTTGGGTAATTATTCCTAATAATAAGATGGCCTGAACGTATTAATTATGTTCAAAAATTGATAAAAATTTTTGTTGAACATTTGAAACAGATGTACAGTTACTGACAAAATCTCAGTCAAGCACACGCCAATGTTGTCGGATTTGACTTCAATTATTATTAAAAGTGGGAAATTAACATTTCTAAGTGTTAATTTATTATTAAATTGCCTGTCTATAAGGTTAAACAGGTACGACATGATTTAGACTTGTAAATCCACGATTCGTCCATTTTGGACAAACTTTTGGCTCGACGGTCCATCCAGTAATAGCTTAAGAAAATGCAAAAAAACATAGTTTTTTTTTAATTTGTTGACTAGAAAATCCACTTAAAGATTAAAACAAAAATAATCGTTGTATTCCAACGTTGCAAACTTCAACATCGTATTTCCATCCCTGTAGCATTTCTCTAAAACTTTTTTAAACGATACGAAAAAGATTTCAGATCCTAGTGGTTTATTCACCGCACCAAACTCCTCGATCCTGTACAAATCCATTGACTCGATGATTTTCCGCACTCAGAGCTAAAATTGAAGAAGCGAAAACGCGAGGAACCCGCCGGTGTGATATTGACGAGCGACGGCGAATACAACGGCAGCGGCTTGTCTCTAGCTGTCTCGCTCTGGGACTTGCTTCACAGTACGGACTACTCGCAGCGAGAATTCGCAAAGATGAGCCAACAGATGCGCTTGGACAATTGGCTCAAGGCTTTTCGCACTGACGTTTCGGTTTACAAGGGCCTCCACGTTGACGCGTTGAACCGTTTCGGTCACGAAGGCGGCCTCCTCATCACGCAACTACGAATAGCCAGTACGTTTTATGCCGTAAAAGATTACAAGGTACACTTCGATGATTAAAAAAAAAGATTGAGGAAGCAAGGTTCGCTCGCAGCTTCAGTTCGAAATTCGGCTTTTTTTTTGCCGCAGAGTATGCTGGATTACATCGTTATGGTGGCAAACAATTTACCACCGAATCGTGGTAAAGTCTCCAACAGCCTGGCCGTTCCTGGAGTCAGACATTTGCATTATTTGCGCCTCGCTAGATTTCCTATTCTTCAATACTGCTGTCGTTTGCTCCTAGAGGTCATCAAGGTGAGAGATAGATCGTTTCGGGTTTTATTTTACAGATGACTCCGTTAATACATACACCACGTGCAATCGTAAAGTGAATCGCACATATATTTTTCCCACGTCATAATCTTTGCAGTTGATTTGAAAAAAATCGAATGGAGTGATTGAAAATTTAATTCGTCGATATATTCCTCGATATACGCAGAAAGAGGACCAAGAATTTTGCTCAATCCTTCTTTTTTACTGAAATCCTCAATGCTGGATTTTTTTATATGATTGGTTTCGGAGAAACGAGGCGCTTGCATTTTCCTTTAAAAAAAATCATAAAAACGTCAGAAGCAAAAATATTTTTCAATAGTTTCCAACAATCTTTGGTTCTGATCTGGTGTTTTGTATCTAGATTTAGAAAAACTCAGGTATTTTGCTCCAGGTTCAATCCTTAAAATTTGGAATATTTCACCGCGGAGGGCTTCAGAAAAAACTGAGACCTCGGACGGACTGATAGTATGCCGCCATTTTGTAGTTTTGAAAAACCTTCAAAATGTATGCAATCTTTTGCGTGTTTATTCGAAAAACAGTAAATTTTACATTGAAAAACATTAGTTAATTAATGTTTTAAAGTCAACTTCCAAGTCTCCATATTGGTTTTTGGTCTAACACGATTGTCCCTTGAAATCAGACGAAATTCGCGTTGTCCGGGGACGTGGGAGATTGGGCGGTCGGCAACGCTCTGGTATTGATGCAAATCGATTGGCCCCAAAGCGCCGACATTCTGAGCATCATTACCGAGCGAATTGTCAACACGGAGGTCTTCAGGTATCCCCTCTTTCAAACCTACGTAATCGGCATCGACATTCTCGAGGAACTCACGTACTTGTGGACCGAGCACGGTGGCAGTGTCTCGCTCGAGATAGCGCTAAGCTCCGAAGTATTACAAAGTACGTATCCGACTCGTCGTCCCTTTATTTGTATCTTTTACCGCTAGAACCTCGTAATTTTCATAGGAAGTCGAATCACTACACGTGGTGCGGACAAGGGAGTAAGGGAGGAAGTCAAGCAGATCATGAGACGTCAGGCGGCCCGCGACGGTGTCGATCCGATCGACGAACTTATACAGAGATTTATCGTTAACGAGAAAGCCGCGCTGCTCCACAGTTTGATGAGCAAATGATGAAGCACGCCATTAATTTGTGTTCGAGGTTCAACAGACATTCTCAATTGTGCTAATGTAATTCGAATATTTCGTATAAAATGTTTTACACAATAAATAACAGAATCGAGTTTATTGGATCTTCTCGTTTCGAGGGAGCTCGAGCTTTTGCATCTGCGAATGTTTGAGAATACTGATAATTCTTAGACACAGGCATGTCCAATAAGAATTCAGCTTCCAACGATGTTGAAGTTTGCATCGTTGGAATGCAACGAAAATTCTGCTTTATTTTCTTATTTCCTCATTTTTTGTTATCCAAAATCTTTTCATACACATTGGGGCTGAAGATTACTAATGAGGGTCCTGGAAAACGTTCAAGTGATTGTGGGGACGTGAATTAGCAAAAAAATAAAAACTACAAAGCTCTCGTTGCGTTGCAACGATGAAAACTTCAACATGACAACTTCCGAGTTTCATCGTTGGAATGCATGGAAAATTATGACTTTTTATTTGCTCTAATTTCTTTTCGCATTGAAAAGGTAGAAATAATAATATGAAAAAGAACTTTTGTTGCATGCCAACGATTCAAACTTCAAGAGCATGATAAATTCCGCTGCCTCCTCTTTTGAGAAAAACAAAATCTTAAAATCGTGAATTGATCTGCAGTTAATATCTCTCATTGACAATTCCAGCTTGATCTGTGATTCTCCGTAAAAAAACAATGGTCTATTGGACATTTCGGTAAAAGAAAAATCAGTGTCATCAAAACACGTATCGGTGGAGCGCCCAGCCCTCGCCAAGCGAGAGTAACATTCGGGTTATAAAAACTAGAAGGGATCGAAAGTATCCATCACCGTATAAGCGATAAAAATGCAAAATCTGACCACCCGTTCGCTTCTATATCAGAGTAGAAAAGAAAAACGAGAAATACTCGAACATCCGCGACGTTCCATAAACAATTTATTTATACTTTATAAAATTACTTTGGCTTTACATAACTACATTATACCTTGATACCCTTGCGATTGAGCCAAGGCTCCTCTCGAAAAGTTCTGTTACTTTTGGAAGAGAAAAGTTTTTTTTACTGATTGCTTACATTGTGAATAGTGAGGGCATAATTTTCGTCAAGCTCGGTTGATCAATTATCATCGGATCGGTCAATTCGTTGCTTTTCTCTACCATTTTCTTTTTCTTCGCCTATTTTTTTTTGCTTTTTAATGAGATTTGAATCTTTCCAAACTAGCTCGAACCTGTGTGGTAATGAGTAAGATCTTTTGGAGAAAACAAAAAGAAAGAACGATTGTTCGTTACAACGCGATTATCGATGTTTCACGAAATCGCTCGATTAAAACATTATTATCCTCGGTGTAAAAGCTCAACTGTACTCTGATTTACATACATATACGTATATATGTATATATGTGTATATATATATATATATTTGATTTTTCATCACTTTTTTTTTGTGAATCTGGCAATCACACTGTTACTTCGAGTTTCTATGACCAATCGCGATTTACGTAATGTAGACACCCAGTTGGAGAGCACTCTGAAGGAGTACCTTTATACCGGGCATGAACGAAGCGATTCGACTGAAGTCCGGGCCTGAAACTAACTGCGTGTGAACACCGAGACCGTTCGTGTAGTCGCCGCCCTGAACCATCTGAGCTATCTGATGCAGTCCCTGAAGAGTATTTGGCGTGAGCTTGAAACGAAAGTAATTAAACATTATCATTTGTTGACTCGTTTAGTATTTCTATAAGACATGGGTACATCCTTAAGGTAGTAGTTTCGCCAAGGCGTTTTTCCATAGATTTTGTATTTTGAAGACTCATTTAGGACACTATTAAATGATCACCTGCAAATTTATCATCACACTATTAAATGATCACCGGCGTTTTCATCATTACTTTATAAGTTTTTACATCCCAATAAGATGTACAACCTACATTATAAGGATATTTCGCAATATTTCGAAGCTTTCATCGATTGAGCGGAGAATAAACTTTTTAACGTGACTTTGGCGAGACTACTACCTTAAATTATTCTTTAAAATTATGCATCCGTCATATTGGATCTGTTCGATCGTCCACCACGAACTTTTCTTCCCGTTTCATCTTCAAATAAAATGTTTATATACCACAACCATATTTTCCTCGCTTTTTCGTGCGTGTAAACGGTACGTAAAAGAGGTATTTTACGTTCTAGAATTTAAACATTGTAAAATGTCCCTGTACAACAGCTGTCGGTTGTTAGGTGCTGTCCTCATCCGTTAGGTCGAGGAATTGTGTAAGCTGAGGCGTTATTTGCGGGAAGAAATATAACCTCACTTTCACGTGTTACCGCGACAAAACATCGTCGATCTCGCCGCGACATAAATTATTAATAAAAAAAAATTAAATAAACACTGCGTGATATTGAAAAACATAGCAGCGATGAGTGGCTCCAATGCACGCCGCCAGATCTAAAGGAAACCGCGACAAAGACAACACCCGAAATATTGCCATAAAAATCAAAAGACCTATGAATCGACGTACGACGCATTTGTGTATATGCTGATACATTTCAAAGCTACGTTTGGTGTCTACGGGGGGATTTCGCCCCCTTCAGCCCCGCGCGTACGATACAGCTTCCATGTACGATACACGTTACATATGAAACACAGCTATGGCATATGCTTGCAGCTATATGTATTTAACAATACAAACGCTCGGAAAACATGGTCTGGTATATAAATAATCGTATGCATCGCGGAGACAGGAGCTTTCACCCCTCGCGCGATGTTTATATTACTCATCTTTGCCTCGCGTGCTCGTCTACGACTCGTATGGAAAACATCGCGCTTGTGGTAAAAGGCCCACTTTGTCTCCTTGGTACACAATGTACTATTAAATTAAATTGACTCACTGAATTCTCTCGGAGACAATCGTATAATACTTCGAGCTTCCTCGATACGTCCTCAATTTTCCGCTTGGTTTGCTGGAAACGGAAAACACATTGATGACCATGGACTCGTCTTTCGCAGGGGGTGTATTCGTCATTGGCGTAGCCAGGATTTTTTCTGAGAGGGAGTGGGTTCACCGGGCTTTTTAAGCCCTCCCCACCCTCCTTCTGGCCACGCCAATGGTATAAATATGTATGGAGGAAGGGTCATTGCGTACCGGATTCTTGGCAGTCTCGTAGCACTGATGTCTCAGTTCGTCGAGTACAGTTTTCAGGTGTAAATGCTCTTCCGGAATCGGAGCTTTGGGCTTTTCCGGCTCGGCCAATCTCGCTTGTTCGATGGGTTGCTGCTGCTGCTGCTGCTGTTGTTGTTGGGGGACATGGTGCTGCTGCGGCTCGTAGGGCTTGTTGAATTGCATTCCCGGAAGTGGACCGCTTTGATTGTATTGCTGTTGGCTGTAGGGAACTTGGGGATCGCGGTAATATTGATCCTGCGGTGCGGCCTGTGAACCGAACAATGTTCATTTTTTTTTAGCTAAACGCCATTTTGCTCCAAATCTTCATGAGGATAAAGGAGGAGGAAATCCTTTTTCCTCTAGCCAGAAGATTTTTAAATGTGCTCGTTTGGGTCTTCTCCTTCACCAATGACGATAGCAAAGAACAAAAAGGAACAGGGATACTCGAGGATTCGTTTTCTCGGTTATTTTATTACTCACGTTATATTCCGGTTGTGGCACAGCCCCGTGCAACGGATGGACAATGGGATTTTGCGACTGGAATTCCGTTTTTGCCTGCAGAACATTTTTCACGTTGATATTAATTTCCGCGGATCTCGTTGAGTTTTATTGGTTGTTTTTATCATGGTATACGATTAGTTCGATTAACAATGGCTATTGACCCTGACTCCGTATCGCGGGGTGTCATTAACGTCCTTGAAGTTACCATTGGGCTGAAATGGCACGAGAATTACTCAAACGAACCTCCATGGAAAATTGCGACGGAGCAAAAGTTTGAACCAGATTTTTGAACGTTTTTATACAAGTAGGTAAAAGACGGAGGACGCGAGTGACATTACAGTGCACTTTGAAGGTGCTGTGAAACGCAGTACGGAGTAAGAGGGTCGTTAAGGAAAAGAAAACGCGTCAAGTATTCGATCACAGTGTGCGATGGTTCTGTTGGCACATCAAAAGCTCAATCAAATGCTCTCCTTCGTAAAAATAAATATCATTTTTTTCAGGAGTGTCTTTTTTGGTGAATCCAATGATTTTTCCAATCAACGATTTCTTGGTACCGAGCGATTGATTGGAAAATACAGTTTCAAGTTTTCCAATCGTTCTATGGGTCAAGTTTCGAGTTCATGTTTTTTTTTCGTGTTCGACACGTATATTATTAGATCGAACCTGACGAAATTCGATTTTTCAGGAGGGTTAATAATGCAGTTTGGATTATTTGAAGTTACGAAAAGAAAAACAAAACTAATGTACTAGAAAATCCACTCGAAATATCGAAAGGGGCTCTCTACCTTGGCACTACCATTCTTCGAATGCTTTGCTTTCCATTTCCTCGTCCCGGCGTGTTCCGCCGACATTTCATTTTTGTCGCACAGTGCCAGAACTGGCTATATTATTTATATATACATGGATCAGTAGGGTATTATACCATAGTTTGTTGAGGTTGGCTTATTTTATTTATGGGTTCTTGTCATCAGGCGAGTAGATGACGGTTCGAAACAATTCGCAAAAATATGATGTTGAAGTTTGCATCGTTGTAACGCAACGAAAGTTCAGTAGCCCGACCTTTTTTTTGCAAATTTGAAGTAAGAAAAACACTCAAATCTTTTTTGTAGGTTCCTTATAAGAAATCTGAAGCCCAAATTTGCTGGATACAATTTTGGATAATGAAGAAAATGAACATTTTTTTCTTCAAATTTTTGTTACATTCCAACGATGCAAACTTCAAATGTTCCCCAATATGGATCCCTAAAATCGCGATATCATTTATTTGCCTTCGAGGCGTACACTGGGGTAATGAATTTAACCCCACTCTTGGCCCAGTGTACGATTCGAGGATCAATCTACTCCCCTACGCGCCCTACGAGTGTTAGCTCGGTCCCGGTACCGACTAAACCAGGCGTGGCCAAGACGTCGACCGCTTAGACGATTTCAGTAGCCCGTGAGAGTAAAATCCATTTAACAAAAATTACGAAAAATTGCTGTTTTCTGTGAATCAACGTTTGCTACTATGAATGCGATAACAACGAAACATCGGTCGCTGTTAACAGACGAACATTTAGCTTCCTGTTTGCGCATCGCAGTTAATTCTTACACTGTGCAACATGAAAAACTTGTGAAGAATATGCAGTACCACACATCTAGGCAAAAACACAATGCTTAGAAATGAATGTAATAAATAAACGAGTTTTAAGTTAATTTGTTGATCAAGAGTTTTCTGTGAGAGCTTTGTAAAATTAGTTTAGACATTTTTAATTGAATAAATATGTTTGAGTTTGTTTGGGTTTAAAACTGTTGCCGGTGGTAGACCGCCAGGTATATTTTGAATCGTAGTGTCGACCATAAACATCAAAAGTTTGGCCACCCCTGGACTAAACAATAATAAAGCCTAAATAGGGATGCAATTACCTGAGCTCTGCTGGCTTTTCCGATCGGTGGATCGTTCCATCCCGAGGGTTGTGCCACAGCGTGGTACGGATTCTCATTGCCGTAGTTTTGCGGTGGTTGCTGAGACGATGTTTGCGATCGCGCAGGATCATAGAGTTGAGCCTGTGGCGGTGACAATTGAGTGGCAGGAGCAGCGGGTGTCATCAGGCTAGCCGGATTGTTCTTGTAAGTCTCGTTCTCGAGAGTATTGTACAAAGGATTTTGCTGTTGGTTGGGATAGCCGCTGATGGGATTCTGTGGTTGATACGAGTTTTGGACGGGATAAGAGGCGACCGGAGCAACAGCGGGATTATACATGGACGTTTGGTTCTGATAGCCGCCGTATGTGGGAGTCGATTTCACGGAAGGATCGAGGATATACTTCGAGCGTGATTGAGGCCCGACGCTGGACGGTCGCGAGCCACCGAGATTCGTTCCTGTGGTTGGCGGCGGTGCTTGAAGTGGCGCTTGATTGTAAGAACTCGGATATTGTTCCTGCATGCTCGGTTGTTGTTGAACGGGTGGCAAACCGACGCTCGGCGCTTGCTGAGTGTTTAGTTGGTTCATCGCGCCGCTCCCGTAAGTGTTCTTCATCGGTGCCGTGTTCCAACTCGATAATGGTGTCGCCTGACCGTACGTATTGTTGTCGTAGGATTTCCTCGGTACACTCGGCTCGTAATAATTTTGCGCTACTTGCCTCGGCGCGGTTTGTTGATTGTTCGCTTGTTGCGCGTATCCGAGAGCCCTGTAGAGACGATCGCGCAACATCGCGATTCTCGGCTCTTGACTGTTGCCAAGATAACCCAACGCTGCTTCCAAATTTCCCTGGGCCGAAAGAATCTCCGCGTAACTCGAGAGCACCGTGGCTATGTTGTCATCCATCGGTGCATCCCTCGTACCACGTAACTCCAACGCCTTCTGCATTATCATCACCAACTCGACGGTCTCTTGGATACTCCACTCCGAGACTTCGATCGTTTTGCTCAGATTGCCCGAGCATATGTAACATATCTGGGATTGTTTCTTGAGATTCGGCTCGTTGCAGGACGCCAGACGATCGCCCAACATGTCTAACGAGAGATATTTGGAAAGGTACATACTTTGGAGCTTTTCCGTTTATATTTTGTATACATATTGGATTTTCATGGCTGGAGTATCGAACCAGACAGTGTTCTAGTCTAGAAATTTGAAAAAAAAATTGATTTTTAATTTTCTTAAAGTATAGACTCTTAAAAATGTCCTCAAACGGAAATTTCGAAATTAGCAATAATAAAGTTATAGCGACTTGAATACGGCTGGATAGAAAGGCTGCACCAGCTTTATAATCTTCCAAGGAAGCTAGAACTGCTCACAGGGAAAAACGAGCTTCAGAAAATCATAATTTCGAAGTCGAGGAAGGAATACTTTACGAAACACCGGAATGGCTGACTAATATAACGTAAGTATAACAAGCCATTATAACACTTACATAGTTACGGTTTTCTAAAATTCTACGCAAAACTTTAAATACGTTTTTCTCGAACCTACTTTTTTCAACCTGGTTGATATAACATCTAGAGTTCTGTTCAACCGATTCACTTCAAATTTGGTATAGACCTTCAGTATATATCCCTTTATCATCCCTTACTAGGGCATTGCGAAATTATTATTATTACTATTTAAAAAAAATTTTAACTTGAAAAATAGGTCGAAAAATGAACTCTTTTTTTTCATATAGTCGCTATTAATTTTTTTTCCTCTTTGGTACCTGCTATAATGACATTCTTATTGATGAAGAAAATTGGTTTAATTGATTAATTTTTGGACAATTAATGCATACTTAATTAATCTTTAGGTGATATAAATTTCAATCGCTTACAAGCATTTCGATTTCAGTGTTGAAGGTCCTTAATTGGCGAAGCGCTAAATTAAAAAAAAACTATAGATTCCAAATGTTTACCGCAGAGCAGGAAGCGTTCCTCCGGCTGAGAGTGTATAAATATTCCCACTAGTGTTTCCTTCCAACAATTGATGTCGCAATTGTTGACGATCTCGCTCCAATTCTCGCTGACCAACGAATTGATCAGGGAGTTGAGAGCTCCGCTGTGTTCGGCAAAGTATTTGTACTGCGTCCGGGCGAGCAATTCCGGACCGCCGGCCATCGAAAGAATAATCGCGTCTGCGTATCTCTTGGTTGCGAAACAGAGCGATACGGCCGCCTCGATATTTCCGACCAATATAGCTTGTGTTATCAGCCCGTCCTCGTCTGCAGAGATAATTGAAAAATAAAAGTTGACAAGTGCCAAGCATCAATGCAAGTTTCAATCGATATTCGATTACTTCCAAAATCGCTTGCAAATCGGTTTGGTGTTTGTTGAAAAATAGTATTTTGCAAAGACAGGAAGGGATCGGTATTTGACGAGTGCCATTTTTCTACGGCCTATGAAGCTATGCCCTCGCATAATTCACAAAAACCCAAACAAGGAAAAAATTCTTTATAATTCAAGCTCACCGTTCGACGTGTTGATTTTAAAATTACTATCTAAAACTTTAGTGGTGGCTAATCTTTTCTTGTCCTGTTCTTGCTGAGCGATCGCATCGAAAGTGGCGCTCCCGTCGAGAGTATTTCCATTTTGCATCTGCGAAACAAACGACAACTGTGACTAATAAATTCGAGCGAAATTTTCAGATCGAAGTTCGTTCGTGGATTCCTCGTGACGAAGATCGTGGGGACGATTGTGAAACGTGTAGTATTTTTAAAGCGCTATTGGAGATCAGTCGGAGTGACTTACGTTGTCCATTTTGGCGATGCCATCAGCCAAAGCATCAACGTCCTCCTGCGGCACGTACTGTGCGAGATTCTGATTGATAGCATCCAAATCGTAGCCCAACAATCGTAGCAACTCCTTCGTCACGTCCTCGGTGAAGTAAGCAGCCACGCAATTCCAAACTTTCTTCGCGTGTTCGTTCTCCGAGGCGTTCACCTTTCCTCGGCAATAATCGCCGTACTGTTCGCTTTTGAGAGCCGCCTCGAGATCGTTCGAGCGCTTGATCAACTCGGGACTCGTGATGACCTGCGAGACGATTACCTTGCGACCCGGGGGATAAGTGTTCGAGTTCGGGTCGCCCGTCTCGTTCTCGAATATCGTCAATTTTCCACCGAACTAAGAAACAAGAGTACGTCGGTTACGACGGTGCTACACTATTGCATCGTTGCAATGCAATGAAAATTATTTTTGATTTCCTTCATTTGTTTATTTTTATTATGATCTTTCTTTTCTCGTAAATTTTGGTTATAAATATATACATATAGAAGATAATCGTTGCGCATACTTACTCCGAAGGACGCTCCGAACGGTCGTTTCAGCCATTTTGGGGCTTTTTTCAGTGCAACTGCCGGCTCGGTTTGCACCGTCGGCGGTGCCTGAGAGAATGGATCCATACCGGGAAAAGAATCGACGATCTTATTCGACGTTTCGATCGTGCCTTGCGGCTGTCCACCCAACAACGAATACACGACCGCGTGACCGTCGAAACTGCTGCCAACTACCAAACCCGGATTCCTGGGACACCAAGAAACGTCGAAGTTCCACTGATTCGTTTGCGCCAGCTCGCAAACAATCTCGCCGTTCTGTGGACGCGCGAGTAAGACACCGCGAAATGAAAATTAAATCGAATCCCAAGTTGCCGACTATCCGCGAATCGAGTAAACTCACGGGAGCATTGGAGTTCGGATTCCAGCAGAGAATTCTGTTGTCCTTGGCGCAGCTGACCAACAGATCCGGATCGTGAGGATTCCAAGCGACCGAGAGAACACCGCGCTGATGACCCTGTAGTGTCTTTAACGCCGAGGTCGCGAAACGCAAGTCCCAGAGCTCGATCACCGGCGCTTGATCCTCTTCGGACGCGAGACACAGCTGCGTCGCCACATCCGGATGCCATTGAACGACCTTCCATCTTATCTGAACGCGATAAGACGATCGCAGCCAAAAACGTAACATAAATTTTACATTAAGATATTAAAAAATAAATATTCTTAAAAATTGATGAATCCTCCAAAGAGAGATGAGAAAAAAAACGCACTTTGGAATTGGCGTCCGTGAGCTTGATAATCGGTTCATTTTTCCGTAGGTCCCAAATGACGCAACGCTGAGGAAACGTTGATGCTAGGATATGTTGAACTGTGGAGGAAATAAGTAGGCCATTGATATTCATTCGTTCTTATCATCGCGGAAGAAAGCTTTTTGTTGCGCAAAGCGTCTTGCCTTGTTTGTTCCACTGAATGTACTGGACGTCTTCCTGTGGCTGGCTCCTTGGTCCTGGAGTCATCGGCGTATTCGTATTCACAATATCCCAGATATATATCTCGCTCTCGGTGGCACCGGAGGCCAGTAAATTCGATTGAAAAGGATTAAAATCCAGGGCTCTAACAGGACCCGTGTGTCTGTCCGGACTGCTCAGCAGACAGTCAGGCTCGTTCGAAAGCATCTTCGCTGCTGAATAAATCTTTATCGTTCCGTAATCGCAACCACCCACTAATATGCCTGCCGGACTCGTGCTGTGAGCTCCCCATATTACTTTGTGAAATCTGAAACGTAGTTTTTCAGTGAAAACTTTGCGCGCATGCAGATGTAAACTTCAACCGTGTGGAAGTTCCATGAGAAGTTTGCATCGTTGGAACGCAATGATTTCCTCTTTTGTTATTAGCTCGAATTTCTGTTTCCTGTTTTTCGCCATAAACACACAATGATTATTCACGATGTTTCTTCGAAGATCCACAATTGAAATCGGCGAAAAAAATATTAGACATAGCAACGAAAATATGAAAATAAAAATGTAAAAAATTATTTTTGTCACGTTTCGAGGATGCAAACTTCAAGACCACGAAGTTCCGGTGGTACCTGTGATCGCTCGGCACGCTGGCCTTAATTTCCATATCATAGCCAGGCTGTTGAAGGCTCAGCGAGTAAAGGTCGAGACTGGCTGAGGTATTGAAACTGGCGTCTAGCTGCTGGGCTGCCGTTCCGCCGGCCAGGAGAATCGGATGTTGGCTTTGCGGCGACCATGCCACATTCACCGTCTTCACCAACTCCTTCACTTTCATCGTGGACTGTAACAAATCACACGCTTCGATGATATTTACTGTCAAACGACAGCGGAAAAAACGTATTGCAGAGTACTCCGAAAAGTATTCACGTTTTTTACAGTCGATATTTCATTAGTGGCTTGGAAATTTCTTGGGCGATTTTTGCGGAAACGAAACGTAACACGGGGACGATGAAACGCGCAAAATTCAATGGTTCGATTTTCGAAATTTTTGTAATATACGTATGTCCGAAACGCGGAGTAATATGTGACCCGCGACGAAAAAGGGCAATATTTTTTTTTTCTTCGCTCCGACTGGGAGAGCCTAACGAGATCAACGGACTGACCGCACCACGCTGAGCGACCGCGCGTATACGCGAAACAGCGCCTCGTCATTTTTACTTTTTCCATAAAAATCCATCAACCACGTGTAATCGAGGGATTACTCACTTGGATTTATTCGACGTTCACTGGTGACAATTAAAACTTGTAGAACAATATATGAAATGTCACAGGCAACAACACACTCCAGGTCAAGCCGTCACCACTTCCAACGTGGCGAGCCAAAACCACTCGCCGGTTCTGCCATCTGTCGGCTGTCGCGTGCGATGTCTGCCAGAATTCGGTTCCCCCGTAACGCTACAGATGGCGGCACACCCATCTTCGCCGCTCGCACGGTAAGGACGTCATTTTTAAAAATTAATAATCATAATATGTGGGAACTAAAAAATCAATTGGACCTCTTTTTTTTACCAAAATCCTTAATTATTTATTATTATCTTAAAATAAAGCAATAAGCAGATTTATTGAATGAAGATGGCAATATATTTATGATCGGGTTGTTTATTGATTACTTCTTATAAACAAAAAATTATAAGCCGGCTTTGCAGATGTTTTTAATTAACGTATTTATAATCGATATTCATTGATTCAGGGTTTAAAAAAAATACTACACGTCAGCCTATTGATTTACATATATAAAAAAAAAAATTGCAAGTCGGTATATTGACTTACGTTTATAAAAAAAATATTACAAGTCAGCGTATGGGTTTAGACAGCTTATCGATTTACGCTTAAAAAATATTAGGAGTTGGCGTATTGATGTATGTTTATGAAAAAACTATTGGACTACGGCGTATTGATTTACATTTATAAAAAAAAATATTATAAGTCGGAGTATCGATTTACGTTTATGAAAAAAAATGATTAGAAGTCGGCGTATTGATATACGTTTATAAAAAAAAAGATTGCAAGTCAGGGTGCTGACTTACGTTTATTAAAAAAAAATTACAAGTCAGCGTATTGACTTACGTTTATAAAAAAAAAATATTACAAGTCGGCGTATTGATTTACATTTATAAAAAAAATATTGCAAGTCGGCATATTGATTTACGTTTATGAAAAAAATTATTAGAAGTCGTGGTATCGATACACGTTTATAAAAAAAAGATTATAAGTCATCGTATTAATTAATGTTAATAATATTGCAAGTCAGCGTCTTGATTTCTATTAAAAAAATATATATTGCGAGTCGACATATTGACTTACGTTTATAAAAAAAAAATTCCACGTCAGCGTATTGATTTACATTAAAAAAAAAATATTGTAAGTCGACATATTGATTTACATTTATAAAAAAAAAATTTGGATATGAGCGGATCAATTTACGCTTATACAAAAATAGCAGTCGGTGTATTGATGTATGTTTATGAAAAAAGTATTGGACTATGGCCCATTGATTTACGTTTATGAAAAAAATTATTAGAAGTCGCGGTATCGATATACGTTTATAATAAAAATATTATAAGTCATCGTATTAATTAATGTTGAAAAAATTACAAGCCGGCGTATTGATTAACGTTTATAAAAAAAAAAAAAAGATTACAAGCTAACACGTACTTTGAAAACCGTGTAAAATATCGGGCCGAAAATTGCCACAATTTAGAATGAAATAATTTTAAAATAATAAAAAAAATGTTAAACTCCTTTTACAAAAATCCCTCGGACACACATGATTTAAAAAAAAATTTCAAACATATCTAGTTTTGAAAATAAGAGTATCTTTTTTACTTTTATAATTTTTCCATGGTCGTACCGATCGCGGGTATTTTTCGTAGATCCGATGCAGCGACATTCGTTGGAAGAGCTGAAAAAAAAAACACATTGTTGGGACCAGGTAACGAGTATCTACTCTCTCTCGGGACCATATAAGACTACATACCACCTTCTCCTTCCAACGTTTCCGGCGCCGCCTCTATCCTTCGAGCCACAGACATGACGTCACTCGATCGGCACAAGTGTAAGCGGTAAGCAGCCATTCCAGTTCGTGCATCGGGCGCAGTTGGATCTTGTACCGCGTCCCAACATTCCCACTCAAAATCGTGCTCCAAAATAAATGCCGGAAGATCGTGCAACATTAATAATAATAAATTTGTTGCAGCACGTACGCTGAGCGTTTGAACTGTTATTTTATTTTGTTTCGTTGTTCGCGCAATAATGAGGCGAAACGATCGGAAGACAAGTGTGCAACCTGGAGCGGATGCGAGTGAGAATTTACCGTGAAATTGAACTGTGATGAGCGATGCTCCAGCCACGTTTGACACCGCGATTCGTCGTGCGTCAATAAAAATGATCAAACATCTTTCCAAATCCAATTTGCACGAAAAAAAGAAAAATAACGTTGTATATTTGGAATAAACAAAACAAAAAAACGAGATGTTAATTTTTTTTTCTTTATGAGCACGATCGTCGATTGAAACTTATACCGATCTTTAATCGATTCGTGATACATCAATGAGAAGGGAATATGAATGATGAAATTATGAAAGAAAAAAAAACTGGCGCTTTTCGTTTACGCGGAATTTATATTTTCTTTACACAACCGAATTTAATCTCGTTGCCGCGGAATATTGCGGAGATTGTTTCTCAACGATGACCTGACCCGATCGGCCCGAAGGCGCGAATGATAACGAGCGAGAATTTCAATAAAAAAAAAAATTGGGCTCACAGAAAATTTGAGTCAGTCGTAATAACGAGAGTCGAGGGACGGCACGTACACGCGATTTTTGGGGAACATGTGGCCAAGATTTGCAAGGATTCATCGATCATGGCTGATCTACGTTATTGTAGCCACGATTGTGTGCCTCGTCCTGATGTGGTCCAGGAGCAAACGAAAGAGCAACGATTATGGCGACGATTATGTGTCACTGAGGTACATAACGGAACAAAAAATTTTCATTCGTCGTATACGAAAGTTTTCTTCATTATTAACGAAATTTTTTTTACAGACTTTAATCTTTATACTGTCATATTTTTTTATTATTTTTGTTTACATTATATTGGGTGTATGCATAAATTCGTAGCGAAAATCGAGAAAATTTCAAACGCAAAATATTTACCAAAAAAAGCGATTTTAACCCTTTGTGGTCACCCTGGGTAGAATCAATCCGACGATCAATTTTTGGCGTAAATATATAATAGTTCCCAGCTTGGAATGGGACTGTATTCACCATCTTACCTGGAGTTTGAAGTATCCTCATACCATAAAATTTACCCTCTTCACATTTCGGAAAACCTTTTTTTTTGGAACGCGCAATATGCTACTATTTTTTTTCCCAAAAGTATCATATCTAAGGAATATCACGACTAAATTTTAGGGAAAAATGTTGAAAATTCACAGAACTATGATTTTTTTTAGCGAAAAAGTGTATTTTTTGCGGTTTCACCCCTTTATGCATTTTTTTTAACACGTCGCAATTTTATTTCTTATAAATAAATTTTTCGTACATCATCTAGGAAGTCCAAAGCATGTTCTGTAATTTTTTGAACCACTTCGGAAGGATAGTTTGGTCGCAATACTTTTTTGAAAACTGACTGGGTAGAATCGACCCAAGTGTGACCACCGCGATTGAATTTTGAAGTGTGACCACGAAGGTTTAACGAGATTTGTTTGCAGATTTTAATCATTATACAGGCATATTAGTTAAAAAAAAAATGTTAATATTATATTGGGTGCATGCATAATTTCGTAGCGAAAATCGAGCAAATTTCAAACGCGAAATATTTACCAGAAAAAAGCGATTTTAATGAAATAAATATATTTCAGTCTGTTCAATAGCTTTCTGACATCTCTCCACGAGCTTTATGATCCCTTTTTCATAGAAGTGCTGAGATCTTTGATCAAAGAAGTCATCCAAGTGGTTTTTGATGATGTCCAGGGAATTGAAGGTTTCATTATTCAAACAGTTCTTTAGCGGCCGGAACAAGTAATAGTCTGAAGGTGTAAGGTCCGGACTATACGGTGGGTGCACCAAAACATCCCACCCAAGCCGTAATAACTTTTGCCGGGTCATCAGAGACACGTGTGGTCTAGCGTCATCCTGGTGGAACACTACGCCCTTTCTGTTCACCAATTTGGGCCACTTCTGATCGATTGCTCGCTTTAATTTGGCCAGTTGTGAGCAGTACTTGATCGAATCAATCGTTTCGTTGTGTGGCAGCAGCTCATAATAAACGATTCCTTTCCAATCCCACCAGATACAGAGCATGACCTTCTTCGGGTGTAATCCAGCCTTTGTGACCGTCTGAGCAGCCTCTCCGAGCTTCGACCATGATCTTTTTCGACTGCCATTGTTGTAGGCAATCCACTTTTCATCGCCAGTAATCATTCGCTTTGAAAATGGTTCGTTTCGATGGCGTTTGAGCAGCAAATCGCAAGCTGATATTCGGTCCATTAAATTCTTTTCGCACGGTTCGTACGGCACCCAAACATCAAGCTTGTTTACCATCTCAAGCTTCCGTAAATGTCTCGAAATAGTTGATTGGTCAATGTTGAGGTTATGTCCGATCTCTGTAGTCGTCAAATGCTGGTCGGAGTCGATTAAAGCCTTGATTTTATCGACATCAGTAGTAACTGGCCGGCCGGAGCGAGAATCATCTTGGAGATCAAAATCTTCACAAAAAAATTTCGCGAACCACTTCCGACCTACACTTTCGTTTACAGCATTCTCTCCGTACACGACGCATATCTTTTTGTGAGTTTGCGACGCGTTTTTGCCTTTTCGGAAATAAAAAAGCAAAATTCATCGAAAATACACGTTTTTTCCTTCCATGGTCGAAATATAATAAAACTTCCTATAGATCACTGATCTCGATTGATACTTTTTTTAAATTTCGTCATAATTTTCAGCTTTCACTTACCATACGACACTTTATATGGTTGACGCATGTGCGAGCGGAGAAACAACTGCGAACGACATCTGTCGGAATTTCGCTACGGAATTATGCATAGACCCAATATTGTATTTTTCACGTCGTCCAAAATACATTTAATTTCGCAGCAAATTATCTTGCTTTATTGGAGTTATGGGACTTTGGAAAATTTTCACGAAAGTTGTGCGGCTTTTCAGATTGTTGAAGGATCAAAAGGATTACATAGATCGTCGGGGAATCCACGTTGTCGTTGGACATTACATAGGGGACTCAGTCGACCCTCTTAAAACGCCAAACGTTACGAAAGGTTTGCATATTATTATCATTAGTACGCGTAACAGTTCTTGCATATTATAATTATAATATATCATAAAATTAACTATTCATATATATTTTTAAACAAATGATGAGGCTATTTTCAGAGGACATTCCAAAAAAATACTTTCTCTTATATTTCGTTATTCTACGGAACTATTTTTGCAGATATAATTAATAAAAACATGTTCGACCCGCAACCACGGGAAGGAAGAAACGGCGAACCGGTGATCGTTTCTTCAAAGGACTTTCCGGTGATGCAGCAACTCTTCCAAATCAATAGATTCAATCTTATGGCGAGCGATCGGATACCGCTTAATCGAACGCTACCGGATGTGAGGAAGAAAAAGTAAGCAGTAATATGTAAAATTTGATATATATGGAATTTAATATTAATCTATTCGATCCACGTGTATTTTTATTCAACGAAAGATCAGACAGGATTTTATTTGTTGATATTATTCAAACGTAAAGCGAACATTTCTCTTTTCCATTGCATAATTCGATATCGAAGGCACCGCGATAACTCAATTTTTTTCTCGATTTTAATTGCTCCTTTCTTTCGTAACACAAAAATTACAAACGCGATAAATAGTAACAATAAAATTGGCAGATGTATATCGAGATACTCGAATTTATCGGGCTTGCCGAAGACTTCGATCATCATTGTCTTTCACAACGAGGCTTGGAGCACACTGCTGAGAACTGTTCAAAGCGTAATCGATCGATCGCCCCGGCAATTATTGGTGGAAATACTTCTCGTCGACGACAACAGCGATCGAGGTAAGAAGAAAAATTTAAAAAATATTTAAAAAATTCGATGATTAACTATTTGGCGCATTTTTCAAATAACTTTTTGTCAAATTGATGAGCAATTAAAAAAAAAAAGATTTTTTTTTCATCGCAGAATTTCTGAGAGGACCACTCGACGAGTACGTGAAAAAATTGCCAGTTCCGACGCGCGTTTTGCGCTCGGACGAGCGAGTCGGTTTGGTAAATGCTCGTCTGATCGGTGCCAAAGAGGCGATAGGCCAAGTTCTCACATTTCTCGATGCTCACTGCGAATGCACGGTTGGTAGGTAAGCTCCCCGCAGTTTTCGTGCTATAAGTACGCACTCGAAAGTTTCGAATAAATCAAATACAACGTTTCACGATTTTTCATCCACGTTTTCAGGATGGCTGGAGCCTCTTTTGGAAGCAATTTCCAAAAATAGAACAAGGGTCGTCTCACCTGTAATTGACATTATTAATGATGATACGTTTGGATACACCAGGTAAATTATTCCGAAAATCACACACTTGTCCGAATTATCCGCTGATCCTGATGTGTATTATTCTTTGGATGCTTTGGACCTTTGCATTATTTATTCTTGAAAATTAACTGTATCGAATTATTAATTTCAAGCAAATCAATTATTTCACTCATAATATCATTAAAAAAATATGTTTTGCAATACACTAAATTAATGTCAAAGAATGATGCAACAGTAAAATATTAAAATATATAAATTCACAAATAGTATTAGTAAAAAAAAGCATATCGTAGATAGATTTATTCCAAGTACATCCTTCGAGTAACTTTCCATTGTTTTTTCTTACAATATATTAATAGTAATCATATAAATAACATTGGACGTAAAATGATAAGTGCATGCATCTTTGATACGAAATTAATTAATATGAAATTGAAATAGAATCGAAATTATTTAAATAAAATGAATTGCCATTTCAAAAACATTCAAGGTAATTTTTCAAATTCATTTGCGAAAATATAAAATCTAAAATAAAATAAAAAAATTGGTTTAGCGATCCAATAAATTGAGAATTTTTCTGATTGGAGAACTTATAGTACTATCGAAAATTAAATTAAACTAAGTAACTCAAGTACTTTATTCAAATTATATCTACAATTTATTTCGTTCAAGATTAAATTGTTTATAGAAACTTCTCCGATTTGAAAAATGTTGCGGTATGAAAAAAAAAACTATTATTTATTTCGTATAAATTTCAAGATCGTTCGAGCTCCACTGGGGTGCGTTCAACTGGGACCTACACTTTCGTTGGTTGACTCTGAACGGTCCCCTGTTGCGAGAACGTCGCGAAAATATCGTGGATCCATTCAAGACACCGGCAATGGCGGGTGGTCTCTTCTCGATGGACAAGAATTACTTTTTCGAGCTTGGAACTTACGATGATCGTATGCAGATCTGGGGTGGCGAGAATCTCGAGTTGTCATTCCGTGTATGGCAATGCGGCGGAACAGTCGAGATCGCGCCTTGTTCCCACGTCGGTCATTTATTTCGCAAATCATCGCCGTACACTTTTCCCGGTGGGGTGGGCGAAATTTTGTACGGGAATTTGGCTCGAGTTGCCCTCGTGTGGATGGACGATTGGGCTGAGTTCTATTTCAAATTTAATCCTGGCGAGTATTTTTTTTTGTAACATGACCAATTCTCATGAATCTTAATGGAAAAATATTTTCGACTTATTTGAATAGCCGAATGAACAAATTTTCTTTATTTCCATTTTGATGAAAAAGAGGCGGCAAGACTCAGGGACAAACAGCAAGTTCGTTCGCGATTGGAGCTTCGCGAAAAGCTCGGCTGCAAAAGTTTCGAGTGGTACTTGGACAACGTTTGGCCCGAGCATTTCTTTCCCAAGGACGATCGTTTCTTCGGCAGGGTAAGGGAGCAAGATATGTTTTTTTAACTCTCCAAAAATTTACATTCCAAACTGGCAATATAATGTTTTTCATTTCTTTTCATTTGTAACGCTCGCCCATCCGACTGTTGACTTTACTACTATCCGCAACTCGCCATTCACAAATTAATTATAAATCAGCATTATTGACTAATGCTGATTTATAATTAACTAGCTTTCACCCACAGCTTCGCCCGCGTGGAATTCGACTCATAGAAACGTCATTACCAGTTGCACCCCTTATTAGGGGTTGTTTTAAAAAAATCCTAAATCGTGCGTTCTATTATCAATCAATCAAAAGAATTTTATTTGCACATCTTTTTACATAAGTTTATTTTACAATCCTTCGCTTAAATACTACACCCCGCATTCTTGTGCTTCGTACTCTCTATCATTTCTCTTTTTTTCGTCATTTATTTCACTGCTCCATCTCTTTTTCCTCCCCCTTCCTCCTTACTCATTTTTTCGCACGCTTCCTCTATTTCCCTAAAATATTCACATATCCCTTTTTATATTTTGTGCGTTTTATTATTTGTTTTGAAAAATGTTTATACCGAGTTTATATTTATACCGATACCGAGAATATTTATACCGATTTTCCATACAAACATTTACAATACATCCCATTTCATCCTTTTAGGAGCTGATTTTTTTAAAATAATTTTTCAATGCACCTCTAGGCCCTTGAAGGAATATATCTTCAGAATTTTATTGAGATAAAAGCAGGGAATTCGATTTTCCCATACAAACTTCAACACCCCGTTGCACCCATAATTAGCGCTCTATTTTAAAAAAATCCTAAAATATGCGTTTCATGATTTGTTTTGAAGAATATTTATACTGAGTTTCAAATTGATAGACGCAAGGAATAAAATTTTGCATACAGACATTTACATCCCATTTCATCCTTTTAGGAGCTTCTTTTTTAAATTATTTCTGAATGCACCTCTACGGCCTTGAAGGAATATATCTTCCGAATTTCATTGAGATAAAGCAGGATATCAGTCAATCAAATGAGTTTTATTGGCACAACTTTTTACATAACCGTAACTTTCCGCTTACATATTCCTCCACTTAAATACTACACCCCACATTCTTGTACTTCGTACTCTTTATCATTTCACTCTTATTCTTAATTTATTCCTCTGCTCCAGCTCTTTCTCCTCCCCTTTCCTCCTTACTTATTTTTTCGTGCACTTCCTCTATTTCCCTAAAATATTCATATATCTCTTTTTGTATTTGGTGCGTTTTATCATTTGTTTTCAAGAATACTTATATCGAGTTTCAAATTGATACACGCAAGGAATACAATTTTCCATACAAACATTTACATCCCATTTCATCCTTTTAGGGGCTTATTTTTTTAAAATAATTTCTTAATGCACCTCTACAGCCTTCAACGAATATATTTTCCGAATTTCATTGAGATAAAAGCAGGATATTCGATTTTCCTATAAAAACTTCAACACTCCGTTCCACCCCTAATTAGGGGTTGATTTAAAAAATTCTAAAATATGCAATTTATTAGTTGTATTGAAGAATACAAACCCTATTCATACAAGTATTTCATCCCCTTACGAGTTGATTTGCGAAAAGTCTGAATTTCGAACATATCTTTCCAGGTTCATGTTTCTATCTTCGGCTGTTTAGGCTGTACGATGTCTATATGTCAGTCAGTCACAGAACTCTTTTATATATATAGACAATAAAAAAATTCCTCCCCTGAAATTATCATAAATAATAAATAATAAATTCCTCTTCTGCGTTGAAATTGATTGGCGAATAAAAAGACGTTTTTTTTTTTCGAATCAAATATTCAAAGATCTCACTCTCTCTTCCGTTATCTGTTCGTTCAATCGCACGTAGATTGTTCACGTACCGACGATGAAGTGTCTTATGAAACCCTTGGCAAAGGGAATGTACGCCCAGCCTTCGGGATACGCGATTTACGAGCCTTGCGTCAAATCACCGATGCTCAGCCAGATGTTCGTGATGGGAGAGAACGGTGTTGTAATGACGGATGAGAGCGTATGTCTTGATGCGCCGGAGCATGACACCCGTCATGAGAAACCAAAAGTTAAAATAATGGCTTGCAGCGGCCTCCATCGTCAAAAATGGCGTTATGACAAGGACGTAAGTAAATAAGTAGAGGGAACTTTTTTGCGCTGCATTCCCATTTTTTTTTCTATAAACTTTCATTGTTATTTATCAGTATAGTATAATCGAAAAGATCAATTCTCCAATCGAATTATCAATTTTTCCATTATTTGTTTTCGCAAAATATCATTTTTAAAATTCCGTTGAACTATTATTTTATTTTTTCATGCTTGTGTTTTGGCGGAAATTACAAAAAAAATGCCTTATATTACTTTAAAATTACGGCAAATAATTATTGTATTCTTTAAAGATTTGTATTGGGGCGAATATTTTTTTCAAATAATTTTTCTTTTCTTTATATTATTTTTCAAATTTTGGTAAACAATTATTTTCTTCTTTATATTGTTATTAAAAATTCGTTAAATAATTATTTTATTTCTTCAAATGTTTGTATCATGATGAACATTTTTTTCCTATCACTTTGCATTTTTTTTTATATTATTTTTAAAAACTTCGTTAAACTTTGATTGTATTTTATTATATTTGCATTATGGCGAACATTTTTTTCCTATTATTCTTCTATTCTTTATATTGTTTAAAAACATTCTACAAACAATTATTATATTTTATAATATTTGCATTATGACCGATATTTTTTCAATGATATTTTTCTTTGTATTATTTCAAAAGTTTGGTTGTTATATGAAAATACAATTATTTAATTTAATTTTATTCGTATTATGACGCAAACGAATGTTTGTACTTAGACGAAGGCGTTCGTTCACGTGAGCTCGGGAATGTGCCTTCACGTGTCACCCGACACCGACGAGGGCCCCGTAATTGCATCCTGCAACGGAAACGTCGAGCAGCAGTGGCTAATGGAAAAAGTGCCTTGGAAATGACGATCTCAATCTTCATTATAGACCACAATATTGTGTAAATAATAATAATGATTCGTGTTACATTGTACTTAAGTGGTTTTTATATTTTTTAATTATTCACAATAAACGTGATCTCAACGGCCATCGACTCCATCTGCGATTGTATCCACATGCAATTACCTTATTGTTACGCCCACAGGTTTCAGTCATCCGATGAATATTTTTTATCCTGTTGAATATTTAAAAAAAAATGATGGAATAAAAGTCGTCACTGTACTTTTGAGGCATTAATAGTTAACTATAATTAATTATTATTACTAATTAATTATTGTAGCTTTAGCAACTACACGAGGTAATTATATAATGAAGTTATTTAAGGCTGTGATGTCTAAAGAAATTTTTCTCGCCTTTCATTTGCATCTTCGCAAATGTAAAAGTCTATTCACTAAATCTTGTAGATGACATGTATTCGGCTAAAAATAATAATATTCATTATTTTTTATTTTATTAAAAAAAATCGAATATAAATATTTTTGTTGGGAAAGAAAGCCCGTATTTTTTTTTCATTACTGTTTTACTGGCATGAGATAATTTTGAAAGTAATGAAAAAATTATCTTGGGATTGTACGATTGATCTGCCAACAAGTGCAGCAAGAGCATTTTTTTTTTACGGTTTCGTTGCATCTGGTCTGGACGGCGCAGTTTTGCGTATCTGGGTCAAAGTCGCGTCCTCCGGAAAGCCAAGAAAATAACACTTAAACGAGAATTATACTGTACCGAGCAGTTCGTCTTATTCTGCATGTCGCTCTCTCTCTCTCTCTGTCTTTTACTTTCCTCCTGCTTCGCTTGTGCCAATGACGATTAGCCTCCGACCACGTTTGAGAGATGATAAAGTCCTAAATTTTATTTAATTTCTTTGAATCTCTATTTATAGTTTATTTATAATTATAAAATCTTAATTTTTACTGAATTGAGATTTTGCGAATCAACATATGATTTATTAAACAATTAATATGTTAATATTATTTTTAATTTTTAAAATTTAGTCTGTATTTATTTAGGGTTTTCCAAATTCGGTATTGTTCAATTTACTGTCAGTAAAGTCAGTCTTTTTTGGATCTCTAAATGATTTTTTAAATAATAGAATTTAGAACGTTAGGTTATCGTTTTATAACGTATAGAATTTTCGTTATTTGTTGATTTAATTTATAGTTATAATTATTTACCGATTTAATCTATAGTTATTGTTTTTCATTGATTTACTTTATAATGATCGTTATTTATTGATTTCATTCATAGTTATAGTTATTTATTAATTTAATCAGTAGTTATAGTTATCTATTAATTAAATTAAATTAAATTTAAGGAGATTGGAGCGTTACCCACAATCCAAGATTGAAAAAAAACAATATATATGTTATTGTCCAGACCATACAGTCATTACAAATTACAAAAAAATCACTACCAGACCTAGAAAATAGTTTAATGTATGTAAGTTTACGTCCGGTTAAATGGACAAGACGTTCACGCTACGCTCGAAGTAATTTCGTTGGTTATTTATTAACATAATAAACCATTTGTAATAACGGATTAACGTAAGTAAAACCTTTCTAAACATTCCGAGAAAAAAACCCATATTGCCTATCGAAAACCATATATATTCAATATTGAATCATCAAGGTTTGATAAAAGATTACGAATCTTTTTAATCTTTTTAATCTAATAAAAGATCACGACTCCCATAATAATCAACAACGTATACTTTTTCAAGTTGGTAGTAACACAACAGTTTTTTTTTTTTCACGTAATAAAAGTATGTAAATGCATAATTTTGTACTTTTAATTATATATTTTATGAAAACTCAGCAATTACAGAATAAATCTATACCTTGTATGCATTTTTTTTGAGGTTTATTGAGAAAAAAAACTCACACACGGTCATTTGACTCAAGTGGACCGCTCCAGCCTCCTCAAGGGGAAATACCACTTTAGGATTTTGAAAAAAATCGTTTTTTTTTATTGCTTAAACAATGCTTTAAAATCATAAAAAAAATATACACTTGGTTTTATGGTAAAAGAAATTTTATTCAGAAGGTCACCAGGGAACGCTACTGCCGTGATAAACTTGTATATGTGTGAGTCCAAGGCACAGCTGCAAAATGCTCGTAATAAAAAAATAGTAGCACAGTGCGCGTTTCAAAAAAGGTATTTATTCTGACATGTGAAGAGGGTAAATTTTATGGTATGAGGATACTTCAAACTCTAGGTAAGATTGTGAATACAGTCCCATACGAAGCCGGGAACTATTATATATTGACGCCAAAAATTGATTGACGGTTCGATTCTACCCAGGGTGACCAATAATTAATGTATATTTTTTGGAGTATCATTATAATTGTATTTTGGGTCATTCTTTTTGTTTTATGTTACTTTATACGGCATGGTCGCTGCGAAAAATGCAGTCCGATGCATAATTGTTGATGCACGTAAGTAGATCGAACGATGCGGTTTTGCCCTTCGAGGCGAGCCTTGAAAAATAAAGAGCGAGGTCCATCGTTTCTCGAGACGAGTAACAGCCGACGTTGAGACAAGATGCGACCGTCTCTTACACACACTCACACACACACACACACACACGCACATACACACACGCACACCTGGAGATGCCAGTTGTACGTGTGTGATGAAAAAAAATGGTCCTCGTCCATTTACGCGCGATTTGTCTACTCGGTCACGTTTTGGGATTTGTCCAGGTTGACCGTTTCGTCCGAGAGTCCAAACCGTTCCGGTTCTCACACACCTATGACCCTCCCGCCCGTACGAAACTCTCTTTCCCACATTAATACCGGTACTCTCTCGGAGACGCTTATAATTTCGAGCGGAAATAAAGTGCGCGCGCGCCCGCGTGCGTTTCCTTCGCGTTCCGTGACCGCTGCCCCGAGAAACATCCGAGCAACGCGATGCGAGCTCGTCCCGAAGAAGTTATAACGAGAACAAACTCGTCCGGCAAGCCTGATATGACGATTTCGCGAGGGGCCATTATACACTATAGCCCTGTCGCGACATCGTATGTACTCGGTGAAAGCCTCCTTGTACTTAGCTCGTACGCAAGTGTGACACTTTGACTTCTTTTTTCCACCTCCCTGTGAATCGTTGAATCGTCTTCATTCGCGGGCTCAATTATGACTCGACTGTTTCTCGAATCTACCGGAAATCCAACAAATTCATTTTTGCATCGTACTTAGCGAAGCTTGCGCTTGTCCATAAAAAAAAGCGATCGAGTGTTGGATGACGCGTTGAAATAGAATCGAATAAAAACTTAAGTACTCTGATGAAGTTTGCTAATTGATCTGTTGAATATCTGATGCTAAATAATACATTGATCAGCGATCTTTTGCCAATTAAATTATCGATTTTTTGACGTGGCCAATTTTTTGCAGAGTCTCGTCAATATGGAAGATGAAAGTTTGTCAAAATTAAAACCGTTTTTTTTTTAAATTTTATTCCGTAACTAATTACGCCATAGCATCAGAAAAATTCCACCAATCTGTACCGGGTGGTTGTCATCTCCGGTAATAATTTCGGATTTTTAAAGCAAAGGGTTACTACAATAATCTATACGTATCCCGTGCGGAAAATTGGCAGGTTATTCCTAATACAATTCGGGGCCTTCAATGGATTATTTGTAGATTCCATAATAGGGTTTTCCGTGAAAAAGCCGGACCTAGCTTGACTAAAACTATGGCGTAAGTAAGGAGACCAAGTAAAGACCTTTAAGGAGTGTAGTTGTAGATTCCGTAGTATCGATTTCCCCAATACTACTAGACTTTGCTATTATAGAGGCTTATCAGTATAAATTGCTTGACTAAAGAATTTGTGGCATAATAATTATCGAGATCGATTAAATATAATAATTAAACTATGCGTTTAGTAGACGAGCAGTGATTCCTTGAATCAACACGAATGCAATGCCTTCATTGGAACAACGCGGGATCAAACGTGTCAAAATATCTGACAGAATTCTAAGCCTCGAATGTATTGAAATAACACACTTCTTTTTCACAGTGCACACATACGCACGTACGCATTCGGGTGCACTAATTTTTATGAGGCACCGTTGAGACAATTTTAAAGGCCCTGGTTATTTTGCCTTCAATGGCACTCGGTAGCAAAGTGTGACCAATCACTGATGGCCCACGTGAGGCTTCCAGACTAGGGCCTTAATAAAGTCAGGGAAAATTAAGATGGGCCCGTGTGAAGCCCAAAATCGATTTCCGCACAGGTACGAGTTGAATATAAATAAGACCAGAAAATTACAAGGGTTTCCAATGGCTACCGAGCCCTAAAGAATACCGTCGAAACAAACTCATCAACGCAGTCCAGTAATAGTACATTGTGACACGAGGACGAAAAAAATGTTTTCTAACGAGTGTGAGTTTACAGTGCGAGCTGAAGGCGAGTCTTGCAATCACATGAGGTTAGAAAAAGTTTCTTATTATACGAAATTTTATTTTACGCGGTGTAAAAATAAAGGTTTTACACGAAGTGTTCGTAAAACGTCTATTATCGTACAGAGTGGAATAAAAAAAAATTGAATGATTTATATTGCTAGTGTTGCTGTACAGAAAAGTAGGCAAGTGCAATTAGTGCATAGCAAGGAAAAAAGACACGCTTACCGATCGGTAATCATCGGACATCCCAACGCCATAATTGTTCTCCTTTTTCTCGCAGGTATTTGGGTACAATGGTAAGGACAGAAAAAAGTAAAACACACATGTACGAATATTTTTCATATAATAACTATCGAATGTTACATATCGACATATATACAGTCACCACTAATATGCTACGAGACACGTGACTAACTATCTAAGTTTACGTGAAATTTACGACAGACGAGAGATTCTTCGCGCTATATGGCTGCGGATGACGAATCGTGGGCGTTTATTATTCTCCCTCGTAAGATCGATTCTCATAATAACGATCTTACGAAATCTCGCGAATCTCTCGTCGATCGTGAGGCTTCACCGGTTAGGAAGTCGATTGAACGCGTCACCGGAAACTCTTTTATTTTCTCCTTCGCTCTCACGAACCGGCGAAGCTTAAAACTTTTGACCTTAGTTCTCTACGCGTACGAAAGAGTATTGACGATTTTTTTCTTTCTTTCACACACAGACACACACACATATACACACGTCGATCAAGTTTCTCTTTCATCGTTTTTTTTCTCTTCTCTTTTCTTTAGCGTTTAATACAATCAATTACGTATAAATCGGTAACCTCAATGAAATCACAATCGTATTACAAAACACTTAACAACGTATATATGTATCTCGCAATATCTGTGCATTCTTTATATCGCTTAAGCAGTAGATAGTTGTATTAAAAATTACGGCCAGGTGTCGACGACTCAAACGTCATTTCGTTGCTGCTGCACTTTTCCGAACGATGCATCGTATCACGATTGGACGAGCAACTATATTTTCGATTACCGGCATTCGCTCCGTTCTTCATCCACCATTCCTCTCTATGCCAACAAATCAATTTTTACAATGTCCTCCAAAGCACTCTCCTCTCCGTCCTTCCAATCTGCCAAAAGTACAAGCTTTTTTTTTCGGTGGCTTTCGGTTCTCGGTGTTTTCCGTCGCAATGCATCAAAAAGGTCTAACTGTCAGTAACTTTCAAGAATGCTCATTTTAGCAACTTCTCGTGTGATTTAAAAAAAATCTATATTGCAAATGATAAATGACGTTCACAATATTGATCAGGATCGTTTTCGTACATAATTCGTTTTTGACGATAATAATGAAATACTTTGGGCGGATGGTTCTGATAAAAATTATCGTGAAGTAATGTTGCAATGGCTGAGCGCGTCATCCGATTCGTCTATGATCAATGGCAGCGATAGAAGGAACGAACACCGATCGGCCCTAGAGCTTGAAAAAAAAAAAACAAAACGCTTAACAAGGCGCGTGTGCTCGCTTCCACTGTGCGGTTGTGAAATGAGCTCGGGCCAATTAACGTTGAGCAACATTGGCATGTGGTGTTTTATATATATACACATATACATACATACACACGTACACACATATATATATGTATATATATATATATGTATAAATAAATCTATAAACTTTTTAGTCGAGTGTTTTTTTATGCATACATAGAACACTCAATTGATGTTCATTTCCCCGAAACTCGTCATGTATGATTCGGCTAGGCTAAGTTTTATGTACAACATAGAAAAATAGCATATTTCCCGCATACAAAAGTGATTCGGACGCCTCGAAAAATTGTCATCAAATTGTCGAAATGGTTTTCATTCATTTTCGGGACGAATATTTTTTCTCATAATCTTTCCGAGAAAATGCGTTGAATTTGTAAAAATTGATGAATTTCGGTAAAAATGGTTGATCCTTTGTAAAAATTAATAATTTTTTGTAATGAGTGATGATATTTTGTGGAAATTGTCGATTTTTTGTAATAATTAATGATATTTTGTCAAGATTGATTTTTTGTAGCGATTGGCTGTTTTTTTTTGGTAAAAATAGATGATTTTCTGAAAAAATGCATGATTTTTTGAAGAAATTTATGAATTTTGGTAAAAACTAATGAATTTTCATTAGACAATAACAGTTTATTCCCTAATGAAAAATATTCAATTAATTGATTTTTACAAAAGTCCGTCAATTTTAACAAAATTTTATTGACTTTTTAAATAAATCATCAATTTTTACAGAAAACCATCAATTTTCACCAAAAAATCATGAATTTTATTTTCAACACTATGCGTATAGTGTCTCGGCTGCCGAATCACCGATGGAAACATCACAAATTCAATTAACTAACTAAGTTGAGCCTCGATACGAAGTCTACCGTCTAGGTAAATACATTCTTTCACACACATATATATTACCTCGAATCTTCAATTGCATTTGTCGGATCGTTTTACAGTGATGTACAAAGTATCTTTCATCTCTCGTATACATACGAATACATATGTATACCTGTGTATGAATATTTCTACGTTCGTATATATATATATATATATATATATATATATATATATATATATATTACAGAATTAATATATTACTATTAGGTCGACATCTTACGAGATAACGCCGTCGTACATTTGAGACACAATCGCGCGAATAAAAAGTCTATGAAGAAACGCGGTTTTCACCCGCGCTCGATATAATATAATTATTAGGTAACGTATGTTTGCATGCTTAGGTACGTGCAGCTTGCGATTGTCTACCAGTCGAGAGGAAGATGCGGAAATTAAGCGAGATGACGGAAAAATCGTGAGATGCGAACAATAAAATATACAGTGTGCTTCGAGAATAAACGGTCATCGAAACATTCATTTTATTCTGGAAGTTTTTGGAATTTGAGAGAAATTATGAGATTTCGTCCAACGACGTTGTCCAAATACTTCTTTCGAATTCTCAATTGACAGCTATTTCATAATAATTGAAAACAAAGTGAAAAAGAACGAGGAGACAATTAATTGTATGCAGGGAAAAGTTTCAGCCAAGTGAGAATAATGATCGTGGCTTGAGATCGATCCAATCTCACTTTTCATCCCGAAGGGAGAACGAGAGAGACGCCAGATGGCCAGAGCAGTAAATCCTCTCCCTGGCGACATGTATATATATATATATATATATATATATATATATATATATATACATATACAAAAAAATATAAGTATGTACACCTTGGTACCCGTAGAGTGCGCGGCTCCTTTAGTGCGTTTCACTTTCGCGAGATGAGCTCTCTGCCACGGCGTGGCTCGCTGGTGGATCACGGGGCGTGGCGAAACTGTAACGCAAGAGTCCACCGAGGCCGCGGGCTACAAATGCGCACGCGGATATACAAAGGTAAACGTATACATCGCCAGGAGAAACAGAGATGGAAAGATTGCTGGAGAGAAAGAGAGAGAGAGAGAGAGAACGAGAGAGAGATGGCCAGCCAGGTTAAGAAAAGAGTGAGGGGGGTGGGGGTCAGCCAGGGATAAGGAGAGAGAGAGAGAGAGAGAGAGAGAGAGAGAAAGAGTAAATCATCAAGCGTATGTCGGCGAGAAGCGAAAGAATGATCGGCCGATTGCTCAGTCACACCTCGAGCAACGCAGGAATATTTGTACAGGTAACTAAAGTATGAGTAATCCATAATCGCAAGTTATTAAAGCCACTTGCGTATCAAGGGACTTCGTACGTCTTCAAAAATGTAGACAAATGTTTTTTTTTTTCTACCTTACTCGTCATTTAATTCGAATTTTATAGATTTAGTGTACTCGAAACAAGTTTACGTGAGTTTGTATCAATTGGTTAATTATGGGTTCGTTCCTACCATAAAGCCCTATGACATCAAACCCGAACGATGAATTATCATCATGAGCATGGTGATAGTAATTAGAAATTTCGGAAAAGTATTTGAATTGAGCGAGCCCTTAAGCGACAGGAAATATCATATGTATGCGTCGATGACAACTGTTTAGGATTTAAAAAAAATGTAATCGCCAACTTTTATTTATTCTTTTTTTTCCGGTAAGATGCAAATTTGCAAACGCTGCGATTTGCGCGTTGTGATCTGGAGGACACAGGCCAGGGAATATCGTAAGGATGATAGATAAAGAGAGAGAGAGAGGGAGAGAGGGGGGGGGGGGGGAATTCGTTGCATAAGCTGCCCGGGCCCTTCGTATACGATTAAATCGTTCCTGCTTTGCAAGAACAGCGCGGTCCAGCAAGCAGATGCACACATTCGAGACAGAGGAAAGACCCTCCCGATTGCCATGTTAGTGTAAGGCCGGTACGTTCGGATGCTGCCTGCGTTTGCTATCTCGAATTCCGTTACCATTTCTCCTCCTCGATGTACCCAACTGTATAAACCGTATAAGCCATATATACATGTGTGCTCTGCAACGTGCGCGCTTATGGCGAACGTATATAGCGTTTTAGCCTGACCCGAGATTGCGGCGCAACGGCAGCCTCCGCCTCTTCCCACGATTCCATCGCGAATCACGACGACGAAACTGCGCACGTTCATTCTTTTCCCGACTGCCGATCTCATCTATATATATATATATATATATATACATATATGCACATTATATATTATATGAATAAATATATTACATATATGATATAAAAATAATATATAATTTATAATTTAGTATTAAATACTATATATATTATTATTGTATAACGTATATATGAAATAAGTATTCATATAATATAATATATATATATGGGTGACAATTATAAGGCGAGTAATGGTGCTGAAGTTTGCATCGTTGGAATGCAACGAAAATTTTACATGATTTCCTTCATTTCTTTATTCTTATTAGTTTTGGTTATAGATTTTTAATAACGATCCTCGAAAATGTTTCAGTAATTTTCGTATTGTAACTGTGCCAAAAACAAAATCGGCGATACGAAGAAAATACATTTTCGTTGCAGTCCAACGATGCAAACTTCGATACCATAGCTGGCTATGTGTTTTTAAGAGTCTTGCATGGAGATTTTGCGACCGAGGGAAATATGATTTTCAATTGTTTTTCAAGGCCTGTTCAAAAAAAAAAAATATATATATATATATAGCCTATTTTTGTGATGGGTATTTGCCAAAAAAAAATTCAGCATTCTGGAAAAAAACAACATTTCATTTTGAGTAGAGCAGAATCAAGATCGTTAAAACGGAAAAAAATTATCAAAGAGTCACTTTGAAATGGAGAAACGGATTTTAATGCCACCCCAAAAAAGTTTTTTAGGCGTGTTTCTTATTCAAAATTCAATTATCTTAATTCTGCCGAACTGAAAATGAAATTTTGATTTTCTTTTTCCTGAAAGCTCAATTTTTTTCTGGCAGATACTACTCATCACAAATATACGCGATACTTTTATACGAAGGGTTCCTCGAAGCACCATTGAATACCATATTTTTTCTCAGTCGCAAAATCTCCGCGCCAGGGCCTTAAAAAACTTACGGCCACCTTATAATTGTAACCCTGTGCAAGGCATGCTATATCAAAGTTCTCCAAGCATTCGGACATCCGACTGGTTTTTCACGACCGCAGGGGAAAGGTTGTTCAGCACAAAAGTCAACCGGACTTTATTCCCAACGATTTCTAATCCGCCCGATCGTCAAGTTTTTATTTATTTATTTTTTTTATTTCGTTTTTCTTTTTTCGCTCGTACCGAGGAAACTCGTCGAACGGATTTGCCAGCAAGTCCAGCGACCGCGAGAACGATCGATGGACAACGGTTGGACGCGCGGGGCGTATAGGCCGACTGCGCCAAGTCGACAACGATTGAGCTTCGAGACTGGCTGTTCCCGTTGCGGTTCTTTCGTCAAATTCACTTTCTACGTCGTAAAAGCCCCGGATGAGTAATACGGTAGTGGACTCGCCTACCTGTGCCCGTACAATGTTTTTTTGCCGTAACGAATGGCATTCAACGTCGATTTTTGCGATGATTTTTGCTCGTAGCCGTGTCTCGAAAGAAAAATGACGTAGAACGCGCCGAGATGATTGACCTCGTCCAACGACGGTAGGAAGAAGAAGAATAAACAAAAAAGAACAAGGATAATTGTAGGGTTGGATGAGCGCGTCTGGTAACGGGAGAATTAGCATTCCTCTGCCTCGAGATGCCTAAGTGCCATTTGGACCATTGCCAGCTAATTATAAGACGCAGGGTGGTGATCGCGAAATTTGAACGATCGTATTGAGGCCAAGCCGTGGATCTCTCGGATTATCATCAAGATTCGCGACCAATCCGAACTTTCCTCCGGCAATACCGCGACGTTCATATCCATCCTGCTCGTTAACCTTAGGCCAACGTAGCGTCTACCTGGACAGGATGTATGTCGGGCCACGGACTTTCTTGACGCCTGTAACGCTGTATTTAAGACTAAACTGCTACCAACTTATTACAGTCTATCTATTTGCTAGTCGTAGGGATTCCCGTCCTGTTCGCGGCGAGACTCTTCAACCTTTCACAGATGAGAACCGCCATTAAGATTATCTTTTCGCGCGAGAGCGCGTTGTCTACCCGAAATTAAATTATGTACAGGTTTTGTGACGAGCTCTGATGAAGAAGGAAGGCAAGAAAGAAAGAGAGAGAGAGAGAGTGAGAGACTATTGGTATCGTTCGTCACCGATTTTCCATCTTCGCTCTCTTACCGAACATCGATCGAGTCTCGCAATGAATCTCGTCGAAGCCGGTAGCGTACACATTGCCGATATAAACGAGAGATCGTAATAGGATCGAGGCTCGCAGGTCCCCGAGTCTTTTTTTTTGTCATCAGGGCAAGAGTCTGGAATGTCGACGATACGAAATTAATCGTCGAGCCGTCGCAATCAGGTATTGTTCCCAGGCGACAACGGTGGTGTATTAGCGTCCCTTTGATCCTCGTGGACGCTTTCAGCCCGGCTGGCGCTACTGCTCGATCTCGAGCTCAAGTTGTCGCGATCACTGAAGTACGACGAGTCACCGCGTTTCTCTTCCATTTGCAACTGTTGCTTGTCGTTCCGATACTCCTCACCGGAAGTGCCGAGTAGTCCAGGAAAATAGGGAATTCCCTGTCGCTGTGAAGTGATCTTGCCCATGAAGCTTCGTATCTCTTCGAAGTAGGAATCATCGGCACGTGGCAATTGTCCGTGATAGCGAGATCTGACCTCGTCGAGTATCGTCGGCCCGTCAGCGTCGTGTTTCTTCAGATGCCGATCGAGATTCGTCTGTTGTCCGAAGCAACGCTCGCACAATGGACACTTGAAGGGCTTCTCCTTGTTGTGGATATTCCTTACGTGGCGTTGAAGATTGCTCGATATGCTGAACGATCTTTCACAGTATTTGCACTTGTAGGGCTGTTCACCGGTGTGAGTTCTTAAGTGTCGTGTGAGATTGGCCGAGCGGGGAAACACCTTGCCGCAGAATTTACACGAGTAACGATCCTTGGGCTTGAGACTTCCGGTAACGGGTATAGGGGAGGCCGAGTAAGCCGGCAAATTGCTAGTCCCCGATGGTGTCTGATGGGGAGTCTGTTGGCTCTGTTGATTCGGTTGATGCTGGGGCTCCCTGGTGGCTACGGGAGAGGCGATTCTCTGGCTCATTTGCTGCTGGGACGAGGCCGAGGATGAGGAAGATGGAGGGAACCGATTGGCCGACGGAAGTGGCACCATGGTCGGCAACGCGCGCACTTGAATCTTGGGCAATTCGTTGATTGTCGGTGGCTGATGATGCGATCTGTACATCGCCTCGAGGACAAGAGGATGCACGGTGTGATGCTGAGGAAATAGTACCGTGTGATAGGGCAAACGCTCGAGGCCATTCTGATTGAGAACCTCGATGTCGTTTTGATTCTCGTCCCTCAAATGATCCTTTTTGTGATCGACGCGTAGATCGAGCGGTTCGCAATCGGCCTCATCCTCTTGTTGTTCGTTCTTCGATCTAGGCGGCCTACCCGCCGGACTCATGTGTGGCTGCTGATTCATCGTCGTCGTTGGACTCGTGGCATTGGCCACCGAAGAATCTCTGCCGTGGCTCAAATCGTACGGTAACTCCTCGACGTCGCTGATCCTCACGCTCAGCGGATATATGCTCGCTTGCTTTGGGCTTATGTGACCCGGCATCTTTCTCGGACTCGAGTCCTTCTCCCGCATGGCTGGAGGATACTTTGGGTCGTGTAGCAGCGATGGGGACAGGGTGGTGCTAGTCCCGAGATATCCGCTCATCACACCGTCTCTCTCCCTCGCGCGCGTCACCTCGACACTTGCAACCTCGTTGACTTCGTTGGCCTCTTCTTCTGCGGCTGCTTCTGCTTCTTCTTCGTACCCGGAACAACCTGCAATCATTTTACGAAACAATATGTACCCATTGGCGTAGCTATCATCGTTTTCGGGAGGGGGCAGGAGGGGCCAGCCTGACAAGAACTGGTTTTGTTCACAATTATCTTTTTTTTTCTAAATAAAATGGATACCTTCGGATTCGAACTAGGATTTCTCAATCGTGATCCAGACGGATGTCGGATCGGATCCAGGAGCGAAATGTAACGCTCGCAAATCGGATTCCAGCCAGGATCCTGATCCGGAACTATTAAGGACTCTAGTCAGAATCCAAATAGAAACTTTGCATTGGACCCAGGCTAGAATTCCGAGCTTCTAGAACAAGATTTAGTTCGATATCGAATCGGATCCCAGGGATGAATCCAGTATTCTTCTGGTTATGTATCGGCCGGCAAATGTAACGTATTGCCTTTGCTCATAGACGACTTAGGCCCGGTTCCACAACTCTCGGTTAACCGAGTTAACCGAGGTTTAAGGGCGAAGGGACCAATCAGAACTACGCTTAGCGCACTAAACTTTGGCTAAGTCCATTAACCGAGAGTTGTGGAACCGGGCCTTAATTGCGAAATTTAAATATCTATTTAATTTGCGTAATGAAATAGCTATTTTTTATACAAATGACTCATGGGGGGGGGGGGGGGGGCGAAGAGGTTTTGTCCATCTCAGCTCCCCTGGCTACGCCAATGAATGTACCACGGATCTTTTTCAACCGTGTTAACAATGAACAATTGGCGCCTCCGGGCGTTCGCGAGTGGCTGATCGAAATATCGATATCCTGTCTTTGGACAGTGCGTCCGATGGATTGTAGCACGAGCGCCATCTCATCTTATCAAAAGATACCACGCGTAAGAAAGCAACTCGAAGAAAGGACTCGGAGAAAGACTTATTTTTATAAATATCAAGGTTGATCGCCGGGATTACGGTATGCGCAGCCGAGCTCTCTAATCTTTCGTACACATCTCGACCGTCGAGGTTGGTCCTCTCGATCTAACTCGAAATTCTTCCTGACGGACAAACCTATTAATCACCTACCAATAGTCAAGAGTGATGAATGTATTGTCAGTGCGGTACGCGCCATAGCCCAAGAATATTTTGTTTTTGCCCCACCCCCTCCCTCCCCCGCCCCGATCGGTAACGATCGTCCGCGAAGGAACCGATCTCTCCTGCCGTGACCTCATCGGCACGTCCAGTATTGCAAATTAAGTCTGTCAAATTATTATGCGAATTAGTCCACGTCTAACACCTGTTGATCGCTTGTTTCGAGTATCTCTCGGCATTGGCGAACGTTTCACTGGACGTCCATCATCCGGCATCAGCCATCCTTATTCGAGTTCCTAACTGAATTCGCGGCTACGACTTGAAAATTACAGGCCGCTGGTGTCAAGCGGCTATTAAAATACTGATCAGCCTATTTGGAAGTTAGGAGAGGCCGTGTTGAGGTTCTACATTTTGACAAGTTGCAATTTTGGATTCTTGTAGGGGGTAGAGAGCGGCATGTTGAGCAAGTTTGGAATTATCGCCCTGTAATACCTTAAGGCCTTAGACCACTCTTGGATTTTCCAAAAATCGATTTCTTTTTTTTGATGTTAAAAATGTACCTTAGTACCTATAAAATTATATTCCAAAAGATTATTGGTGTGAAAAATCTCTAAGTACTCGATTTTCGAATTCTAGCGCAACCCCTCTTGATTCATGTTGTGACTTTCTACTAACTTTGAACGCGTTTATCTCAAAAGTACATTTTTCAAGTCGGCCGGACTCATAACTCAAACAAATTTCAACCGATTCACTTGAAATTTTAACTGTATATTTAGAATTACATTTTCTGAGGCACTACGTGGGATTTTTTGAATTATATTGCATAGTTCCTTTTTTATAAACAATTTCTGACGATTTTCTCATGGCATTTTATACTTTTTGTTTTAGAAATGCGCCATTTTGGCCAAAAACAATATATCAAAAAAATCCTACGTACTTCTATAGCTATTCTTATATATAATCGAAAAACGTTTAGTGTCTCATCATAACTAAAAAATTATAAGAGCTGTTGGTCCGGCCGTTGACTTTCCAGAAATAAAGCCGTCATCGGAAAAATGCTACACAGTCGCAATTGTGACATGTATCGCTGTGAAAAAATAATGTTGTATAGTCAATTACGTGTATAACCCCTATTTTATAATTTCCATTTATTTTATGGTTCCGCTAAAAAAAATCACAAAATATGCCCTTTTTTGGCCTCCAGAGTGGCCTAAGGCCTTAACAGTCTATCGTATAAAAATGAAACCTTACTTTGGTCAATAGGAAATTTATCTAGGAAAAAGTCTATAGATGAATTCCTGTCATCCGTATTTTTTCACAGATAATCGCTCTCAAATGACTAAGGCCATATTTGCTCAACCTGCCCCAATAGTGGCGTAAGTTGAGCATGAGTATGAACTTATTGGGCAAAGTAAGAATTGCATTAAAAAATCAGACTTATGCAACATGATTTGGTACAATGCAGTAATAAACCAACAGTTGCTTGTTAATTAGTGAGATTTTAAAACATTAACGTTAATTGCAATGAACTTTGAAATATTTTTTCTCATACAATGGTAAAAGAACATTTTTCAATCACGTTTTTTTTTATTTTTGGGTGCAAAAATAATGAAACGTCCCGTGCTATCGTGCTCGTGGACCGCATGTCAACGGACGATGGCGTGATGTGTTCATACTTCCCCCATACATCTCTTGCCGGCATTTGATGCATCCGCGAGCGGTGCTTAGTTTTCCAGATATTTCGATTGCCCAACTTATCCGACTGCTCAACATGCCCCTCCCTGCCCCCTATATACGTTGCCGATTCGATTGAATTTCTCGATGGGACCACCCCCAAAGAAATTCATCGCAATGAGATAAATCGAATTTATCTTTGCGAATGATCGAACCGATTGTTACGAGACCGGTTGAGGCAAAATTGTGTATATGCATTAAGTGGTACGTGTACACGCGGAGTGTACTCGTTGGCGGGCGTCGAAATCTCTCGAGCAGTGCGCGGGACAAGCACGAAGTGGCTTCGAGGCCTCGACTTCGAGGCTGCCCAGGCGTTGATGTCTCTATACAGGACTATCACACCGGCCATATAATTCTTCGGTACAGTGTGGGGCTCTCTCTCTCTGTCTCTCTCTCTCTCTCTTTCTCTCTCTCTCTCTATCTCTCTCTCGTCCCGGCAGGTGGAACGACGAGTATATTAAATAGCGGTCATCCCGCGAGCGGTGTTCCATAAACCCTGATGGCCGACCTGAACCTCGCTCTGTTATGATTTCAAGCGCGGGATTACAAAGGTGTTCCGTTATGGCATCACGGCCGATCCGACACTCTCCACTATGGTAACCGTCCAAAAATCATTTTCGACACTCGTGAAATTATGTATCAATTGAAATCCGACGAGAATAATAATCAAAGGTTAAAGGAGGAGGAGGAGGAGGGAGGAAGATCGTCTTTGCTCCGGTTAGACGAGGAGGCGAGAGGGAAAAGTGGCCGATCGTCTTCGACGAGCTTGCTCAGGCGTTTCGACCGAGTCGCGCCGCTGCGACTCCTCGGACCTTCTCCTCGAGGCTTTCGCGATGAAAGAGAAATTTTTGCGAGACGTCGGTCGAAAAAACGAACGCGGGGAAAAAAAAACAGACAGGTACGAGGGATTTTTGCAAGAGGTACGTGAGAATTCCGAGCTGAAGGTGTCCCGGGATTGAGCGGAGAAAAAAGCAATAAGAGAGAGAGAGAGAGAAAGAGAGAGAGAGGGAGAGAGAGAGAGAGAGAGAGAGAGAGAGAGAACGCACTAAGCAGATCTCGAAACCCGTCGTAATCGCGGTGATAAAATTAGAAAAACAGAAAATAAGAACGTAATATCGTCGACGCCAGTGAAAACCCTTAATTAAGCGGGAATGCGAGGATGGCCGAGCGGTACGGCCGCACTCGCATCAGTGGAAAGTCTTTTTCCTTCTACAAATATATATATATATATATATATATATATCACGCTGCAAAGAGCGGATGTCGCGGAGAAGACTTTTCCCTTTCGCGTCCATAAAGCTTTTCTTTTCGCGTTCCGACCGAACGGGCTCTCCTCTCCGACGGAGAGCGAGAGTAAAGTATAGCATCGTCATAATAAGACCTCGTTCTTCCGCGTAATAATATACACGATCTTTCATCCCAGCGCACGCATGTTGGCACGGAAACTCATTTCCGTGCAACCCCCTTAAATTGTCCACTCTCTCCCTTCAATTTTTCATCCGACATATCGAACACCTGCAGTTTCTTCAGCTTTTCTTTTCCCGTAGCATGGTTTACGACATTCGGAAAAGCACAGCTGATTCCGCGGCCTCGCCCCTCGTTACTTGCACATCAGGATTCTCAGGAGGCAACGAGTACAGATGCGCGAAAAAAACGAGCCTGCGGAACAAAAGGAGAAGAAAAAAAGGACAAGTAGGAGCCGAGCCTCGGAGATCTCGTGGCGAGCTCGCGATACAAATCCCCCGTTACGCGAGAGAGTCCGGTCTCGTATCTCTCATGAGGCCACGTGAGATCCGCGCCCGCGTACTCTTGTCTGTTGCACTCTTTCTATAACCACTTAAACCCCGAGAGCACCGTTCCGCCAGCTAAGCCCCGAAGGATCGAAACGCGCGCATACAAATATATATATATATATATATATATTTTTGAAGACGTACAACTTCGAGGACCGTCCTCAATAGCGCTGGATGTGCTGATGGACAATATTACCTAGATATAACGGGTTTGGAATATTATTTCTTCGTATAAATATATATTTATATTATATCTATACTGGGTGGCATGAAAAGTGACACCTAAAAGGAACATCTAGATGCTTCGTATAAATACATATCAGAATCAGTCCCATATATTTTCTACGATCTTTTTTATTTGTCAAGAAAAAAAGCATTATTTTCGAGTTTTCCTGTAGCAGAAATTTTTATTTATTTGTTCTCTTTTGTTCATGTAATTTTCTCTTAGAAGTTTTTGTAAGCAATCGATTGTCATTTAGAGTAGGATAAGTCTTTTTTTTCCCATCATCTGAACTTGAGTGACTGATTCTCTCAAACTTATTTTTTAAGGGCTTATACATAATTGAATTTTTTTTAAATGTCGATTTCGCGTTTTTCGACTGATTCTCAGAATATAACATTTCACAAATATTCTCTGGAAATGTCAACTCGATCCGTTCTACATTGAGGGATTTATGGGCGTTTGTAGGTATGTTTCCGCGAACCGGCGAAATTTGAACACATTTTTCTCAAAATGACTTTTTCAGAATCGGTAAACATGATATCTCGAAAAACACGGCAACAATCAATTTCAAATTTCACAAGCTTTTTTTACATATCAAAAAGCAGTGTTTGAATGAAGGAATCTTTTTTCGATGCATATCTTTTTTATGAACGAAAATAGAGCGGTTGTTTCAACAAAAATCGGTACCTTCACCTTAGACTGCGGCATTTTTTTTTTCAAAAATCAATATTTTATCATATTCATCGTCCAAGCGCTAGATAATTTTATGCAATAACTAAATGCGTTTGATTTTTGTATTTCGGATGATTTGTTTCCGAACAGCCGTGGTCACTGCAAAGGACGTTTTTCAAACAGTGGTCTGCATCAACCATTGTATATACCACATTTATAAATATTTTCTGATAAAGAAAATTGTAAAAGATACTCGAAACCATACTCTTTAATATAATTAAAAAAAAATTGAAACCCTCCACACGTTTTGCCAGAAACAAATTCCGAAAATTTCTCTTGTTTACGGCCATAGGTTAGGTGGAACCCATTAAGCTTTTCACCACAATCTAAAGCATTCGCGTTAATGTTCACTTGGTCATTTATTTATTGCTCAACAGTAAAGCATTCACGTTAGTGTTCACTTGATCATTTATTTATTGTTTAACAGTGCTCGTCATGACGATTACCCAAAAAACAATCGCAAGGAAAGTACACAGACAAAAGAGGATAATAAAAAAATGCTTTATTTTTCTCGAAAACTAAAAAAGATCGGAGAAAATACATGGGGGGAGGGGGTGATTCGGATATATATGGAGGCATCTAGATTTACCTTCTTGACGTCACTGTTCGAGCCACCCTGTACAAAGTTATGCCTACGTTATATTGCCTATCGGTGCGTCTAGCGATTACGAGAACGATCCTCGAAGTTCTGTCTTCAAAATGAACTTTCGCCATATACACATGTATATCGGTACGCGTACGCACACACATCGGTAGCGAAGCCAAGAAGTAGCCGAGAAATGCGAGAGTTCGCGATTCAGTTTTCGGTTTATAGAAAGTTCCGAGATGAGCCGGGCGTGGTTGTATCACGTCCTTGCCCCCGGTATGATTTCTCTCGCCGGCATTCACCTATGTATGTATACACATAAATACAAATCACACACACATATATCTATATATAGTGTGCGTATCCGTGCCGACCTATGTACATTCACGTGTACATATTCAATACCAGCGGATAAATGAGCCTCACTCAGTCGATTCGACGTGTCGGGTAATATGAATAGCGCCCTTCTTCGTCTCAGAACCCAATATATGCGCACGCGTGCACGTACTTAGTGCACGTACACGTATATATGTGCACACGTCTCGGACAAGAGGGAAAGAGGGAAAAAACAAAATAGCGACTGGGAGCAACAGCGATGTAAGGAGATCCTCGAGTGCGAAGCCTGGGTATACAACTTTGAGCTGACGGGCTCGATGATCGCGTAGTTTGTGCCTTAGACGCACCACAGTTCAGGCTCGTGGTGCTGAATTTTGCATGGAACGCAACGTAAATTCTTCCTGATTTTTTTCATTTTTATTATCATTGTTTCGCAGGTTTTGGGTATAATTTTATTACGAGGATCCCTCAAAATTGTCGCAGTGTTTTTGGGAGCCTGAATTGGCCAACCAAAATTACGGCAATAGGGAAAAATATATAACATTCCAGGCTAATTCCAAATATGTAAGTCCAGGCTTATGAGTGGAATGATATATCTTCTTCTATGCATATGGAACAGTTCCGCGATTGACAGATTGACAAATAGACAACGGATAGCCTAAAACACTGAAGATGGAAACATGAAATTTGGACGATATGTTCGTTAGAAGGTGTAGAGGTACATTAATAGATGATTTTTCGAAAATCAATTTATAAGGGGTTGGAGTGGGGTGTAAAAGTTTCTATGAAAAATTGTATTCCTTGCGTGTATTAATTTGAAACTTGGTATAAATATTTTTCAAAACAAATATATAAAACGCATAATTTAGGATTTTTGAAAAACAACCCCTAATTAGGGATGCAACGGGGTGTTGAACTTTATATGGGAAAATCCAATTCCCTGCTTTTAGCTCAATTAAATTCGGAAGATATGTTCCTTAGAGTGTAGGGAGTAGCTGTCGTTGAGAAAACTCACAGTTCATATCATTTGCAGAGCAATAAAATTGTTAGTGACTTAGGTGAACTATTCATGCATCAATTATATGCTGCATGCAGCCCACGTTTTTTTTAATATCTTACAAGTATTGTCGTAACTATTAAAAATTCACGATCACAAATTTTCAGGACAATCTGTATGGGGGTATAAATCTGTATGGGGCAAGGAGAAATTATTTTATACTTTTTAATCCGTTTTGAAAATGTGCTATATTAAGAAAAAACATTATTTATTTTTTCTCTCTTTGATTATTTCTTCTCCAGATGAAATCCCAAAGTCCACGCGGATGGTGTCCGAGCAAAAGCTAGTATTATATATATATGTATATATAATAGCTATGCCGGCGACTTCGTACGCGCAGACCATTGAAATGAGTACCTATCCTCTGAGCTTTGGACCATCCTCAAAACAAAGTGAAAATCTCAAAGACACTAAAAAAAAACAATTAAAAGTATGTTTCTTTCAATAGTTATATTCACCGCAACAAAGCTTCCCTATAAACAAATGCTATCAATGAAATCACCAGGGATGTGGGCATAAAGCTTGCCGGAGTTGCTAACACGGGAGAGAGCCACACAGAGCTGGCCGTGCGAAAAGCAGCTGACACTGAGCTCCACGCCTGCAACGCGCAGTATCTGTACCTGTGCTTTGAAAATACATCTTTGAAAGCTTTAAATTCAGATATCTTTTGATTGAGCGAGCTAATTGCCATGAAATAAAAACTAAATCTTACTTCGAGTTAACCACTATATTTTTCTGAAAACTCCACCCAGTTTGGGTCAGTAGTTTTTACGTGATGCGTGCACGAACAAACAGACAAGCAGTCAAACATTCCAAAAATGATGTCAATGCATTCTATCACTTATCCTTCGTCCCCCCTGATTAATTTTTTTTCAAATATTTTCAATGTACAGACACGGGAAGTTTACAGTTAGTAGTAAGAAGTTTTATTCGCATCACCTTTTCGGCTTTTTACAAAGCTGTTATAGTGTTGTACATATCTTCATTATACCTTTTATTATTTCGTAGGTTATATGGTTTTCTCATAAAATTTCTATTATATCTTCTAATATTATTATTATCATTCTATTATTATTATTTAGTAACGTTAATTACTGTTTTCATTATTACTGTTATTAGTAGCATTATTATTATCATTGTACATCATCTTGTTATCTTAAATATTGTATGTATTCGTATGTTACTTTGATTTGCCCGAACGTGCACTGGGGCATAATAAACCGTATCAAGCAATCAATCAATCTCTCTTACAATCAATCTTATGACTTTCCTTTTTTTTCTTACAATCTTCAATTATCTCTCATTTTCGTCACATTTTGACTTCTCGCTCCCCTTTACCACCACTTCTTTTTTCTTACATTCTCCTTCTATTTCACGAAAGAATTTACACATATTTACATCTATCTCCCCTCTCAGCATCCCTATTAATTGATCGAAGTTTACTATTTTATTATATGTATGGATTTAGACGAGACCGTTTCATGGCAATCAGGTCGCGAGTGCCGGGGCCTTTCGCATTTCGTTCACGATTTTTTACGTTTTTGCTTCATCTTGGCCGGAATATCCAGAGAAGTTTGAGCAAGACCTTTCTCGGAGTGGTACAGCGTGTTGTATCTTTCGTCTTTTTTTCTCGCCTGCAACACGTCACATTTTCTTTTGATGCGGAGTGAGAAGACAAGAGAGAGAAAGAGAGGGGGGGGGGGGGGCGTTAAGGAGCGACAGAAAGAGAAGAAAGGTTATAATAAAGCTCTCTCGCGACTACGAGATGCCGATACTTGCGTGACTCGACGCTTCGTCTCATTGTCTTTGCCCGTGCGACGAATTTTCCACACATACGCGCCTAGAAATGTCTCTTCTCTACGAGCGCGTGTCACCTCTCGGTCGTCCGTATATCGCACACACACACACACACACACACACATACGCACCGTTTCATGGATCGTCAAACACGCTATAGACGAGCTCATACCTACGTGGAAGATCCACATGTACCGAAAAAAGACAACCGTCGATCTCGCTCGAAGCCCATGTGGAATGCATTTAAATACAAATATCCAGGCTAAACCGAGATGCCATCGACCGTCGTATCCGTAATTCTGTACAATCGCTGTCACACACACACACACATACACACACATGAACACGGGCCCATATGCACACACGGGATGTGCGACCTTTAGGCCACGAACTTTTAGACTTGGCGATAAGGAAAAACTGAAGAAGAATAGGAAGAAGAAAAAAACGAAGATTCGGAAGATCTGAAGAGCAAAGGGGCTGTATGAGAGAGAGAGAGAGAGAGAGAGATGGAGAATGAGAAAGACAGAGAGAGAGAGAGAGAGAGAGAGAGAGAGAGAGAACCGTTATTTCGAAGAACTAGTGTCATCGAACCGGGGATAAAAATCGAACGACAGGACTTTTTTGTTTTGTTTTTTTGCACTGTCGTGTGTTCTGATAGATCGTCGATCGATCACATTTATGTAAATGTTCAAATTACACGCACTCACTCAAAAAAGAATTATATTTTTTTCGAGTTTCACACACTCAAATATATATATATATATATAATATATGCATATATGTGGGTGAAACTTGAACACAAATAAAATGATTTTTTCTCTAAAACTAAAAAAGATCGTAGAACATACATGAGGGCGATTCGGATAGATATTGATACGAGACATCTAGATTTTAATTTTCGTCACTGTTCAGACCACCCTGTATATATATATATATATATATATATATATATATATAATATATATATATATAGTTCTGATCGTCGATCATCACATTTATGTAAATATTCAAATTACACGCACTTACACAAAAAAGATTTATATTTTTTTCGAGTTCCACCCACTCATATATATATATATATATATATATATATATATATATGCATATATGAGTGGGTGAAACGTGAAAAAAAATAAAACGCTCTTTCCTCGAAAACTAAAAGAGATCGTAGAACATACATGGGGGCGATTCGGATAGGTATTGATCTAGATATTAATTTTCGTATCTTTTGAGGCCACCCTGTATATATATGTATATATAATACAGGGTGGTCTATAGGGCGGATATATATATACATATACCTATCCGAATCACCCCCATTTATGTTTTACGATCTTTTTTTAGTGATCAAGAAGGAAGCATTTCATTTTTTTCGGGCTTTTCTGAAGCATAAGTTTTTATTTTTTTCTCCTTTGTGTATGTACTTTTCTCTTAGAAGTTTTCAAAAGCAATTTCGAGTCATTTAGACTAGTATTTTTTTTCATCATCTCAACTTTAATGACTAATCCTCTCAAACCCATTTTTTCAACTTTTGATGAAAATCTAAGACATTTACGCTTGTGTTCAGCTGGTCTGTCATTTATTGCTTAAAAGTACACTTCGTAACAACAACATAAGTGAACAAAATCGCGAGGAAAGTAGGGGAGAGGGGGGCAACCCCGTCCCCTACATATGCAAAATGAAGAGAAGAATGCTTCTCCCTCGAAAACTAAAGAAAGATCGTATAACATACGTCGGGGTGATTTGGATATTGATATTCATACGTGGCATTTGGATTTTTCTTGTGGACCTTTCTCAGGTCATCCTTAGTATATATACATCCAACAGCTCTACGATATTTTCCGATCGTCCATTTGATTTATCAGCACAACCGTAACTTCCCTTGACCCAAAATCAGTGATCTATAAAAGAAATCCGAAATAAAACGACCGTGTCCGGAGGCACTTATAAATGTGTAAAAATGCAGTCGTTCTCGGTACCGAGGATTTCTGTATTAGCCCCGAGATTGGATGCATTCGCGTTTCAACAGTGTAAGCGAAGTGACTGGATTTTCCTCATTTCCGCTTGGCAAAATTGAAGAAAATATTATTGAAAGGCGGCGCGAGAGGGATTCGAAACGTGTGCGGGAATCGCACATGGAGGGTATGTACAATTTGAGCGGGACGTGATTCTCGCGGTACCGAACGATCGATTAACGCAACAACTTCCGCCACTTTTACAGACGTTCTGACCCTAATAGGCCTCTCTCTCTCTCTCTCTCTCTCTCTCTCTCTCACTCTCTCTATCTTTCTGTTGATCGTCGAGTAAGAGGAAGATGTGCAGGCCCGAGAACGCCTCTCGCGTTCTCGGCTCATCGTGTCTGAATCATCAACGCAGACAATGGTCTTTTCTCAGATCCTCTCCTTTTTTTTCTTCACTGTCAAACGTATGTATGTGTGTGTGTGCATTGTAAAGAGACTTTACTTTTCAACGACGAGAACGCTTCCATCGTTCTCCAACACCCGCCCATTCTTTCTTTTCTTTGGGTTGATATCGCCCGATAATCTTGATCACCGATGCAATGGAGATCAAGCTGACGGAAAGGAGCCACGACTTTTTTACTTTCGTTCGCCCGATATTCGCGTTATTTTGTTTACGAGAGAAGAGGCGTCAGGGCTGGGAGGAGGCTGCACAGATTTCGCAACTTTAAAGCGAATAGGGCTTGCGAAAATTCAAGGTATTTGTGCGAAGAAATAAACGATGTGAACGGATTCGAAGGAAGAACAAGATGCATCTCCCTGGTTAGTTATATAGCTGCCGTTTAAATAGTTGCACGTGGAAAGTAAGAGGAAGACTCATTTGCGGTTCTCACGTGGAAAGTATATATAGCGACTGATATCGTCCCTTGCATTTCGCTATTGGCCATTTCTTGGGAGCGATCTGTTTCTCTCTCTCTCTCTCTCTCTCTCTCTCTCTCTCCCTCTCTCTCTCTCTCTCTCTCTCTCTCTCTCTCTCTCTCTCTCTCTCTCTCTCTCTCTCTCTCCCACTCTCTCTCTCTTTCTCACACCCTCTCCATATCTGTCTCTCGTTCCCCGTTAACCGGATGTCTCGAGACCCGAATGACGTTTCCGTTATTTGTCAATCGCTGAACACCGCCGTCATCGCAGCACGCAGGATGTTACAATTTTTTTGTTAATTTTTTTTTTTGGTAATTTACGACCGTAAGTTTCACCGAGTACGCCGTGAGAGTGATCGAAGAGCTGGGACATCGAATACGCCAGCTAGAAATATTGACACACATACACTCGCGTTGCTCCGCAGTTAATTCTCCGGGGAATAATTTTCTATTCGTTTGACACTACCTGGCATGGACAAGTACAATCTAGTGTCATTTTTTTATAGGCGGCGAAAAGGCGGGCGCGAGGGGGGGGGGGGGCTCGATTTGAATGGGGGATTTTTTTTGGCTGCGGAATGTCATGTAGAAATTATTGAGACTTTATATGAGGAATTTGATTAAAGTATTATTGGAATTTTTATTGCCGAATTTGGTAAGAGAATTAGTAATATTTCTATTCGCTGAATGTAATAAAAAATTCAATGATTTTTATATGCCGAATTTGATTGAAATATTATGGAGATTTAGCTTATCGAAATTTTACATTAACAAAAAATTAGGATATTAATTTGCCGAATTGAATATAAAAATGATGGAGATTTTCATTTGCCGAAATGTATATAAAAATTATTGCGAATCTCATTCACCGAATTTGATACAGAGTTTATTAAGATTTTTATTCGCTGAATTTCATGTAAAGAACATCAAGACTTATATTTTCCGTTTTTGATATAAAACATTGGAATTTTTATATGCCGAATGCGAGATAAACCGTGTATAATTCGACATAAACTGTGAATAATAAAACGAAGAATTATTGGATGTGAAATAAATTCTTCCGCGAAGAATTCGTATCACAGTAATTCGGTAAATAAAAATCTCAATAATTTTTATATAAATTTCGGCAAATACAAATATCAAATATTTTTATATCAATTATGGCAAATAAAAATCTCAATTATTTTTATATGAAATTCGGATAGTTGGAATGTCAACATATATTAGCAACATTCGATTTAATAAAAAGTAACTCGTCTGCGATGAGTTATGATTATGTGCGAGCTTTTTTGCGAGTTTCTTAGTCCAGTAGTAGTTTGGCGATTTCCTCGACCGCTCGATCACTCGATCGTTCCGTGCTCCGGATGTCGGTCGATCTACCTGTCTCTTAAAAAGCCTCGCCTCGTTTAATTTTCTCTCTCTCTCTGTACGTGCACACTTAACAAGATCATATACACGTATAGTATAAACCGTGGATGGTTTTGCCTTTTTCTGGAGAGCTCTCTCTCTCTCTCTCTCTCTCTCTCTCTCTCTTTCTCTCTCTCTTTTGCTGCTACGATATCTCCTCTCATGAAATATTGACGCGATGCTACGAAATCATCGGATTTTGTTATTCAACTCTCTCTCGTTGATTCATTTCGTATCTCAAATCCATCGCCGTCCTCGTCATTTCTCTCCTCGTTCTTCAAACTCGCGTGCGCTCGCGTTCGACTGTTAACTTTTCTTTTCCGTCCCTCCCTCATTTTCTTTCACGGTGTGTACTGCAAAACGGTTGACCCATTTCTCCGGGCGATAAACTCTGTATCGGAATCTTGTGCAGCGAATCTCTCGTGTTTTGCGATTTCGTTCGCGCTGTTACGAATTTAGATATGGGCACGTTACGTTATAACTTTTGAAAAATGTTTTTTTTTTTTTAATTCTGTCGACAAAACCCAAACTTACAAGTGCAAGTTACATTGAAGCTTTTTAAAAAATTATTTCTTTCATCACTCTGTCAACAAACTCAAAATACACTAAATTTAGTTGCTTTTTTGCAAAATTATTCATTTCATTATTCTGGCGAATAAAATCTTAAATAAAAATACGCACATGACACCATCCCGTTAAAAAAAATCCCGATTAATTTTATTATGCTGTCAAAAAAAAACGAGAAAAAAATGTATGGATGTGCGCGTAGCATAATTGCCTTTTTTCAAAATTATTAGTTTCATTATTCCGTCGAGAAAAAAATACTCAAATATAAATATGAAGGTGGAGGTGACCATCGCGTTTTTCAAAAATGTTTTTTTTTTTCATAATATTGTCCAAAAAAATAGAACAAATGTAATGCGCGTAGTATCATTGGATTTTTTTCAAAATTATTTTTTCATCATTTACTCAAAGTTTTTCTTCCATTCTGTTCGATTTCCATTATGCTCAAAAGATCGTGTGTCTCTTGATAGAAAATTATTTTACTAGTAATATTAGACATTTTTTTTCATTCGCCTTTTTCGTAATAAATTTCCTAAAAACTACTCATATTGCAGAATAATTATTTTGTTATCAATATTCCACATTTTTTTTTTCATTCATCTTTTTCGTAATAAATTCTTCACATTTCAGAGTAATTATTCTGTTATCAATGTTTCACATTTTTATTCATTCATATTTTCCGTAATAAATTTCTCATATTACGGGGTAATTGCTTTGTCCGAATGCCTCGTTAACGCGTGCACACATCAGGATATACCGCACATAAAACTCCGTACAGGACTTTTGAGTAAACAGAGTGTTAACTTTACAGGCTCTTGTGTAATGTTTTTCCTCGAACATCGCGCTTTCCTGTATTGCTTCGACGACGAATATATGTACGTAGGTATATAGCCTGTTCATATAAAACGAAGAGTGTTTGCATATTCGCGTGTAATATAAAATATCCATTCATTTATTCATCTCTTTGGAAAATGTCGAATAACACTTGGATTCTTACACGAGTCCAATTCAATCGAGTTTCACGTGAATCACGCTCAACGACGTTATTATTACTCCGATACGTACGCGAATTCGCGCATTAGCGTCAATTTATCAACCCACGCGGCCTCAGAATGCATAATACACTTAATACACGTACGTATATGTATACGACTGAAGATACGACGATGATATCTACGTAGTGTTGACTATCAAAACGTCAGGCTCTTTTGAGGACGTGTCTTGCATTTTTTGAATACAAAACTTCGATTTTTCGGGCACGCAACGGTCCTTGAATCAATCTTTGTATGTAAACGCTTAAGTTTGTCCAGAGATAATTTTGAAGACGATGAGGTTAACGTCATGTTGAGTATGGGGACAATTGGACTCGAATGTCTTCAAAATCATATTTCCTCATGTATATATGCAATCGGAATTATGTCCTTGTTGACTCGATACATACACAATATAATCAAAGGATCCACCTATCCGAGATGCACAACTGCAGTACGACAAAACGGCATACTTCTATAGCGACAAATGACGCACAGCCGGCGCGACTCCGTGCTAGCTTTTTTACTCGTTATTTTTCTTCAAGAAAAGATGAGCCAGCGTGTAAGCAATCGGATCGGTGGATTTTTATGGTGTGTAGGAACGAATCGTAGGCTGAATCATCGAGCTGTACGACTAGACAAGATTTTGCGCTATTCTACGCGCGAATCACAGCGACGAAAGGAAATCGGACTGCTTATCGCTTAGTCTCTTCTCGAAGATTACGATTTGCAATTGTACTATTTCTTCGTTTTTTCCCTTTTTTTTTCTTCTAAAAGTGTCACTTTTAAAAAAAATGTCTTTCCTTTTCTTTTATTTTTAATTCCTATTTTTTATCTAATATTGTGGTCTTTCTAAAAATGTCCCTTCTCTTCTTTTAAATATTAAAAAAATATATATTTTTCTAATTCTATCTCTCTAAAAGGTTTCACTAAGTGTTTTTAAAAAAGGATTTTCCTAATTATTTCTGAATAGGGTTTTCCCAATTCTTTCGAAAAAAGGGTTTGTGTAGTTCTTTATAAAAAAGAAAACGTTACGGACCCGAATTTTTGGGTCTCAGCGTTCGAATTCGAAATAGGGTTTTTCGAATTCTTTTTGAAAAAAACTCTTCTAATTATTTCTAAAAAAAGGTTTTCCTAATTATTTCACGAAAAGATACTAAAAATGGTCTGCCTAAAATTGTCGCAGAACCAAGGAATTTTCGTAAAATTGGCGTAAAGAATTTTTTTCCGTTCTCAGATCTACGAAAGATGGAGACCTCAGGGATCCGAATTTTTGGATTCGATCATTCGAATTCGATACCATAAGTAATTCGGTTGTGCGTGAGCACGAACCCGAAGTACCAGAGATCGAGAACCCACGCATTGTTTTTTTCCGAGTCAGTCGGACGTAAAGAATTCCGTACCTGTTGACTCGATCGTCAGAAGCTGTATAATATCAGGCAGAATGAAAGATACGAATGATGGACCATAAGAAGCTAATCGCGAGCGTCCCAATTTGAAGGCTTAATTCGGATGTGAATTCTTTTTGCCGCGAAGAAAGCTTTGATTTATTTTCTTCTGTTTTTAGGAGGGAAGGTTTTTCATTGCCGCTTGCGTCAAGCCAGCGTGGACGAGTAAGGGGCGAGCGCAAGGGGAAGCGGGAGGGATCTTAAGGTAAAAGCGTTTCGCAGCATGAGTAAAAAGAGAGGAAGTGCGAAAGAATGTTGGGCCTACGTGGTGGGCCAGCATTGTTCGAACATCCCGCGAATCTCCTTCGTCTAATACTGCAACGAGATACTCCTCCTTCGCGATTGCCCTGGGAATCTCTCACGATTGTCCCATTCCCGGTTCCCCTCTCCACTGTTCTCGTAATAGCCGCGAGCTATTGAGACAACGTTTGCCACCGCGGGGCCAAAACGTGCACGCGTTTACACGCGTCGTTGAGCAACCGCGTGTGGAAACGCGACCAGGAAGACCCGTTACGAGGGAAAAGATCGGTGTGATGAGGACTTCCACTCATGTGGACCAAAGGATCTCTATCGCGTGTGGGCTATCGTCTGTGAGCGCACGACTCGACGCGAATTGCTGCCTCCAACATCCTGATCGTTCCCTCAAACTCTTCCCTCAGACTCTTCACGATGGATCGGTACCAGAGATCGTTTGGTTTTCCATGTCACCAGGTGGCAACTTCCTCATCATTAGATGTGAAAATCTTTGTGCCCAATGGTCCAATGAGAGCTTGACAACTCGGAAATTCCAATGACAAAAGCTCACTCAGATGAATCGATTGGTGCATCGCCATTCGGTGGATGCGCTTGAGTGCAGGCCAAAGAATGGCCGACGGATTTTTCCGTGATGGCAAATGGAGGAGGGCAAACAAAAAAACGGAGATATACGCCTTGAATTTATGGACAAGGAAACGTCGTCGTGATCTCAGTGTGCCGCGGTATCACTGGCGAAGCAACTTTTGCCCCCACCGCGATTGTGCGCACACCCGATACAGATGTGCCCCTCCTGAGTATTCTCACCAGGGGCATACACACAGACAGGCTTCATCGGGTGATATAAGGATGAGCGTGGGTGGAGTTATTTTTTTTTGTTTGCCTCGTGCGCCTGTATCGCTTTAAATGCGTGAAGGAATAGAGCTTGGGAAACGACGACACCGACGGAGTTACCTGGACGACGGGAATCACCAATACAGGAAAACGTCTCGCTCTACACTGAGTTAGAGCTTTGCCGTCGTGTTCCTCTATCCTTGCTCGAGGGAAATAAGAAACCCAAACATATACCATACGTACACATTTATATGTATCATACATGTGTATATCGCTGATCGGTATAACTACACGCAATGCACGGTCGAATGATTAATAGAATTCGTGTATGTGCGAAGATCGACGATGGGTGTACGTATCTAGGCACCTAATGTATTGACGTTTCGCGTGGGCGTGGGTTACGATAATACGAGAGAAGGAAAGTAAAGTCGCAATTTCAGCGTACACATAAATCGCAACACTTTGTTGCGGCATATAACGAACAAATGCGATGCTGAAAAGATCGAGAACAGAGACGTGTTTAATGATTAATTTAGATTTTTCCTCTTATGAAGTAAGCATGGAGGTTTGAGCCTGCTCGATACCGATATTTTGAGGCTGAGCCGCATGATTGGAGGAGAGACACAGATCTTTTGAGACTGATCGGTATGATTGAAGGAGAGACACCGATCTTTTGAAGCTGATCGGTATGACTGAAGGAGCGATACCGATATTTTTAGGCTGCTTGGTATAATGGAAGGAGCGGTACCGATGAGGCTGATCGGTAAAATTGACGTAGCGATATCGATATTTTGAGGCTGATTGGTATCACTAAGGTATTGCTTTCGCGGAAGGCCTTATTTTGTGGGCGCATAAGCCACAGCCTTTTCGAATCATTAGCAGATTACAGTGGCGCTTAATGAAAATAAATTACAATGAATTATTATACCCAACGATGGACGGGAATAAATAAGGTTCGCATAAATTTTGTTGCTTGAGACATTTTTACGTGTTCTCTGAGAATTTGCGGTGACGAACATTCTTCTGCTAGTCACATTTTTCCAAGTCTTATCATTAATATTTTCTTTAAGATATTACTGGATGGACCGTCGGGCAAAAAGTTAGTCCAAAATGGGCGAATTGTGGATTTAAAAGTCTAGCTCATGTCGTACATGTTTAGCCTTACAAATAGCTAATTTAATAATCAATTATCACTTACAAATGTTAATTTGCCACTTTTAATAATAATTGAAGTCCAATTCGACGATATTGTGCTTGACTGAGGTTTTGTCAGTGACTGTACATCTGTTTCAACTGTACAACAAAAGAAAATTAATTTTTTACATTTATTTAATACGTGTAGATCATCATTTTATAATCAATGATTACCAAAAAACTCAATATATATTGAGTTTTCCGATGATTGCTATTAATTCATCGTTAAAAAAGGCGGTACTCCTCATTATTTAAATTAATTTCTCGACAATTCCTCAGTCAATTTATTTGAAACTTAGCATAATCAATCGCTTGATCCTAAATCTTGATGATGTGATATTTTCAGAATTTACGGCGATTTAGTTCCATTCGTTTTGCAACTATTAACGTCTGCAGAAGCTGTTTCCCCATAAGCGACCGTGTTAAATTTATACGTTTAAAACTACTAAATTATTTAGTGAAAAATTCTAAAATAATCCATGTATTATATTCTATGTATTCTATCAAGAACTATCATTCCTCAAATCTTCAAGAATTTTGGCGATTTTTGGATATCCATCCAATAATGCCTTAAACATTCGTTTACTCTCTGTTTTTATTGTCGTTACGGAATCTTCAGACTGTTGACGTGCTTTGGGCATTTTATATCAGACATCTAGAGTTATTTAGTATATAAATTATCAGATCATAAATGTAACCAGCGTGTCATCTCCATAAAGTGCTGCATAAATTGGACGATTTTAAAAGTCGTAATTTTTTGTTAAAAGTTTAGTAACTTGGCTCGAAACTTTACCAGTATACTGGGATGTATTTTTACTTGTTTGTGGACGAAAATCAGTTAATTGTTAAATATTCGGGTTCGTGAAAGAAATACCTTAGAGGAGCCTGCGCAATACCGATATTTAAAGGCTGATCGGTATACTTTAAGGAGCCTGCGCGATACCGATATTTCAAGGCTGATCGGTATAATTGAAAGTACTCGTGACAATGCAACGTGCTCTGAGTGACAGGAGTCAATCAAAAGAAACGTTCATCATAACGTGACTATTTTTTGTCAAATTGGACCTGCAACTAATCTAAAGCCTTCTTCATCCGGAATGATAGTCATGACAACCGCAAGGTTTCGTGATTAGGACGATTCGTCGATAGTGAACTCATTGAAACTTTACCTTCTTTGTCATTCCATTAGTTTAACGTGGTGGCTGGTTGTGCACTCGTACACCGTACCCCGGAAAAAGAGTAAACAACAAGGTGTAACTTGTTTAAAACTGCGCTCGGCTCCGATCACAGGGAACACTTTTCACACATTCCACTCGGGAAGTCACGGTGAAGTCATTGAATCAGGGTGACCGCTAAGTTTTCGCGCGAAGCGGGAAAATCGGTGCGACGTGACGAGAACGCGCGCGGTGTTTGCACACGAGGGACCGTGGTAGTAGCGTTAACGTATCCAAGAACTTCCCGAGGGTGAGAGAAAGAAAGAGAGAGTGTGAGAGAGAGAGAGAGAGAGAGAGAGAGAGAGAGAGAGAGAGAGAGAGAGAGAGAGAGAGAGAGAGAGAGAGAGAGAGAGAGAGAGAGAGAGAGAGAGAGAGAGAGAGAGAGAGAGAGAGAGAGAGAGAGAGAGAGAGAAACAGAGCGCGCAAGCTCACGCGCGTTCTCACAGAGAGCTGTCAGTAGTAACGGTCGGTTCTAGCCAGCCTCGTGGCGCACTGGCCACGTGTTCTTCCCTCATGTGCGATCCACCACTGTGCACTTCAGCATCTAAAACGATTTGCGATTGTTACCGAGCACTTTATTGGCGAAACAACCGATAAATCCACTTCAAGCTTCGACGTCTCACAACAACGCATGAAGAACAAAAAAAGCGTGGAAATAAAAATCCTCCGAAAATCCGGTCGGCGAAAGAGTCACTGTCACTGGGGATCTCTTGGTTTGTCACAAGCAGTAGATGGTTGATCGATAAGAGAATCGTCGCAAGTTTGACAACCGAGCAGATGTATAGTTCTCCAAAGGATTCCCAAGCGTTTATCATTCGCGTGTACGCTTGCCACGGCGTATGTCGTCGACGGGACAGTAGGGTCCAGACTGTCGATCTGTTTGGATCGTGAGAGGGCGGTATGCCGATCCTCGCGGTAGTTTGCCAGGCTCCTTCGCATCAACGTGTTATTTCTCTCTCTCTCTCTCTCTCCCTCTCTCTCTCTCTCTCTCTCTCTCTCTCTCTCTCACTCTCTGTCCGTTCTCCGTAAGAATCTCAACGTTGACCCGGCAAACGTCTTACGTAGGGTGGTGATGATGGTGGTGGTTGAGATTGATAGTGGTAGCTAGCGTACAGTGAACCCGTCAGGAAGTTCGAGTGGAGATGGCAAAAGTGTGCGTATGTAAGTCGCGAGATGACAGTGTCGACAATGCCGAGGACGACGACTACGAGAAAGACGGGAGAGGTTTGCCGGCACGCGGACCGGGCGAGTCCAGCAGATCGAGTAAGGACGCAAGAGTGTATGAAGCGTGGCGTTACCGGTGAACCACGGCAAAGTAAGAGTAAGAAGAGTGAGGAGGATCGGAGCGCACCACTTCGGGGCACACCGCGCGCGGTGCGGCCACAGTGCGAGAGCATTCGACTGGGCGGGGAGACTGAACCCGTAGGTTGGGTTGGGGTATAGGTAGGTAGGGTATGGGTTCGTAAAGTAGGTAGGTAGGTAGGTAGGTAGGTAGAGGTGAATTTGTGAGTATATGGTAGTGAGCCGCGAACGACGCGAGGCGCGGTGACTTCGCGTATATAACTTGGCCGTGGATGAGAGCGGGCGCCCGAGTTAGCAGAAGCACACACGGAGATCGGTGAGAGACGTAGAGCACATCGAAGCTGCGAGGAAAGATCTCTTTCTCTCTCTCTCTTTGTGTATGTGTGAGCGAGCGCGGAGGGGCCTCACGGTCCACTGCTTAGAGGAATAACCGTGAGAGATGTTGGTAAGGTAAGTACGGCGAGCCTCACCTCACCAACCTCTTACGGGAGTAGCACCACGCGGCGGCACGCGACCTGCCCTCCCTCTACTCCCATCCGTTTCCTCTCCCCAAGCTCTCCAGCTTCTCTCTCTCTCTCTCTCTCTCTTTCTCGCTTCTTCTCACTTGTCTCTCTTGGCCGTCTATGCCCTCGCTTTCTCCGTCTCTCTCCCTCTCTTGGCCGATCTCTACTTTTCGTCCCTCGGGTGGGACGCAACGGCGAACAAGATCGGGAACGCAGCATCAACGAGATCGCGCTCCGTCGAATGAGAAAGAGATTGTGTGCGTCGAGCAATACTACAATTCTACGTAGCTATTATGCTTGCCGTGTCCGTGTCCGATAAAGCGAGAGAGAAGGATGGACAGATAGATTTCTACCACTCCTCTTGGTACTCTGTCCAGAGAGTAAACGGCCCGAGAACAGGCCTACCTCTACCTCTCCACGCAACAACAGCATCAGCAGCAGCGGAACACGTACATCGCAAAGAGATACTCCTACCACGACAATTTTAGTCCAAGCCTAGCTGGGCTACTCTCGTTCCCTCCGCGTGTAACCTCCCAGGCACTAATTCACCTTTGCAACTGTACCGACGCACCCCACCACCGCGTATACAACGTCTCATGCCTCCTCCTCCTCCTTCTCCTCCTCCTCCGCCTCCTCCGCTTGCCTCGTCTCTACCACCTTCACTGCGCTCTACCATCCAGAGAGCTCCAGCTGCTGCGAACACCAACGCTCGCGATCACTCGTCTTTGGGACCACCGTGCATCATCACTGCCGAAGCAGCCGTTGTCCCGATTCCACAGCGGGGCATCAACAAATTACCGAAGACAACCGGCCTAATAAGCTCGAGGGATCCTTTTTTCTTCTCCCTCGGCTGCTTGCTTTTTATGATGCTGCTTCAGAGGCCAGTATTTGTGGTCAGGCTGCAACTTCCCTTTCGTTGCAGCGATTTCCTTACCAATGGCCCCATCGGTAATCGGACTTTGACGTTCACCGGAAGTCGTGCTCGTTGAAGACACGAGGAGTTGTTCCATTCTCGGATTTATCAGCGATGTTTTTGCAATATTCTTAACGTAACCAGCTATCTGGTTGGATGCCATCCAACCAGAGGTTAAGTCAAATATATTGATAGAAACATAGCTGATAAATCTGAGAATGAAAAAAACTCGCTGTGTCTTCAACGCTATCACTGGTTGAATGCCATCTAACCAATGATAGCGTTGAATTATAAGTTAGATGGTCTTTTGGTCTTTTCATGGATACTTTACGAAAGTCATTCGTCAATGGCTATTTTCCTGGGATGAGAACTCTGGAATGAAAAGTTCCTGGAGGATTCTAGAAGCTCTCGGTTTCCGGATCCGTTCATTGCAGCATAGAATGCTGTTCCAATACAGCCTCGCAGTCCTTCTCTGCGATATTCTAGACCCGTCTGAGCAATCGAGATTGTAAATTGAGGAGAGCTATAAGTATACGATACGGCAAGAAGGTGATCTTAGAATCGGATCATCGTGGATCCCGCGAGCTCTCTCTCTCTCTCTCTCTCTCTCTCTCTCTCATTCTTTCTCGCTTCTGGGGGCCCGGAGGCAGCGCGGGAGCACAAACTAGTTGCGCAATCCTGCGGAGTGGCACGTCGGGATATCCAGAACGTCTTGACATAGTTATTCGTGATCTGGTCACAGGGCGTTCCGAGAGAGCAGAGCGATCTCGGTTATGGTGGAACAAAAAAAAAGATAGCTGTGAGTCGCGCAAGAGTGGCTCTGCTCTTACAACAGTCTCTGTCGTACTTTTTTCCCTTACTATTTCGACACCTCTTCCGGATTCTTCCTCAAACTTTGTAGAATCAAGAAGAAGACAAAAAACGATTGCCCGAAAAAATGTAGGACACTTCACCAAGTCGACTTGTTCGTTCTCCAACCGAATGGATCCTCGCACGTCGATCAGCCAGGAAAAGTCGCGTGCTCGTCCATAGAGATCGTTTCCAGTCGACACGCGCTTGGAGGGCGAGTATTGGAATTTGCATTGTCGTCGTGGCACGAGCGCGCGAAACAAGACAAGGATAACAAAAGGCAACAACAACTTTCTTTGGGTTGACAAGGCTGGAGACACTCTTGGACACGTGTACGTACACAATGTTCAGGCTAGTGTGCGAGTATTCTCGCCGCGACCGAGGGAACCCATCATTAGTCGCCCACGCCGAGACGTCACAGCTCAACTCCAAGTAGCCTTACGCGACTCTTCGGGCTAGAGGCATTTTAAACCGAACAGATGTATTGCAGCATCACAGGGTGAGGACACGTACGAGGGTCGTTATCATGTGCGAGTGTGTCGCAGCAACGTGGCCCACACCGGAGTTACACGAGGAGGAGAAGTGGCGAGAAAGAATGCCGAGCACGATAAGATGAATGATGGAAGACGCTGGAAGAAGTGTGCTAAAGACCGGAAGGCCTATCATTATCTCATAAGTCGTTGAATGTTGAGCGTCACTTCGTCCTCCGTAGATTATTAGACGCCCCGGAATTCTTCTGTCCACAATTATTTGCAAATTATTACAACGAGACCGGTTTCTCTCTCTTTCTCTCTCTCTCTCTCTCTCTGTCTCTCTTTCTCTCTCTCTCTCTCTCTCTCTCTCTCTCTCTCTCTCTCTCTCCCTTCATGGCTTTCCTGCCAACCGCAAGACACTCAATGTTACACGGGAATGGATGATGCCAGAGTACATATTCTCGTAGGCGAACCGCGGTTGCTCGATACCGGAAGTCGACTAGAGGAGGCACACAATGCGTGTGCAAACAAGAATGAATCTCGACTTGGTGGCCTCGACTAAATGGGATTTGTGCACACGTATACCACTGGGTATTTAAATGGAGATCACGTGAAACGGGGTCATCAAGGGTCCTGGCTGGCGCGCCATTCGAGCCACCGCGGGGATTATTCCACGTCTCGGTCTATCCCCGGCGAGTACAGAGGTGCTATAAGGACTACGGTGTTGGGCAAGAGGAGGATTGAGTTGCGAAACACCCGGTGAGTGTTCCCCCCCGGTGGTGTCGAGACTCCGTAAATACTGGGAGCAACTCTGAAATAGGCAGTTTATATACGCTAGCGCATATTGCCGCTACGCTTCAGATGCACTATCCTAACGCGGGCTCTTTTTAACGCCTTCCCCTATACACGTTTCTAACGTTGCCACGAAACCAGTATCTTGTCGTACACTCGGGGCCTACCAGAATTCTAATGGAGATCGCAAAAGCTGAGCAATGTGGGTCGCGACTGGTTGCCTTTGTGCCAACTTCATTCCACGATCGAACTCATTTCGGCAATACCGTTTTAACGATACCGTGATCGCAAATATATAAATATCGAAGACAAATTGGGCGCAGAACATTAAAGATTGACCTTTACGGAGGCTTGCGACCAGCCGAATGAGACTTTTCGTCATCGGGATTAAAGAGCCCAACGGACTGTTTTATGTCTCTATCGGCCCCTTTTCAGCCCCAAAACGTTCCGAAATCCGATCACGATACCTACGTATTTTTTCACTCCGTCAACCGCGCTTCATGAATGCACATTTTTCATCCGGTCATCCTGTGAGAGCTTCGAGCACTTGAGCTACGAGAGATCGCGTTACATCTCGAGCCTGCATCCGTCTGAAAGACCCGCTTCGGGGCCGCTTTAAATCTTTCTTTCAACCGCGCCGGATTTCTACCTGTTCAAAGCTTCGTCAGCTTGCTCGCGGATACTTCAGAAGACGGCGGAACCTTTCGGATAAATTGCACAATCTTAGGGTTGAAAGGTCGTCTCCGAATTGCTGGATCGTCGCACGCTGGAGAGGGACACCAGGCGCGACTAAATCAAGATCGGTATGGGAGTCAGATGCTGGGAAATCATCCAAGCCTTCCTAACAGGCCCACGAGTGCCGCAAACCTAATCCATCCAATCCTAACAACCACAAGACCTTTGAAGAGCGTTTTACGGAAAGCTTCTATGTCCCAGACAAGGCTAAATGATTTTAGTACCAAGGAGAAAAAATGACTGAGGAACCCGTGCAGAAATCTGTTAGGAGGTCCGCAGATTCAACTACATCCCTATAGGGATTTGATAGGGACGCTGCACGTAGAAAGTACCCATTGAAATCCAAGTGCATTCCACTCTGTTTCCCGATCAACGTCGTTTGAGCATTTTTAATTTGAAATTGAAAAAAATGTTCTTTCGTGATCCCGTGCACAAATTTGTTCGGAAAATCCCAACATGCACGCACTTCTCTATAGGGATTTGTTAGGGACACCGCACATAGGAAGTTCTCATTGGGATCCAATTTGATTATGCACTGTTCCCCGATGAACGATGTTTGAGGATTTTTACCTATCGTGAAAAATCACGAGAAAAAACTCGGCTCGTTGAAACATACCTGCATCCTTCGTGAGCGTGTACATGTGTGATGATCTTATGGCAAAGAGCAGTAAAATAAATAACAAACGATAATTACATTGGATTTTCAGTGATGCCATTTAAATAGATTTTTAAGATATACTTTTTTAAGCGATTTATACTTTTCTACGATCCACTCATTTTGTATATCAATATTTTTTGTTTAGAAAATTCAACGTACAGAATGCGATGAAATATATCAAGAATCGTATCGGATTCTGTTTAATAATGTGAAAATCCTTTATCATTTGAATTGAATTCGAATGGGGCATCCCGATGAGAATCCAATGTGTAAGCGTGACGTTTTACACTAACAAAAAATTCTTTTTTTATTAACTAGATGTGTCTATTTGATTTTTTTTATTTGAATTAACTATATTTTTCTAGAAATCAATTTTTTCCTATTGCATTCCATTATTCAAATGATTTATTTATTCAAATCAAGATCTATATAATATCGTCTAAAAACTAAATATTTTATTTATTTATAATAATTATGTGATTTGGTTTCATCTGGTAGTATAAGATAAAAGAGACGGACGGAAAAATGGTACACGATTCAGTCTCTCAAACATCTCATGGCTTTGTTTTCATTAGAAGACTGTTGTAACATTCTACAATTGAGGAAGAGGGTTAGTCTATCTATACATAAATAGTCGCGACTGTTAATAAAAAGATCGACGATACTTTTCTATTTTTTTCCAAATAACAGCCTTGTTAGTGAAAAAAAAAAACGAAAAATAATTTAACTTTTTTTCGCCGCACTCTTATGTCATGAACCCATATTCCTTTTTCATATTCATGCGATATATCGTGTTTTACCTTTATTTATTTAATTTGAATTTATTTAATATTAAAAAAATAGCTTGAACAAATAAAAAAACTGACACAAATAGGGTCGCCGTAGGCTGAGAGACAAGCAAAACCCCTATTTGATTTAAATAGATGCTATTTAAATTAATTTTTTTTCAGTGTAGTATAGGGATCCAATGCTATGACCCATCGGATCATTGCATTGGACCCCCTTTCAGGAAGTAGGAACAAGTATGCGAATTCAATTGGATCCCTGCGACAATTTCTGCGCGGGAACTTTTGGCTGTCTGGACTCAATGCTGGCTGATGGACTTCGCAGCATTGATTCCCAAGCTGTGGCAGTTGGTTCCAATAGGAGGAGCACTCTCGTAATGTTCTCTGCACGCATATATGTCTCACACAATAAATCCATTCCACCACACTCATATATATATATACATTTGTGTTTGTGTGTGCGTGCAGCGACATATTGCATCGCGAGGAAAATACATGCCTACGTAATCGACAGGGCGAGAGATGCACACAATCGTGATCCATGCAGCAGTCATATAACGCATACAATCGAAGCGAAAAAATGGAAAGAGAGAGGGAGAGAGGAAGAAGAAGAAGAAGAACGCCCATTATGCCAGCACGTTCACGGAGGATACTCGCTTCGAACTGGGCGCGTAGGACACATTGACTCTCATACAGGCACACTTATGTGTGCATACCTTGGCGATAATAAAAGCTAATTCAACCGACGCACGACGATGGGAAGGACGTTTGCCGTTCGAGCACACGCGAGGCCGGGTGTCGAAGGGTTTGGCACGTTCGCGAGTTCATCGCTTCAGAATTACATACATATAATATATCGAATGGCATTAAGGTGACGAAGGAGACAGAGAGAGAGAGAGAGAGAGAGAGAGAGAGGGAGAGATAGGGAGTGAGTGAATAGAAGGATGTCACTTATCTTCGGGATTGCGCAAGCCCTCGAGCTCTCGGTGCTTGACGTTTCACGCTGACAGAAGAATCGACGCCTATATGTCGAAGTATCAATGATGCCCACGTCCTATCCTCCATCGTCTCCTCGATGTCACCCCTTCGTACTTCTATTTATAATTGTGTCTAACGTCCAACCGCACGCAGTCGCGTAGACACGCGTAAATTTGTATCCCTCGATTCCGACACTTTGGTCGCATCACTCCGAGGACTTTTGGCGTTTTGTTTTTTTTTTCCAAAAATGCCAGCAATTGTTGGCAGCTAATTCAACAATTAACGTCCGCCTGTGGTTCTACTCGGGTGGAATTTGGGAGTCAGGGTAGGAGTGTTTCTGAACAGGTTGCATTCAAATCGAAAAAATAAATGACGATTCGTCCAAAAATAAACCTCACTAAAATTGCTTAGTTCGCATAACAATAACTCATCAAAATCTATGTTCCATACAAACGTTTACATCCTATTTCAACCATTTAGGGGTAGATTTTCGAAAAATCCTTTATTCGTGCACCTTTACGCCCTTTAAGGAGCATATATTCCAAATTTCATTGAGATAAAATCAGAGAATTCGATTTTTCCATAAAAACTTCAACACTCTGTTCCATCCCTAATTAGTTGTTTCAACAAATCCTAAAATATGCGTTTTATTATTTGTTTTGAAGAATATTTATGCCAAGCTTCAAGTTGATACACGTAAGGAATACCATTTTCCATACAAACGTTCACACCCCATTTTATTCCCTTAGGGGTCGATTTTCAGGAAAACCTTTCTTAACCCTTCGTGGTCACCCTGGGAAGAATCCACCCGTCGATCAATTTTTGGCGTAAATATATAATAATTCCCGGCTTCGAATTGGACTGCATTCACCATCTTACCTGGAGTTTGAAGTATCCTCATACCATAAAATTTACCCTCTTCACATTTCGGAATAAATACCTTTTTTCGAACGCTCACTATGCTACTATTTTTTCCCCGACAGTAGCATATCTAAGGAGTATCACGTCCAAATTTTCGGTAAAAATGTTAAAAATTCCCAGAACTATGATTTTGTGAGCGAAAAAGTGTCTTTTTTGCGTTTTCACCTCTTTATGAATTTTTTAAAGATGTCGCCATTTTATTTCTTATAAATAAATTTTTCGTACATCATCTAGAAAGTTCAAAGCATGTTCCATAATTTTTTTTAACCACTTCGAACGGATAGTTTGTTCACAATATTTTTTTTTAACTGACTGGGTAGAATCGGCCCAAGTCCGACCACCGCGATTGAATTTGGATCCGTGACCACGAAGGGTCTACACCTTCTACACATTCCTCTGCACATTTTAAGGAACATATCTTCCAAATTTCATGTTTCCATCTTCAGCAGATCGGGCTGTGCGTTGTCTATATGTCAGTCAGTCATTCAGTCAGTCACGGAACTGTTTTATCTGTACAGATGAATGCACAGGTGATCAATACTTTTTGCTAAAATTCATTCGTTAAAATGACCCCGAACAAATCTGTCGAGACGTTGGACACACTTGGTCAATTTTGTGGCGTTTGAAATAATTATTACCTATTCATTTATGTTCCGTGACCAATATTTATTCAACACAGTTCGAGTACTATTATCTCACGTCTCTAGCATTTATCGTTTTTTTAACACGCTTTCGCTTTTCATGTGCAAGCCTTTGCTCGGTCTCTATTTGGTGGCTTGATTGTTCGTGCTCCCAAGCCCCCCCCCCCCCCTCCCCGCCGCCCCATCGAGCAACTCGAGTATCCATCTTTTGAATTCCTGGTCAGAGTCTATTATTCACTGCGCACATTGTACCTCGCGATATAGATCGCGTTCTCCGCACGGCCAGGTGGCCGTTTCGTTGCTGCCGCCAACACCGAGCTGATTTTAATTCGACTTTGAACTTTGCATTGAAATGAGCTACTACACATCGATGATGCTGGCACTGAGAGTCTCGGTGATCATGGCAAAACGAACGACGTTTAATCACCGTCCA
>OZ010716.1:24789771-24864472 GCA_963932345.1 Ophion ventricosus
GGTATACCTTATAACAGAGTAAGTGAGAGACACGAGGCTTTCTTATTAACCGGGACAAATGGTTGTTGCGCGCGCCAGTTCATTCTATGGCGGGAGGCAACGGAGCCTCATCGATAATATATCTCTCACTTGGATCTCTCTCTCTCTCTCTCTCGTTCTCTCTGTTCGTGAGCTCTGATGACGGGTTCCAACAGCAGCAATAACAGCAGCACCGATGAAACGGCAGCATCGCAAGGCATCGCCTTGAAGTATCTCTCTCTCTCTATCTTTTTCTCTCTTCGAAGAAGGAGGGCCTTGAAATAACACGATCGCCAAAGCTTTGGGTGTAAGAAGCCAACAATGGCGCAACCGTTTTGGACATTGCCAGCAGCTACGGCGATGACTCTCATCATCTCTTCCATAGTTACACACCACGATCTCTCTCCCTCTCTCTCGTACCACCCACCGTCACGAGAGAAATCCAAATGAGGATATATAAAGTTCGAACACTTCTCTCCACGAGAAACGATCACGAGAGTGCGCCAGAAGAAATAAAACGCCACAGAGCGAGAGAGAGAGAGAGAGAGAGAGAGAGAGAGAGAGAGAGAGAGAGAAAGAGAGAGATAGGAAAAAGGTTTAGCGTTTGCCTCCCATACGCCCGCGACGACTCCTAATCCAGATCGGCCCTCTTTCGGTAATTATATCGGCCACAGATTCAAACTGGGCCACTTCTCTCAGATTTCACCTTCTACTCTCCCTCCTTTTTTTCTCTCTCTTCTCCGTCTCACAGTTGGCTCGTTCTACCGCGTTGATTAGCCGGTTTTCAGTTCGTCTCGAGGATAATTTCGCCGGGTTCTTCGCCCGTTCGTACCGGATGCGCTCGTAATTTAATTGCAGCCAATTCTGGACAACCGCATCGCCGCGAGACCGTGATGGAGATCGCCCCGAGATCGCGGAACTACAAAGCCCAACAATTAAACTTGGCATTTTCATAATCCCCGGATACGATTCCGCCTCCTCAACTGGTTTCCTCACAAAACGTGAATCACCGAAAAGCCCGATACATTCAAAATCCGCAATCGAGACTCTCCTCGCGGATCAGGATACGATTAACGAGATTTACCCGTAACCATTATCCTGCCGAATCCGACAAATTGAAGAAAAACGCTACTTATAAACGCAATTCGAGACAAGTCTCGTGAGATTCTTCATAAGTAAAAAAAAAAGAAATGGAAAATCGAGAAAGCACGAGGAAAAATAAGGAGCGGAGGTATTTTCTTAAAGTTCTTTCGGTAGACAAGGTAAACCGACCAGTGAATGGACGAATAGCGAAACCATAGGATTCAGATGGACTGTAAAATGAAAATATTATCAAAGCAAACTTTTAAATTACTCTAGTTAACAAAGGATATCATTTTGATAGTAGGAAAAAATATTCGAAGTGATTGCAACACATAATATTGAAGGAATTGATAAATAAGTAGTGAAATGACCAAGTCGCCAGTGAACGGATGCAATGACCAGTAAATAGGCACTCGACTACCAGTGAATGGACGCTATGAAGGATAAAGATTTATTGCTTATTTTTATTAAATGCTACATTTGGAGATCACTGCACAAACATTATAATATTCTTATACATATGAGTATTACAGTTGTTATTACGATTTGGTAGAAAATACACAAAGTTTTTTTGCGAACTTAACGTGACATTCTCAAAAATCTACCCAAGTTTGTTTCAACGGAGAGACAGAAAATTAAATTTTGTAAAAATTAACAAAAATGAATGACCTAATTTTATGACAACATTTGATGAAATGTACATTGTCGATTCTTAGCAGTAATTAATTTTACAATTTTCAGCAGATGAGGTAAATTTTTCAGGCTTCTTTGAGAATTATTAAAACAGAGCCAATATGGCCATTCACTGGAAAGAGATTAGAATACAGCATCAGTGAATAAACATGTCTAATTCAAACCGATTCCTATGAATTTATTTTAAAAAATTGCAAAACATCAAAGGTTGATTTTATCTTAAATAATAAAAGTAATACTTACCCTCAAAACTCATAAAAACTTTCGTTTTCGCCTTTAGAATACCTAGAAGAAATTGGTTTTAACGACACCTGTGATTTTTTTTTCTGAATTATAGTGATCCGAGTTTTCATCGACAATTAATGTTCTTTACTTATTTTAAATGTACATCAACTTTTGGCCATTCACTGGTCCTCGTCTATTAACTGGTTGGTAGACCCTATGTGACTTTGCCTCAGGAAAGGACCTCTGACGTAAAATGTGTTTGGTCTCGCTACCGATTCCCCGATGTTCAACGCTTGTGCATGTACCCTTGTTCTGTTTATGCTCAACCAACCATATATATTTGTATATATATATATATATACACACATATATATATACAGTATGATATTGAAATATATACATATATATTTCAATATCAGTACGATTGCACATGCTATAAAGAATTAAGATAAAGTTACATTGTTATAAAAAGAAAAAACTAATTTGTATTCTGACAAATAGCTTGGAAAAAATATAAATCATTCAATTTCACCCATTTTCAGAATAATTTTGTTTAAACTCAGGTAGCGATCTCTAAATATTTTCCAATTACAGGGACCTTTACGATATTTTTTTTTCCCCATTTGTCACAATTTGATCGGATGGCCCGCAAAAAATAAAATAAAAAATGGACCACCATAATGTATATATATACATGCACAATGCCTACTAATTTTCATCTGAGTTCCAACATATAACCTTGCAGGTTTTTACGCATTACCCTTTCCTATCACTCTCCATCCGAACTTCGCTAATCTGACCTACCTTCCATTGCGTCCATAGCCGCGTCTTAAGGCCTTAGGCCACTCTAGGATTTTCCAAAAATCGATTTTTTTTTGTTATAAATGTACCTTAGTACCTATAAAATTATATTCCAAAAGATTATGGGTATGAAAAATCTCTAAGTACTCGATTTTCGAATTCTAGCGCAACCCCTCTTCATTCATGTCGTGACCTTCTACTAACTTTAAACGCGTTTATCTCAAAACTACATTTTTCAAGTCAGCCGGACTCATAACTCAAACAAATTTCAACCGATTCACGTGAAATTTTAACTGTATATTTAGAATTACACTTTCTGAGGTACTACGTAGGATTTTTTAAAATTATATTGCATAGTTCCTTTCTTATAAACAAATTGCTGACGATTTTCTCATGGAATTTATTACTTTTTTTTTTAGCAATGCGCCATTTTGACAAAAAACAATATATCAAAAAAATGCTACGTACTTTTATAGCTATTCTTATAAATAATCGAAAAAACTTTAATGTCTCATCATAACTCAAAAATTATAGGAGCTGTTGGTCCGGCCTTTGACCTTCTAGAAATAAAGGCGTCATCGGAAAAATGCTGCACAGTCGCCATTTTGACATATATCGCTGTGAAAAATAATGTTGTATAGTCAATTACGTGTATAATAAAACCCCTATTTTGTAACTCCCATTTATTTTATGGTTTCGCTAAAAAAAATCACTAAATAGGCCCTTTTTTGCCTCTAGATTGGCCTAAGGCCTTAAGCTACCCTATACCGCATCTGCCGAGGGTATGGGGAAATTGTGGAAAAACCGTACCGGTATAGACGGCCCCATACTCTTCTGATATTCTTGTGCACAGACGTTTTACTCAAGTATCTACACCAAGGTCTCAGAAGTATTAACCTTCCGCTGACTGGTTGATGCATCAGCGGATGCACAGCTAGGCGGTCACCGCTCCGAATATCGGCGATGCACAACGCTGCTTAACTCGAAGTACAGCCGGAGCCTAACCCCGACCGCCCATCCATCAGTGTCGGTTGCATAACGCCTACTAATAAAATATATAATATCTCTCTATGTGTATACGAGTGATAATAACCTGGTGCACATTTAAATTGTATATATTGCAAAATGAGCACTACTCGAATCTATGATGTATTTGTATATATATATATATATGAGTATACTCTGGGTGTGTGGAGTTCTGGGTTGCTTCATTCCATTCGCAATATTCCACATTCTTCCCACACGTGTTTATAAGTCACATACCGCATCTAGTATGAGTACATATTAGTCGGCAGAGACGTAGAACAAACGTACGCGGACGATTTAAGCACACGTACACAGGAGCATGCAATTGTAGCGTAAAAGTGTACGGGGAGAGCCCGCATCGCGAAGCAACGGGGTACTTGAGGGCTATAATATGAGCAAATGCAGCGGCACAGAGAGAGAGAGAGAGAAAGAGAGAAAACAGGCAACCCCCTCGGACCCCTCGCTGCTCCAACGAGCTCGGAAAGATGCCACCTCCTGATATGCTCTTTTACTATGACACCGAGGCTACTGCTGTTTCTGCGAGTTCGCCGGCTGCTGGGCATCCCATTTATGGTCCAGAGAGCATCCGAACCGTTTACGGGATAGCCCCATTACGGAAACGCGCAAGGCGCTATCGTTGCATGGACCCCCTGCCCCTTCACCGTTTTTCTACTTCGAGACCTCTCTCTTTCTCTCTCTCTCTCTCTTTCTCTCTCTCTCTCCCTCTCCTATCTCTCTCTATCTTCTTGTTCCCTTCTATACGAATCTATTAATCTTTGTCCGCCGTTTCGGATGAGCCACGCCGAGCTTATAATGACTTAACGTGGGCACCAGCGGGATAAACGGAAAAGATCCTTGCTGAAGACTAAAGAAGGACCAATGCATTTCATTGATTGAAATTATTGTGATTTATTGTTACAGACTGAGAAAAAAGACCTAGGCTGACTAGACGGCTTATTGGGGGATGCTAATGAATTATATACTGAAAAAATGAATATCAGGTTATTTTAAGTATTGTTTATTCCACCGCACCAGCTGAAGTTCGGAATAATCAAAGATTTTAGGGTTTCATCTCAATATTTGGTTAGCCACCTGTGAATTAACGATTTCGTTGATCTAAGGAACTTTTTTTCTTTGCGTATGAACGAAAAATAATCTAGAAAATTTTCTTCTCGTGATCCACCTACTCCACGGTGGATGCAGCTGATTCGGGCTCGTTTTATAGGATGCTGATAACATCATAAGGGCAAAAGGATATTTTGAACTCGTTACGTCTATGTATTATTAGCTATAAGCACATCTAGCTGTTTCGAGGACGAGCCTCATTTTTTTAAATTCTCGTTGATTTCGGGCAATGAACGATCTTTGAAAAGAGCTGCATATAAATACCCTTACATTTATTTAGTGCCAAAATGAAGACATTGGCGTTTACATGATGTTGGATATTGGGACAATAGACTATTGCAAGGACGGTCTTCGAAGTTGAATGTCTTCAGAATTACCTTTATTCATTTATATAAATGTATATTTATGGGGGATATTTATTGCAGCATGTGCACAGGTGCACAAGCCACTGAGAAAGGAGTGACCCATTTTAACACCTGCGTCAGACCAAAAGATGACTCCTCCAATGAGGCGATCTTGCTCGAAGTCCCGATGTCTCACTACCTCCACGAATTTTAGGTACAAACTCCGCAAGGAGCAACACGGCAGTTCGATAAAACACTCATTGCTTCGCATTGATGGATTTCGTAGTAGAAGGATCGATGACTGCGACGATCCCCAATGGACTCATTTTCATCGTTCTTCTTGTTCCGTTCGTCAAACGTCTCGTTCATGATCAACGTACAAGGTCTTCTTGGCGAATGACAAAAGAGTTAGCTGGTCGGTGTAACGTGTCGCATTTAGAAAGACATATACGGAGATAAGATTCGAGGATTCTTCTGGTTAATGGCTAGTGTGGGGCACATTCGGACCTTTATCACGGGACAAACCAATCGAAGTCCCTATCAAAATTGATATTGCAACCCAGGCAGACTTTTTTGGGCTTTGCGTATTTAAAGTAACTGTGGAAGTTTGGAAAAATGGACACCAGGTGAATCCAAGTCTCAATCTAAGTCCGAAAACGTTAATTTCCGGGGGGGGGGGGAGGATCACCGACGGATTGGAGAATCCATTCGGACCGGTACGGTGGTTGAAGCGCAGCGCGGTGGCCAAGCAGGATCGAGAGAAAATGCTTCTATAAAAACTGGCTTTGCAAACAGGCAGACTTTTTCAGGCTTTGCGAATTCGAGATAACTTTGGAAGTTTGTAAAAATGGACACCAGACGAAGCCAAGTCTCAAGCTAAGTCCGAGAACATTTATTTCCGGTGGTGAATCACCGACGGATTGGAGAATCCATTCGGACTGATGCGTTGGAGAGTTGCGCGATACAGAGCGGAATCGAGAGAAAATGAGACGCTTATAGCAAAGGAAGAAGCTCCCGCTCAAGTACAGAGGAAGAAAGTCTCTCGAAGGCTGTTCCACTTTTACTCGAACATTCGCTACATTTAAAATCCTCTCCCTCTCTTTCTCTCTTGAATCCTCCGACGATCGGTCCGAATTACAAAGAGACCAAAGAGAAAAAGTAAATGAAAAATAGGGATATTAGCGAAACGCAAAAGAGAAGGCACACAGCTGCATACCTAATGTGCAGGCTCTTGGATCTAGATTCAGCTCCGTTATTGCGGCTTGCACTTTCCACACACGTGTGCGCCATACAAGAGCGCGGGTTGGCGAGAAGCTCCGCTTACGTGTACGTATCCTATCTAACGTTGCGAACGTTGGTGTACACGAGGCTTTGCAGGGTGGGGTCCTCTCTTCGCGCCTCGCCCGTTCTGCTCCATGTCTCTCTAAGTCTTCGGTTTTACTTTCTAAGAATCCCTCCCTCGCCCTCCTGCCCCTTCGGACTAGGACTCTCTCGAGAACTCCATACGTATCGATGTACGTACACTCATACATATAAATATATGTCTATGGGGAGAGTACATATGTTGATTCCCTTTTATCCAAGCAATGTTGACTATTGGGACATCTGGCTGCTTCGAGGACGGTCCTCGAAGCCAGGTGTCTTCAAAATCCACCTCATGTACATGCTGTACGTATATATTTGTCGCCCCAACAGGATTCGATCGAATCTCGCTTATTATACTGAGCTACGGAGAGGCTGCGGTGATCTCCGCTGAGCGACGGACACGCTTCACTGAGACACCTGGAAAAGACGAGTGGTTTGGCCAACTCGATATACGTGATTGAACGGACGACAAAAAAAGAAAAAAAAAAAAAACAAACGCAGCAACAAAAAAGAAGAAAATCTGTCTTCGATGGCAATCGATAGCTCTCGATCGCAGTCGCACCCTTCCTATTTGCCTCGACGAGTATCGCACTCGTGCTTTCGATCTTATAAACATTTATATTCGATAGACCAACTCTTGCGATACTTATTGCCGCATATGTTGTGCCATATGCGCATAAACATACAGGGTGACAATTATAAGGTGGCCATGTGTCTTTAAGGTTCTTGCGCGCACATTTTCCAACCGGGAAAAATATTATTTTAGCGGGATTTTCAATTGCTGGTGGAAAAAAATGTAGCGTATTTTTGTGATGAGCAGGATTTGCCAGGAAAACTTGAGCATTCGGGAAAAACATCAAAATTCCATTTCGAGTACAGTAGAATGAAGATAATTAAATTTCGAATACGAAACACTACTGAAAAACTTTTTAATTCCATGTGAAAAAAAGATTTTTTTTGGAGATTCTCGTATTTAGTATTTAAGGGCTTAGTTGGATTTTTTGAAAATATTCTTTTTTGGGTTTTCGAGGGATTTTCAAAACATAACTTTTCAACAATATTCTTCGAAAACTTCAAGTCGATCCATATGAAATTCAGAGAGTTATGGGTACGTTGCGCGAACTCGCGAACTTTGAACGGGTTTTTTTGGAAATGACTTTTTCAAAATCGGCAACCACGATATCTCGAGAATCACTGCGCTGATCAATTTCTAATCTTACAAGCTTCTTTTACATATCAAGAAGCAGTGTTTCTTGATTAGTAAAAGCACAAGGATTTTTCTTTTTCGATGCATTTTTTTTTATCAACGAAATAAAAGGTTTTTTTTCAGAGAGTAACGATACCTTCACTTTAAAGCCTGGCCTTTAAAAAAAAACAATATTTTATCAAAGCCTTCGTCCAAGCGCTAGATAATTTCATGCACAAGCAAAAAAAAAATTAAGGATACTTAAAACCATACTCTTCAATGTAAACAAAAATTGAAAACCTACATACGTTTTTCCAGAAAAGATTCACGAAAAATCCTCTTTCTTCCGGTCACGAGTAAAGTGGAGCCCGTCAAATATCTTCATTCTGCTGAACGCAAATTGGAACTTTCATTTATTTTCAGAATGCTCAATTTTTCTGGCAAATACTACTCGTCACAAAAGTACCCTATATTTCTTTTCCCAAGAGGACTTGGCAAACTATTAAAAATAATATTTTTTCTTGGTCGCAAAATCACCGCGCAAGAGTCTTAAAAAACAAATGGCTATTTTATTATTGTCATCCTGTGTATATATATATCCGGAATAAAAAAATGACATAAATTAATAGTAAATTAATTAATCTTTCGTTATTCGCTTAGGGTTTTATTAGCATTTAGAGAGGCAAAAAAGTACGAAAATTCAGATTTTTTTTTTCTCTTCGAGCTGCTGTAACATCAGAGGAGCAAAAGGATCGTGAGGAGAAACAAGGAGCAACATTGAGAGGAATAGATGTGAGGGGGAAGACAATCGAGGATCGTGAATTTCTAATCGAAAAAAAATATCGCTGTGCTCCAATCGCATAATTATCGTTCGGTATTAATCTTGTGAAAGATTATATCAGATCGTGTGCTTATGTGCATAGAAAACTGGCGAGCTAAATATATATGTGTGTGTGTGTGTGTGTGTGTATATTTGCGACGATTTTTCTTTGGCTCGTACTCTCGACTCACGTACGTACTCGAGAGTTGCTTCGCGTGTTGCGTGTGTATGTGTGTGTGTGTGTGTGTGTGTGTAGCTTGTATACGAAGATATACGGAGGCAGAGTAACAACGGAGAACGGTGACCACGCCAGGGTGGGGTCGACGAGCGGCACTCTCGCATCCGACTTGCCGACGTTGCTCTCCGGGTTTTCAGTTTCACTTTCTAAGTCTCCCCCGTTGCGGCCTTATAGCCTGTCCCGCAACTTCGCCCGGCGCGGATACGACGAGAGCTCGCGGAGACGACGCATGTGTGTACCACCTTTTATATATGCGAGCCAAAACGAGAAATCGAACGACACGGCTGATCGTTATTTTTAATTAGCTCATAAACGCACGCAGGCGCTAAACTATTGCGAACAATCTTTTTTTTTTTCTAATGGAATATTGAGGAACTTTGAAGGAAAATAAGTTTTTTTTTGGTCGCGTGCCTTGTACGTAATTTTGAGAACGTTCATTAGGACGGCTGTGGTGATAGAAAAATTGTCATTTTTATTTCGTGCATGGGTAGACCCAAACCAAGGTTAGTGGATCCTTTGAAAGTGATTATTCCGATATTTTTCGATTTTTCGACTATTTTCATACTTTGCGTGACTAGAATGACCTTGTGGTGTAGGTCGCTGAATTCGTCTTAAAATCGGTAATAATGTCATCGAAAAAAAAATACATGGTTCCATTTAAAAAAGTGGAATTGACCTTGACGTAGCTTCAGCGCCTCCAGCGATAAAAAAATAGGGTGGTCCAGTATGACGGCCTTCTCGAACACTGAAACTTTTGTCTGAAACATTTTTGGATATGATCAATAGTTTGAGTGCCGTTGCTCTGTAACACTTTATGTGCCTCACCCTGTATATAAATGATTCTCAGCTTCGAAAAAATCAAACTCAATGTTTTTACACGATATAAATTCGCAGTAAAATCACGTACCGATGAAATCAACGATTAAACCTTTTTTTCACCTCTCCTTTCACGTTTTTTTTTCCGCCAGAAAATTATTTACCTCTTGATAAAAGATACGACAAGATTAATTTCGCCAACATTTTGTTAATTGGGCATTATATAATTAAATTTATCCAGTGCCAGCCTCGAGTACATACGTCTCTCGGAGTTTGTCCGTTTTTTCTGAGGACACACACTCGGTGAAAAGTGTACCCTCGCGGCGAAAATACCGCATGATCTCCGGTATATCAGCTGCGGCTCGTTTCCCAAAGATTTATTCCCGAATCCTCGTGGTTCGTTAATTGGATCGTTGTTTCGCGAGCCGAGGTAAGAGAGCCCTCGCGGGCGGTCGGTGGACTTTCGTTGCGAGAGTCAGAGAGAGAGAGAGAGAGATCTTCGAGCGAGGTGACAATTGAAATTCGACGCTTGTCCCAGGAGCGCGAGCGCCGAGGATTTATTTCGACTGTCGTGGCTGCTCCGGGGGAGGCTTGAGAAATCTTCGTGAATCGAGAAGCCGCGCAAAGGGCGAGGACGCGGTTGATCGTGCCCTTTCCAAAAATACATACGACCGTTTCGATGTGAAAGTCGTCTTAAGGCGGGGAACAACTTTAGATGCTTCAAAAAATCAATTTTTTTTTTTATTTCATAAATCGTTAGCAAAATGTCTTAAGAATAACACCCTGAAAATTTCAAAACGATATTTGGATTCCTTCTAACGGTATTTATATAAATGATAAAGACTCTCCGCTCGACTCCCAAGCGTGCTCAGGTATCCACGAGCGCTCAGTTAGGTAGTTTGTTTGGGTTTTCATAACCCAAATTTGGGTTTTCATAACCTAAATAAATCCAAACTCGACCGTTTGGCGATTAGCTCCAAAACATCTCCATTCTGGGTACAAAATAATCGAGGTAGCGGCATTTTTCGCGGCTATTTTATTCAATGAAGGAAATTCAGCCCTACTCATGGTTATGAATGAACTACAAATCGTAGTTGGCAGGCAGAGCTACGGATATGCCGAGCAAATGGATCAGATGCGCGTGGCTCGGCAAAATAGAAAAAGTTTATTAGAGACAAAAGAAGCTCGAAAAGCTCGTAAAGAGAAAGTGCAAGCTTCAAATGAGTTGCATGAGGAAGAGGAAGTACTGCTGTATGGTGCTGGAATCGCTAATTAATCGGTAAGACGTTTTATCATTTGATTAAACACATTTGACTTTGAGTTTTTCGTTTGTGAAACTTTAAACGTGTTTTTCTCGAAACGACATTTTTTCAGTTTGCGGGAATCATAATTCAAAAACTAATTGATGGATCATCTTCAAATTTGGAACACGTTTACATAATATGATTTATTAAAACATGAACCTAAAGTTGGAAAGATTAGATTCTTTAAAACATATTTATTATTGCAAAATGCCGGGAAAAAAATGCGAAAAATCGATCATTTTTTTTCAAACACGTTCCAACATTCAATTCTTGATTTTTTTCTTCTAAATTTAGGTTTATGTTCTTAAAACACATCTCAAGAATGTATAAAAATTTGTTGGACTATTTCAGAGGAGAATTGCGAGCTGCACAATTCCCGCAAATCGACAACGACGATGAGGACACGCCAAGGAGCACATCGGATTACACCTTAATTAATGCATGAGATAACTTGACAAAATTACCAGAGATGTATAAAAATATGAATGAATTATTGTTAGAGTTGCGAAAATTTCCGTTTTTTTTTTCACAATAAAAAAATCCAAAAAATCATCTATTTTTCGGTCTCCTAAAGTGGTATAAATAAAGTGGCCTTAAGTATAAACATTTATTGATCTTCGATCGAACCTTCGAGTGTATTTTTGCTTCACATAAATGGACGCTTGATTTCAAAAGTTCTCTTCTTTTTTTTTGCTTCTCGTGCTCGTCGATCCATTTCGTGAGATAGTCCCTCGAAAGTATCGCGTTGATACTCGACACAATTAATCGCACGTGTTTAGAAACCTCCGAAAAGTTTCAACGTCGCTTCGAGGTCCCCTGTGGTTTTCTTTTCTTTTCTTTTTTTTTCGTTTTCTTTCCGGTGCACACAGGCAAGTCTCGGGTAAACTTCGATCGACCGACTTGTCACGCATCAGGAAACATCTCTGGCAGTGATGTTGGTTTTTTTGTATTTGTTTCTTTTTTTTTTTTTTAATCGATGGAGGACACACGATAGCCTTCGCGCAAAGCCGCGCGAGGCGAAAACTTGCCTCAAAACGGTTTCTAATTTCATTGTAGCGTCGATCAAGTTCGATTGGGCAAATTTTTATACGGGTTGGGCGTTTTCATCCGCGGTGACATCGGAAATCACGTCAGCAGAGGTTTAGAGCCGAAAAAAAACGAGACGAATGATAGTAAGAAAATTTAAAAAAAGACCGTCGTCAAAGCGCCGAAAAATACGATTTTTTTTGTTCACTTTTTAGTATCTTTTGGGAGCCTATTCAATGGATAATTTTCCGCTGATTACGAATATCGTGGAGTTTTTGTGCAAAGCTCAAAATTACATCGGATAAATACGAAAAACTCTTTTCTATACACTTTCGACAATTTTTAACAGGAATTGAGGGTTTAGAGAGAAACGATTGGCGAATTTGTATTTGGCGGGTAAAAATACATCGATATAGACTGATAAAAAAATATAAAAAGTCCGTATTTTTTCCTATCTTGGCTAGAAAAAAAGTTTCTTCACTCAATTTCCAATAATTTCTTTTCCATTTAGATTTGAAATTCTGCTCTGCACGCATTATCATCACAATCATTGATGCTTTAAAATGCCTTTTGATTCACGGAGCTGCGATTATTTCTCGATTTTTGACAGAATTTCAAAGTCGGAGCATCGATTTTCGCGAAGTTTTCTATAGTACACCCTTTTTCCTTTTTCAGCCATTTTTCAAGTACACTTTCCGGCAAAACTATCCGAGATATCGGGCTGAATCAAGCGGCATTCTCTAACACTACCAAAATCCTTTTTAAAATTCCCTCAACGAATCTCCAGGACTCAAATAGCAACGCCGCTACGACTGTTTGAAATTTCAAAATTTTTGAAAAATCGACACTTCAGGCGCTTTTTCAAAATTTTTTGGAACTTCGACACCATTTCAAGAGTCTATGCGATGGGAAATTTGTCCCCGATTCCAAATAACACAAAATTTTTCTCGGATGCTCAAAATTACGTTAGCTGAACGCGAAATAATTGTTTTCGTACATATATGACGATTTTTAACAGTAAATTGGGGGTGTGGGGGGGAAATAAATGGTGAGTTATCTTATTCAGGGGGTAAAAATACATCGATAGAGAGCCATAATAAAAAACCCAATTTTTATCGCATCTCAGCCAAAAATAAGTGTCTTCACTCAATCACCGTCCATTTCCGTTCCTTTTAGATTTCAAACTCCACTTCGTGCGCATTCTGTTCGGTATCGCTTTCCCTTTCAAATTCCGCTTGGTTCATCGAGTTCCGATTATTTGTCAACTTTTGGCAGATTGTCCATTTTGGACCAAAAATAGACCATCGATAGAGACTGAAAGAAAAATAAAAAATCAAAATTTGTTAAAAGTTGGCGACTTCATTGAATACATCTGCGTAACTCTCACACTACAAAACTGTATGCACCACCGAGGAGTATACAGACAAACGCGACAAGGTCGGACTCCCTCGATCCGGGGTCCTGTTAATTAACTCTATTGTTCACTGACCCGTGCATAATTTATTCGATTCAAACAGGACTTTTTCCATCAGCGGTAATTCCACCGAGTCGACAATTGGCCCTCTCTTATTTTATTATTATCTCGTTTTAATTCGCGCGCACGTAGCGCGTGTTGAAAAAAAAAAATCCGTACGGCACATTCCTTGGCTAGGATCGGTACGGTATGTGGCACATATAGGTCCGATTATTCTACACGAATATCGCTGCATCATCAATCCTGACGATCGCGATGTCCGTCTGGCGCGAGATCTTCGCTGTCGAGTCGTGTCATAGCTGCTGCTGTCGTTGTCGATCTTTCTATCAACCGATTCTCCTGACGATCTTGCTCTTATCGTAAGCGAAATCTTGTAGCTACAGGACTACCGTTCGGGCAGCAAGGATACGTTGTTCGTGCACACGAAATATTCATCACAGATCACCGCAACCCTCGCCCCCTCTCCCCCCATCGATCTTCCAACATCCCCGGATTTTCCAACTGGAGACCGGAATCATCGACATCCGCCTGAGATCCTCGGAAGACAGCAACCCCTTTTACATTTCTCCATTTGCTCGTTCTAAATTTTTTTCAACCAACATGACCGCCACCCCTGCCTCATTGGGATCCTGATTTACTTAGAACTTGTTCACGACGGTATCGAGCCAAAATTGAACGTAACATTTTCCGTGCGAGAACTTTGTCCACATTGGAATCCAAATGGAGTCCGCGCTATTTCCCGATTGACATAGTTGGAGAATTTTTTATTTGAAATTCTCAAACGTAATTCCTTGAATCTCCAAAAAAAAACATATCCTTTCGTGATCCCGTGCACAGATTTGTTAGAGAGCCCAAGATGCACCCACATCTCTATAAGAATTTGTTAAGGACCCCGAACGCAGGGAGTTCTCATTGGGATCCAATTGAACTATGCATTGTTTACGTGTGTAGTGATATTATGTGTAGTCAAAGTGCAATAAAATCAATAACGAACGATAATTAAAGTGGATTTCCAGATATGTGATTCAAATAAATATTCAAGTTGTACTGTTTTAAGCGATTTGTACTTTTTTTAAGATAAGATTTATACTTTTTTAAGATACACTCATTTTGTAGATCTATATATTTTGTTTAGAAAATTGAACATACAGAAAGTACTTTAGGTTTAAAATTGCATTCGTATCATTAGACTCCAATGGGGAATATCGATTAAAAACCAATGTACGGGCATGACACTTTCTGCACGACTTTTCCGAGCCTCCTAATATCCGTTTGTTTATGCAGCTCTCCTCGAGAATAACTGCGTCAGGATATTTGTGACGTTCCAGGCCTCCTTAAAATTTTTGTTTTAGGAACGTCCCAGCTCCCTGAAGGTCTCCTTCAAACTGAAGTTTCAAGGAGGCCTTCGGGAAGCTTCAAGTTCATAGGTAAAATAATAACATTGGGAGACAGAGTGGTTCAATAGATATAGACCGGAAATATATATCAATTTTTTTTAAATTTGAATTGGTGGATGGGCGGTCGAGGTTTAGCTCCAGCGGTGGTCAGTTGCAGTGTTGTGCATGGGCGATATTCGGAGCGGTGACCACTCAGCCGTGCGTCAGCTGGCGCATCAACCAGTCAGCGGAAGGTCGATACTTCTGAGATCTTTAGTGTAGATACTTGAGTAATATGTCTGTGCACCAGAGAATCAGAAGAATATGGGGTCGTTTATACTGGTACGGGTTTATCACAGTTTCCCCCTACCTTCGGCGAATGTGGGGTAGTGTAGCTTGAGATGGCTGTGGACACAACGGAAGTTAGGTTAGGTTAGCGAAGTACGGGTAGGAACTGATTGGAAAGGGTTTAAGGCCTTATATACGCGATTTCGCCGACTTTCAAAGGTACTTTTCTAGATGTGGTTAAAAAAAAAATGACGCATATATTGACAACATTTTTTTTACAGATCATTTATGCACATGGTTAAGTATATGTAAAAAAAAATCAGAAATATTAACAAATGGCGGAGATATAACATAATAAAGCAATGTATTTTTTTTTTTGCGCGCGCGTTAATGGTGAAAGTTCTCGGCATCGATGTGGGTGTCTGAAAAAAAAGAACATATTTATAATTGCATAATAAATGTATCTTCAGTGTGAACCAACAATATTATTTTAAAAAATTATTATAATAAAAATTCGAAACTTAAAATTTTTTTACTCAATTTTCTGTCGGTATTTTATTTTTTATATTTTTTTGTGTCATTGAAATTTTTGTTTCTGTGGTTCACACGATAGGTGATGATACTAAAAATATGTTGTAAAAATTTCAAAGCGATCTGAACCTTCGTTCAAGAGTTAGAACTTTCACAGGGTTCAAAAAAGTGAATCGTGGAAAAACGACTTTGAAGTTGGCGGTCGGGCGCGCCGCGTGATATCTATTACGCGCTCTAAATGCTGTAACTTTAACAATTTTTGGAATTTTTCAATTCTGTAAAGCTTAAAATATTCCTAACCGTTCAGGCTAATGGAATCAAAAATAAAATTAAAAATGAAAAATGTTGAAATTTTTCGCGTATATAAGGCCTTAATTAGGACGGGTAATACGTAAAACCCGCAAGAGTTTACGTTGGAATTCAGGAAATGAAAAAAAATATATATATTTTTTTTCTTGAGTATATATATATGGAAAGAGACATGACACATGACTGCACTAGACATGGAGCAACTTGGCGAAGGCGCTTTACTGCGTGCCGACACCTGGACGGATGATGCATAGGTCCGTACAGGGCATTTCCTGCATTAGTATATCATTAACATCCTTTATATATAAATAATATATATATATATCTCCGATGCCATTAACCGAGCATGAGTTGCATTTTTGTCCACTTGCAAACTTTATCTTGACAACGGATGTAGTAATTTTTCAATTGAAATCAAATTATCCGCAGTTTTTGGATCCCAGAAAGCAATCCCCCTTCATCTAGTTTTCGGGAAAATTCATTAAAGGGTTTGAACCCCATTGGTTTCTACGAGCTTGTTATCTACTACTTGGTTTCTACTATCTACTAGTATCTGCTCTTCGTTTGGGTTTGTTTAGCTCGGCCACTTACTTTTAATATATATATATATATATATATATACATATATATATATATATACAGTGGATAAAAAAAGTATTTATACACCGCGTGATTGTCAAATTATCCTGAGAAAAAAATATTTAACGAGCGGTTAGCATTTTTTTTTTCGTAGGACAATTTGAAAAACACGCGGTGTACAAATACTTTTTTTATCCACTGTATATATATATATATATATTATATAAAAAATATACACGTTTCGTGGTTAACGTTTGAATGCAATGCACCGAGGATTTTGTCCATCTGGTTCCTTCGTTACGCGATAAATCCGCAGCGATGGTTGGAGGCCGCTACAAAGACAGTAGTTAATTTCGCGATGAGTACTTCCTGGCCTTTCGTCCGACAAAGACGCATAGGACTCGCGTCGCTTACCGTATCTGGCTCGCATCTCGTGACGAAAACGCGCGGTTGTAAAGATGACTTTGACGGCTGCTCCAAATGGAACGACACTTCAGCAGATTCCTGCCAATGAGAGACCATATTGGTCACGTGTGCCTTGGTAGACGTACGCGCCATCGTCCCGAGTCTTCCGACTCCTTGATTTTTGGAGTTACTGTGAGTGGAATTTTATTTCGCATCATGATGATTGCGAGGCAGATTTTTCGGGGAGGACGAAGTTTTTTGCAAGATCGCGGAAATTTTTTAAGCCCTTTGGAGTTTGAGGTCTGGTAGTTGAGGACACGTGAATTTGAGAGGGAGAGAGAGAAAGAGAGAGGGGGACGGACACAAAAGATAGATAGAGAAAGAGAGAGAGAGAGAGAGAGAGAGAGAGAGAGAGAGAGAGAGAGAGAGAGAGAGAGAGAGGTCGCTACCTGCAGTCATGGCCTTTCGGACTATGCGATATACGTACAATATATGACACGAACGATCGGGAGTTGCATGCTTTGTCTCCACACCTGTTGATGTCACAGTCACCGGACCAAGTACGCGAAGGAACCTCGTAACGATTATTCTTATTATCTTCTATGCCGACGCATATCTCGCTATATTATCCCAGAGGGTTCGAAGTTTCGAAACCCTTATCGAGTATAAATAATTCAGCGGGGGCTTCGTAACTTTGACCAACGAGAAAAGTTCACCGCGGATTTGTGCATATGTATACGTGTAAGCATAAATCGTCATTATCAACGCGGTGAGGGTGAAAAGCATTGGACTACCGACGCACGGTATATATATTCTGGTACATTGCCGCAATTAGAATGTACGCTACACTCATTCTAAACTGTCCTATATATATATATATATATATATTAACGTATGTTACGTTCGTACATATATATATTCTCATTGCTTATCAAGCGTATCACAGCCGCCCATACGGAAATGTGTACAGCGAAATAACGTGTTTCCATTGCGCAAGCCTTACGCGCACAATGAGTCCCGAGCTATTGAGATGGCATATTAGCACGATTCTTTCACTATCGATTCAATGAACAATCGCATATATGGAATAATTTCAATGGCGAAAAAATTGAAGTATCGCGAAAACAGTCTCGTATAAATTATTTTTTTTCTGCTGCTTGAATCGTGCATAGAATTGATGAAAATTGGATTATTGATATGAGATTGAAAGATTTTTTTTCGGCAGTACGCGTATAGTGTCCTTGCGTGTTTTTGTTCGTTATGGTAATTGACTGCCAGTCTTTTTCTTTTGTCGTGTTAATTTACAGCCACTCTTGATTTTTCATTATTTTTATTTCCTGCCGGTGTTTCTTTTTGACATTTTGATTTACTGTCGTCATCTTTTTTGTTATTTTTATTTCCTGCCAGTCCTTTTTCATCGTCATTTTTTATTTACGGCCATTCTTTGTTGTCGTCATTTTTACATACTGCCAGTTTTTTTTCGTCATTTTTATTTATTGCCAGTCTTTTTTCCTCTATTCGTACTTAAAGCTCTGCCAGTAAATGAAAATAACGAAAAAAAAAATGTAAATGAAAATACGAATATATCTATATACAACCATTTTTTCAGTGTCAAAGCCTTTATTACTTGTATATATGTGCGTGAGTAAAATAACATCGATACGTATTATGAATGTCATAAAAAATCTACAGATATTGCACGAAGTGGAACTATTTCATGGCATTGAAAATGTAATCAGACTTTTCGGGTGATAAAAAAAGGTACGTGCAAATTATGAGTTTGTTCTCTCTCACTCTCTAACTCTCTAACGCTCTCACTCTCTCACTCTTTTCTCACATTCTCACTCTCGCGGTCTCTCACACACATTCTCACTCTCTCACTATCCATCCATCCATCAAACCCAAACAAAGAAGCCAAAATTAAACCCAAACAAGCCCAACCTTAAACCCAAACAAGCAAAACCTTAAACCCAAACAAATCCAACCTTAAACCCAAACAAACCCAACCTTTTACCCAAACTAGCCCAACCTTACACCCAAACAAGCCCAATCTAAACCCAAACAAGCCCGACCTTAAACCCAAACAAGCCCAACCTTAAACCCAAACAAGCGCAACCTTAAATCCAAACAAGCTCAACCTTAAATCCAAACAAACCCAACCTTAAACCCAAACAAGTCGAACCTTAAACCCAAATAAACTCAAACAAACCCCAGCCCAAACCCACGAACATTGTAATGTACACACCAAAATTCAAACTCACAACTTGTAACCACAAATGACCCTACATGTAATGCAGCATTTCTCAACAAATCAGAGGCATTTAGCATATCGCAGCTCCCCCCCACCTTTCTAAAACACAGCGGCAGTGGAGTGGCGTTTGTTTCGTGTGACATCTCGCTAAATCAGACCCCCCTCTATATATCTTTAAAAGCATTTTCAATGCTCAAACTACAGCTATCCAAATCTGACAATCGGCTATGTAGGAATTAAATTTGTAAACTAAAAGCGTTGCTACCTGGTAGAATATCTTGTTACTTTATGGTACAGCCGAGTTTTTTAATCGTTTATTAACATCTTCAAAAAGAACACGCGTAATTGATCATCAATATAATTAAATATAATAAATCGATCAAATGAGAAGATTTATGATGATCGTGTACCTCGTTGTACTCTTCGTCGCCCTTTTTTCCCTCGATTTAATGATAGAGACTGCTCTACAATGGATATCGACATAAATAATAGACACACGTGTAACGTATCTTTACATTAGTATCTGTGGTATATCGTTTGGAACGAAGCCGAACAAAATCTGCAGCAAAAGGCGCACAACCCAACCACACACACACACACACACAGAACAGATGTACGTTGCTGAATACAGTTACTGCAGTGCACAGCGTGCACGTATACGTCGCCCAGAATTACGAAACTTCTTCTCGGGACGCACATCTATTAATGCCGATACATAGAACGGTCGGCGGAGCCTGTTATCTCGGCTGGTGTGGGTGTTATCAGAGCAGGGCGTGTCGCCCCGGCGCTCGACGTTTCTGCTATATAAGCGGCAATAAGCCACGAGCATCTACGGTATAGAATGGACCGGGAGTATACGTAGAGAGGAAGGGAATGAACGCGGCACGGAGGCGCGATTGCACCGCGCGAGTGCAGCCGGTCTCTGCTGCTCGCTCCTGTTCGATTGCTGTACGGACAGCTCGGAGAGAGAAACTCCTCGTGTGTGTATGTGGAGAAAGGATATTTTGAGCCCGTTGTATCTAATTGATGGTGGCTTTCGGCGCATCTGCCTGTTTCAGGGACATTCTCCTGTTTAAAGCTGGGGTCGATTTTTTTTACCCTCCACCTGAGCATGTTTCGTTACGCTCGTTTCTTCTCCCATTAGAATCAATTTTGAACCAAAGTAACTGAATTTTTCGGCGGGAAAAGAGTTCCAGGCCCTGTAGGGTCGAAGGGCACAGGGCGTAAGACTCGGCATTTTCACAAAATCTCAAAGTCCTTCAAGAATGATTGATCGCAACGCATCGAGAAGCGGCTCGATGAGTCTCAGCGATGAATTTTCCTCGTGGCTTTTCTCCCACTTTCGTACCGGAAATGGCGCGACTTATGCGACACAACGACATTGCCAGGCTTCAGAGAGCACTCTCGCCTTTTATCGCCGCGGAGCGCTCGTGGAGCCAAGCACACGCTCGATGCGTGGGTGTTATCGGAGCAGGGCGTATATCGCCTCTCTAGCGGAAAGTGGCGAGCTCTTATCCCGCCGCATAGATCCGCAAGAGCGAGACGGAAGTCCCCCGACAGAAGCAACAACGTGACTTAAGCTTCGCGTCTCTCACTTCTCTCTCTCTCTCTCTCTCTCTCTCTCTCTCTCTCTCTTCTTCTCTCTCTCTCTCTCTCTCTCTCTCTCTCTCTCCCATCTCTCTCTCTCTCTCTGTCTCTCTCTCTCTCTCTCTCTCTCTCTCTCTCTCTTGCTCTGGAGGATTTCATACATCTCATGTACTCTTTAGGACTGTTTTAATCCGACGTTCCTTCGAGTCCCGTTCGATTATTCAAGCACTCCGATACACGTATAGACACATGCAAAAGCATTTATATTTATATTCATGAATATTTTGCGGATGTCGCGATTGTCGTCACGGTTCCTCGACTCGTCGTGAACTTGTCCGCTCTTGGGACGAGCACGAACGCAACGAAACCGTAACCCAGGGTTATCAGAATAACCTCCGTGGACCGTTCGTTCGCGTTTGCTGTTCTTTCTCACCGTCGATCCTCGACGATTCCTCAAGGCGCCGTCAAGATTATCAAGACATCAAGTTTATTTTTCTTGTTTTTTTTTCGTAGAAAATATAACAATTATTCATTTTTTCGGTATTGCTTCTTTCGTAAAAAAATGACAAATGCATTCGTTTATTTTTTTGTCTTTTGTCTTTCGTAAAAAATGACAAATGCAATATTTGTTTGTTTTTCATTTCTTTTCCTCCTAGGCGCCATGAAGACATTTGTTTATTAGCTTTGGGTTTTTTTCTTTTCGTAAAAAATAACAAATGTAATATTTGTTAATTCTTTTGTATTTTTCTTTTGTAAGAACTGACAAATTTAACGATTGTTAATTTTTTTTCTTCTTTTTTCATTCGTAAAAACGTGAAAAAATGTAACATTTGTTTGTTTTTCCGTTACTTTCGTAAAAATTGACGCAAACTAGCGCTAATTTCGTGATTCCAACTGCCTCAGTTATCTTCCACGTATACGAATAGCAAAAAAGTCGGCAATATACCACGCGGGTAGATAGGAATACATTTGTGCGTTATGTAACGACAGCGGGGGTCGAATATAATTATGCACCTCTCTTTCTCTCTATTCCTCTCTCCGTATACCGCTAACATTTGTCTTCAGCTCAGCATTACGTACGCAGGAATAGCTCAAAAACAATATATATATATACGTGCACTTTAACTATATTTCGCATATCATTGAAACGGCTCCGTACTAAAAAAAGTTCAAAGAGGAAGGGTGTCACGTATGTGGTAGAACATATAAATAAATAAATACATATATAATTTACTTTGCCAAGAATTGAAATCTTCTACTGTTACAATCACTCTATCAATATAATCGTCAAAAAGATCCAAATTTTCGTAATTAAAAAGGAAAAACAAATCTTTCGAAACAAACTCTCGTGTCGTTGGAAATCTCGTGGAGTTCATTGATACACATATAAAAGGTACGTGTAAGCAAAGAAGGTTAGATATAGATACAGAAGGCTGTATCTACGTATAGAAGGTACATAGCCTAGGCCATTTGCCGATTGCACGCAGCCGTGTTCCACGCAAAGACTCCAGTCCACCGCCGGATAGCACGTACGTACACATACGTGTGTATGTGCATACGGTATATTTTCGATTGGACCATGTGCATTTGCACCGCTTCGCCGGTATGTGCTCCTATACATACGTTATGTACTGGAAATCTCAACAGTTCTCTGTGGAGATTATCTCTTACACGTATATGTACATATATATATCAATATATGTATATAGATAATATAATAGGTATATCGCCGTACCTCGAGCGTATATATGGAAATACAGGCTGCATCGACAGACCCGAGTCTTACCGTAGGATTTGTCTAAGTATATAAAGGGTGTCTCAAAATGACCTGACATTTTAAATTGAGCGCCATTTTTTTGTGTGGCGAACATAGAGTACTAATCTTTGACAACTGGCAGCAGGAAGTATTGAGGTTTAGTCATGGAAAATTACACGATCGAGCAACGCGTAGAAATTATTGAAAATTCACTGCGAAACAATGCATTTATTGCAGACGAAGTTTCATGGTCGTGTTATCTCGCCTCGCGGCGATGTGAATTGGCCACCAAGATCGTGCGATTTGACGCCATTGGACTTCTTTCTTTGGGATTTTCTGAAAGGAAACGTGTATGCTAATGATCCATAGACCATCCCGGAGATCAAGGAAGCAATTGGATGCACCAGTAATGAAATTAGTCCGCAATAATGCCAAAATGTTATTGAAAATTTTGTCAAAAGAGTGAACGTTTGCAAAACAGGGATGAGGCGTCCATTTATCGGATATTGTGTTCCACGAATAACCTCCATGTTTTTACCTTATATTAAAATAAAAGTATTTGTACTTTTCAAATAAATAATACGTTTTATGAATAAATTTAAATCTCTGGACATTTTGAGACACCCTTTATATATGTGATATATATATCCTGCGAACATGTATGAGTATATATATATATATATATATATATATACACATGAAAAAATATATATATACTCACACACGTTCGCAGGATACAACGTCCTGGTCGCACGCGTGCATAGAAAGTCCGCCCACTGCGTACGACACGCAGCTCGCGCTGTACCGCTAGATCGAATTTTCCGGCTTCGATTCCAACGCGATCGCACGTGGTTTTCAAGTTTTGACGAGCCCGCACGCAGATCTCACCGATGAATATGGATCTGGTGAACGTTTTTTTTTGTTTGCATGCGACGATGTTTTATATGGTTGCACAGGCTCAGCCGGTATTGTACGTGAGGCATTTGGAGGTGAAGATGATTGTCGTGTAGGCGTTTAAAAAAGATCTCGATTATCAGGCGGTGGGAAAAATGAGCGGTGAATTATATATATATATATATATAATTACTAAAAAAAACGCAGTTACTAAAAAACCGAGCGATGTGCAAAGAAAGTTATGAATAATTTTTATTTCGCCAATATTATTATTAAAGAAATAAAAATTATTCATAACTTTCTTTGTACATCGCTTTGAATAATTTATATGAATATATATATATCTATATCTAATACAAATTATATTAATTCATATACATTTTTCAAAGTTTTGTGAATTTTTTATTTCATTAATAATAGTATTAGCGAAAGAAAAATTATTCATAATTTTCTTTGCACATCGCTTGGTTTTTTAGTAGCTGTGTTTTTAGTAATTATATATATATATATATATAATTTACCACTAATTTTTCACACATATATATATATGTATGTATAATTTGACGCGTATCAGTTGCACTCGATCGTGTGAGTGTGCAGGACTACGGCGGGTGCGAACGTGTCGCAATCGAAACTCCGCCCCAGTTATACCCACACGAGCATGCACAAACTTCGCCCAGGCTAGAGCGATAGAGATCGCCTTCCCCTCTTGCCCCTTTCGGCTTCTGCCGGTTATTATTGCATCGGCGCGCCGTGAGCCGCTGCATACAGACGACCGACGAATCGAACCGATATAACAACGTATACCTACACGGGATTTCACTGGCCGGCGTCTGTTGCAATGGCTTACCGCCCGGTTCGTCGATTATTATAAATATACACACGGAAACTGCAAGGTCGCTGCGCTCCACTCGAGAATGCACTTTTCGCGTAGCGTACGAGGCACGCAATATCTTTTTTCGCCTTTCTTTCTAATCGTTCGAATTCTGCGAGTTTTCTCGCTTAAGTGGTATTTTTTTTCTCAAATTCGGTTACTTTTTTTGTCGTCTTTCAGGAGATTCATTATTTGATTAAGCTATTTTTTTCAATGAGACTAAAATTTTTTTTTTTTTGAATACCGTTTGTTTTAATGACGCCTTTTCATTAAATTTGTTTTGATCTGCGTTTTTTCACGCTTTTTCATAACATTTTTTTTTAATTACGTTTTTTTAATTGACGCCTCTGTTTTATTCGTTCGTCCGAAAAGTAATAATTCAAACTTTCTTTTTTTTTACTCCGGATATTGATACGGTCACTTTGGAAGTTGGGCTCGACTGTCGAGGGGGGGGGGGGGGGGGGGCATTTTTTTTAATGAGACTTTTTAAGTATACAATTTTTCAATTTTTCAATTACCCTTTTTCATTTGCTAATTTTTGTAATTACGGTTTTTCATTTTTCAATTTTTTTTATTACGTTCTTTTTTAATTACGCATCTGTTTTTTTTTCATTCGTGCGAAAAGTAATGGTACAAACGTTTCCTTTATTGACTCCGGATATTCATACGGTCGCTTTGGAAATTGGGTTTGATTGTCGAGGAGGGTATTTATGTCTCAATGAAACTTTTCAAATGTTTAATTTTTTAATTACGTTTTTTCATTAACGCTTTTTAATATTGAAAATTTTATACATTTTATAGAAAATTACACTTCTGTTTTTTTTGTTCTTGCGGAAAATGATAATTCGAACTCTCTTTTTTTTCAAACTCCGTACATTGATACGTCCGCTTTGGAAATTGTCGGCTAGTTTCCGTGCCGAAATAATAAAAATACGTGGGGCATTCTCATTGCACGCGATAATTAATTGCACCGAGAAACTCCCGTGTGTACAGGCGGAAGTGGAAGGAGCAGTCGATATTTCACCAATTTCACGTAGCCAGCATCGAAGAAGTAATATTCCCATTTAACCTCCACCTATATATATATATATATATATATATATATATATATATATATTTGATTACATTTCACAGCGAGCAGACAAAAACATTTTTTATCGTCCAGCTCTTCGGATCCTCGCCGAAGGGCGTACACGATTTTGCGAACCTGTTGCATAAGGAGATCTCCTTCAGCTCGAAACATTCAGCTTTCGCGAAAGAGGAGTTCGAGAGGTCGGCTATATATTCCATTCCAGGGTGAACGACTGAAAGAAAAAGTTTCCCCTAGAGCTGAGGGCGCAGCTGTGACATGTATAAACGAATACGTGTTAAGTTTGCGACGTGTACGAATCTAGATCTGAGAAAAGTAATTCCGAAGACCATTGACTACGAGGCCTGTACCCAAAAAAAAAAGCCAGCCGTGCTGAAAGTCAGCGTTACGTACAGGAGGTTGAAAAAAATCTCTCTATACACGTATAAATTTATGTATTACGTCTATGGTGACTATGGTGCCAACTGCGTCTAGCTCGGAAGAGAGGTGTAGGCGGTTATTGCAGAGCGAATGAGAATCCGTCGAGCTCGCGAACGTTTTCCAGCCGTATATACGTACAAAGTGAATTTCAATGTATGCACAGTCAAATACTGTATCGCCAGGTTCTCCTTTAGACATATGTGTGTGTGTGTGTGTGTGTGTGTGTTGAGCGCGCACGCGCGCAAAGCAGTAAAGGAATTTAGCCTTATAAATCAGCAACATGACTGCGCCGTGTGGCGGTTGTGGCTGTGGCGGCGTGCCACACCTTTCCCTTCTTGGGGCAATCACGAGAGTCGTCACCGGGTATCGGCAACGGCATCCCCAGTACGCTAGTCGATCTATCCCACTCTTTCTTGCGCTTTGAACGTATAGATGTACGTGGATAAATAAATAAATAAATATATATATATATGTGTGTGTGTGTGCAGACACATGAACACATGTATACATATATATGTACACGGACGATAGCCCGAGTAAGCGCCGGATCAGTCTCTGGTTCGTTCGCCTCTCCTGTTACGTGATGAGCCGTAGGGCACTCTTTCGTAAATAGCGTTATATACTCTTATATATATATGCACATTTGTATATATGTGTGTGTGTAAAAAAGAAAAAAAAAGCTTTTTTCCTTAGATAATATTGCCCGCCTGGTCCGCCTTCGGTTCGTCTATCGATCGCTGACATGTCTCGTGGATATAACAAAATCCCGCGATTCCACAGGGATCGGCAAAAGTTCACGCCGCAAAACTGATCCGCAACCCTGCGAGGATCTACCGCGATCGACCGCAACTTGCCAAGTTCTTGGTGCGAGAGCGATCCACTGAGCAACGAATTCCTTTCCCAGGAGATTCCTCAGGAACTTCGACTTATGTATATCTATATATATATGTATGTATGTATATAGTTATGTACGTGTAACGTAAGTAGTCGCGGTTGAGCGGAGCCACCATGGACCGTCCCAGTTGATAAAAGCCCGCATGCTTTACCGCCTCTTAGCCTACGGATAATCTTCAAGCGAAGGTTACCGCTAATTAATTAACCGGCCCGAAGATTATACAGACTGCTCTCATAGCGCTCGATATCGAATTTACGGCTCGTGAAGTACGGTGGTCGGTGCGATCTGCCACTTGTGCGCGACTGTACACCAGCAGGATAATAATAACTGGACAATACTGGGAGTCCTTTGCAAAAATTGTTTCAGGGATGCGAATGGATTCCCATACTTGTACCTTACTTCCTGATAGGGATCCAATTCGTCATTGCATTGGATCCTTGTACTAAAACGTCACACTAGAACGTTGGATTTTAATCGGGATTTCCCATTGGCATCCAATGTACTAATCCAATTGGAACCCCTAATTAGGGGTGCAACTGGTAATGAAGTTTTTATGGTAAAATCTGATTCTATCGCGTGCGGAAAATTGGCAGGGGATCCCTAATACGATTGGGGGCCTTCAATGGATTGTTTGTGGATTCCATAGTAGGGTTTTCCGTAAAACAGCCGGACCGGGCCCCCTATTAGGGAATGGTAGAGTAAATAGGTTGACTAAAACTATGATGAAAGTACGGAGAACAAGTAAGGGCCTTCAAGGGGTGTAATAGTTGTAGATTCCCTAGTAGTAATTTCCTCAATACTACTAGACTTTGCTATTATAGGGGCATATCAGTATAAGTTGCTTGACTAAAGAAATATAATAATCTGTCGCAAAATATGCGACAGAATTCTAAGCCTCAAATGTATTGAAATAACGCATTTCTTTTTCACAGTGCACACACACGCACGTACGCATATGGCTGCAATAATTTTTATGAGGCACCGTTGAGACAATTTTGAAGGTTCTGATTATTTTGCCTTGAATGGCCCTTGGTAGCGAAGTGTGACCGACCACTGATCATTCATGTGAGGCCTCCAGACTAGGGTCTTAATAAAGTTAGGGAAAATTAAGATGGGGATCAAAGCCCAAACTTAATTTCCGCACGCGTTGCTTTTATCCACGTAAAAACATAGTATAAATACTTTTTAGAACAAACAATGACAAACGTATTTTAGGATTATTTTAAACAAGGTGGAATTTATTACGAAGCTAGATTCCATCCGGGCGAAGCCGCGGGTGGAAGCTAGTATATATATATATAAAGGTGGCCGATCAAAACGTTTTCGTCGGACGCTTTTCGAGAAGTCCGAACTTCTTTTCGACCGAGGGAAATCGTTTCTCGTTACCTTGCTGACGTAGATACATTGCGTCTAGTAATATCTGTCACACAGATCGTATATGGTCCACCTACGATCACGCAAATCACCGGACAACGATGTGCCAATGACACTTCTCTCTCTCTCTCTCTCTCTCTCTCTCTCTCTCTCTCTCTCTCTCTCTCTCTCCTTTCTCTCTCTCTCTCCCGTCGTAACATCACGCGATCGCGTTCTCGTCTCATTCGCGTTCGTATGATATACGAGGTGTATGGGACCACCACGCCTTTCTCAGCCCAGGGGCATCCCGAATTATCGGATTCCGGGTCTTCTAATGTACGCGCGCGAACTTATTCCACAGGTGATCGGCGGGCTTCGAGGCGAAACTTTGACAAACGGATGTGGGTCCATTGAAATCGATATATTTCAACGTAACGAGCGCGAATTATTATTCCAGCAGGGTATTAATATTCATCACCGGGGCAACGATTAGTCCGGATTACTTTTAATCGTTTAATAGACGCACCGATTTTTTTTCTTTCCTTTAATTATTCACGAAGAGCCAGAGCGTCGCGAATTTAGAAATTCGTCATTATATATATATATATATATATATATATATAGAAACGTGCATGGGACGATGTTGCGGCCAAGATAAGAGGAGAGAAACATGACGGATGTGGCAGAAATTAATAATATATGTATATACTGTATCCCGGTCGAACAAGCGATTATTATCGTACGAAAAAGAAATTTACGAGACTCGCTGTCGATACGACTAAATATATGTTTTATATACAGGGCGACCCGAAAAATGACGTCCAGAAGGAACATCTAGATGCCTCGTTTCACCCCCATCCGAGTTCTACGATCTTTTTTAGTTTTCGAGAAAAAACCATTTTTTCATTTTTCTTTTCGATATATGTACTTTCCGCGCGAATTTTTTTACTCGTTTTATGGTCATGAAGTACACTGTTGAGAGATAAATAAATTGACCAACTGAACACTAACGTAAATGCCTTAGATTTTTATCAAAAGTTCAATAAAATTGAGAGTATCAAACACTAAAGCTCAGATGATAAAAAAAATACTTATACTAGTCTGGATGACTTCCAATTGGTTTTAAGGTATTCCTTTTACGAAGTCGAATATTTGTCAATTAACTGATTTTCGTTTACAATTAAGTAAAAATACATTCCAGTATACTGGTAAAATTTCAAGCCAAGTTACCGAACTTTTAATAAAAAATGACGACTTTAAAAATCCTCTAATTTATGCAGCACTTTATGGAGATGACATGCAGGTCACATTTTTATCTCATAATGTATACACTAAATAACGCTGGATGCTTGATATAAACTGCTCTAAGCGTGTAAAAACTTCCGAAGATCCCGTAACAACGATGAAAACGAAACGACAATAAATATAAACGTAACGACAATAAATTTAAAAAAAATGTAATGACAAATCTTAGGAAAATGTGACTAGAAGAGGAATTTCTGTAACCGCAACTTTTAAGAGAAAATGTAAAAATGTCTAAACTCACAAAATTCTGAAATTTTTTATTTCAGTTCATTGTTGGGTATAATAATTGATTATAACTCATTTTTATCAAGCGTCATTGTCATCTACTAATGATTCAAAGAGGCCCTGGCTTAGGCGCCCACAAAATACGGCCTTCTGCGAAAGAAATATCTTAAAAACTTCCAAGGAGGAAGTACATACACAAAAAAGAAAAATAAATAAAAAACCTATGCTACAGGAAAACTTGAAAAAAATTGAAAATATTTTTTTTCGAAAAGTAAAAAAGATCGTAGAACATGTCTGGGGCTGATTGGAATAGATATCGAGATATCGAAATTTTCCTTCCGGACGTCACTTTCCGAACCACCCTGTATATAATGATATACACTCTTTTAAAAGACGATCTTGAATGCCTTGGAAGATCGCAATCTTGCGCGAGATAGACAGCATCGTGATGACGATTCGAGATCCTCCTTCTCCTCCTCGCGGGCCTGACCACGTTATGCGTATCCACACTAATATAAATCTATCGTATCTCATATCCATAAATATTAATTGACCTGAGCGCGGTCTAACTCGCGGTATCGTGAGCATGTAAAGGGAATAATTGTAACGCTGAAATAATACAACGATGTGGCAAATTTGCATGACGCGGCAAATCATTTTTATCACATTATGCGTCCGATTGATCACGTGCATATATCCGCGCATCTACGTGTTTTTTTTTTTCTTTTTTTCTCGTGAGTGATGATACGATATTGCGCGCTTATCGTAAGATCGAGAAAATGTATAAACGTCGATCCAATTATCGTTGATCTCCGAGGCCTCTTCTCGGACAACTATTTGCTCTTTGATATATATAAATATCGAAATCTTCTCCAGGGCCTTCGGGGAGCAGCTCACCTCATACGGTCACTATATTTTTACAGTTTTACGCGAGTATAAAAAAAAATAAGCTACAGTAATAACGATGAGAACGATAATTGGATTATTTCTGAGAAACGAGACGACTCGGTGACTCATCAATCATGATTTTCACGATGATCTGTGTTCCTCTCGATTTTTTGTTCCCGGAAAATTGCTGCCCACGCGCGATAACAAAAAAAAAATACTCAGCTGCGATCTTGGGGGTAGCACTCTGGAAAAATACGAAAGAACGTGTCCCGCATAGCACCATGGAACTAGGATCAATTTTTACGAATCTCAGCACCTTATTGCGGTTCCCATGTTCAGGTCGCAGCTATGCAGTTCAAAATCTTGACAATAACGGCACCAACAAGCGTCATATTCGAGGACCAAAGATTTCATGTATTCGAGTAATCCAACTGGATTCAAAATGATTTTTCGTTTTTTTTTGCACTGCCAAAAAAATATTTAATTCAAATAGGATCTATTTGAATTAAATAGGTTTTGTCCTTGTCTCATGGCCTACTACGACTCTATTTGTTTCAAATATTTTTTAAAATTTGTTCAAGCTATTCTTTTTAAATATTAAATATATTCAAATTAAATCAATGAAGGTAAAACGCGATATATCGCATGAATACGAAAAAGGTATATGGATTTATGACATAAAAGTGCGGTGAAAAAAGGTAAATCATTTTTCTTTTTTTTTCACTAACAAGGCTGTTATTTGGAAGAAAAAAAGGTATGCCGTGCCTTTTATTAACAGGCGCGACTATTTATGTGTAGAAAGACTAACACTTTTCCTCAACTGCAGAATGTTACAACAGTCTTCTAATGAAACCAAAGCCATGAGATTTTTGATAGACTTAATCGTGTACCATTTTCCCGTCTGTCTCCTTGTTCTTATACTACCAGATGAAACTAAATCACAGATTTATTAGGAACAAATAAAATGTTTAGTTATTAGACGATATTAAATAGATCTTGATTTGAATAAATAAATATATTAAAAATTAATAATTTTAATAATGGAATGCAATAGGAAAAATTTGGTTTCACGAAAAATCTAGTTAATTAAAAAAAAAAATCAAATAGACGCATCCAGTTAATATCAAAAGAATTTTTCTGTCAATGTGCTAATAAAAACGTGAGGAAAGCTCAGGGTGAAAAAGATCGGTATTATGCACAGCGAAAATCGAATTGTAGTCGCAGAAGATCGCGAAAAGAGCAATCTTGGAGAAAGACCAATGTGGTCACGAAACCAACAGGTTGCTTAGATTTCTTCGAGTTAGATTAATGATAGCTATAATAATAATAAGAATCGGTTATGTTGCGGCCGAGGGATCTACACGTTTCGAACTAATAAAAACTGACCCCGTATCACGACCTCATCGTCCCAATTCACCATGTAGTACGTATGTACACGATCATCCTTATATATATATATAATTTTTATCGACAATAATCCCCCTATCGATAAAAATAATTATTGATCGTTTCTCCGAGCAATTCTCTTTTCTCCCGTTGTCACGATCATCAACGAGACGCATATACCATACAGGTAATTGCAATATCATATCCGCAATTTTATTAATTAAATGCGAATTAAATCCCTCAACAAGCCCCTCTTTCGCTCTCTCGTTCGATCCTCTCTGATAATATCATCGCGTTTCTTTTTTTCGCCGTACCAAAAATGGCTACGGCATTTGTAAGAAAAAATAAATAAAAATAAGAGTAAAAGGGCCTCGATGTATCTGTCGTTCGATATGGAGCATACAAATTGCTTCTATCAAACTCGAAGAAAACAAAAATACGTCTGTCATCTTGACGGGATTCCGTTTGGTATTTTTGTTTTTATTTCGAGGCCCAGCCTGAATTTTTTGCATATCTTATTTTTCACTTGGTACACTCGATATGGAAATTGCCGATGGAATATTCCGAGTGCGCGTTGTGTCGCTGCGGAATAATACCGCGGTCATTCGTTGCTCGCCGTTTCAAGTGGGTGAAAAGGAGTTGGCTCGAACGGTGAAATGATGGCCTTAAAAATAACACATCATGGCTTGTGTGTTTATATAGCGGGTAAAAAAAACATTAAAAAAAGAAGAAAAACAGAAACACCCTGGTATAAGTGCGCGCGCGAGAACTTCGGTTTGTTACCATTTCGATGGTGAGGCGGTTGCGCAACCGATAGACGAAACGATGCTCGAGCCCCCCCCCCAACCCCCCCCAATGCTTCACGGTAGAGGTAGAGGCTTGATTGCTCCGGATCCTTGCACACCAGAGTGCGCTCGCGGCTGTGGACGATTTTCCAAGATAGCCTCTCGTATCTCGAGCCCCAGCTGAGAACTGTTTGTTTCAGGCTGTTGGAACGAGAATCACGCCGCAGGAAAGCAAATACGTGCTTCGATAATCTGAATATACCGGGTGAGGGAACAACTAAAGGATGTCCCCAAATTCACGCAAGATGTAATTTTGACAGAAAACACAGGTATTTAATTAAAAAAATTGTAAGTTTCTTATTGATTCATAAAGTATACAGTATAGGGTTATGTATGAAATAGCATATGAATTTGTTTCTCAACAATCACTCGTGGATTTTCTGAATCCCAAATGCGACAATTTTGTCGATTAACGAAGCCATCAAGATGAAAATGAGCCTCATCGCTGAAGATGATTTTGTTCGAAAAATCAACATCCACTTGTTGTTGTTCCATAATCCTATTCAATGAATTCTCTTCGCTGTGCGTGGTCAGTAGGCTTCAGTTCTTGAGTCAATTGAACTTTGTAAGCATGAAGATGCAAATCTTTCGTGAGAATACGCTGTAGAGAGCTTCTCGAAATGTCCAATACTTTACCATGGTGCCGAATTGATGTTCCTGGACTCTCAGCAACACTCTCACGAACTGCTTCAATGTTTTGCGTTGAACGACTTGTTGAAGGAGGGCCAGAGTGTCTATGATCACTAATTGATTCAGTCTCCCTGAATTTTTTGATTAATCTTTTCACAGGTGATGACGTTAAATCACTATTACGACCATATTTTATACGAAAATTACGAACTGTAGAAGCCAAACCTTCATTATTTTTAAAAAATATTGCTCAACAATGAAAGCGCGTTGTTCTTTCGTGTATCGCTCCAATTTTAATAACCCTGAACTGTCAGCTGTCACGCTGTTTTTTTTTCGTTGGCAACACTTTACCGCACAAATGGCGCAAAATTCAAATCTTGCGTGAATTTTGGGACACCCTGTATTAGAGGTTGAAATATTTTCCAACTTATCAGACTTATATAAGAAAACATTTCTTATAAAAATTGCATAGTTGGAAGGGGGACTTCGAGTAGTGGCTACGAGGTTCATCCAGGTGGAGGCATTTCGGAGATTTCAAGATCACGTCCATTTTTTGAAATGGGAACACTATTTTTTTCGTCAGAATTTCATCAGGGAATTAAAAATACGTTCGCTCACAAAATTTCGAGACACAAAAACTGGTGTCTTGTACACAAAAATGTACACAAAAATGCTACGACGTTTACAAAAAAATAAAATTGAAGCTTGAGCTTCCCCCTTTATGATTCGGTCAAAGAAATGCATACAAATTTTTTTGTCTGCAAACGGGGTCCACCAGAAAAGGAACAAAAAAAGGCGAAGAATTGTCGTTTTCGAAAAAGGGTACTAGTCGTAAAAAAAATAGTACAACATTTTCGAAAGAAACGGAATGAAGGTGAGTTCCTCCCCTTCAAAATGCCGTTTATTAAATTCTTTTATGTCAATTATCGGTAAAATGGCATAAAAAATCGTTCCGGAACTTTTTTGAATTTTTGTCCGGAAACTTTTCGCCGGTAATGTATATATATATATATATATAGGGTGATTTACTTTGTGAGCAGACAGGGTGTATCATTGCGAGCAAAAAGCTTTTTTTTTAAATCACGTGCGAAAAAAATTTACTAAGATATTTGCGCTCAAAGTTCGACACCGAGTAAACAATGGCACAGTAGTTTCAGACGCGCGATTTCTTTTCTTTATTTATTAAATAATAAACGAGATTTATTCAATCATATCGATTTGCGAAGCGAGTCTCTGTGTTATTTTTTTTGGTCGACAAAAAAAAAATTAGAGAAGAAATAATTCACTTGCCTGAAGGTGGATTCGAAGCCACACTCGATCCGGCTTGCATGTTCCGCGCGGGAGCAACTACTTTGCCGTTGTTTGCTACTTGGACTTTGAACACGAATTTCTCGGCCAATTTATGTCCGAAGATATTTTAAAAAAAGTCGTTTTGCTCGCAATGACACTTTCTATATGCTCACAAAGGGAATCGTAGTAGTTAGGAATCACCCTCTATGTATGTATCAGGAAAGGCCACTTTGAACACATTATATCTACGTAATGTTGGCTATCAGCAGATCTGGCTGCCTGCAGGACGGTCCTTGAAATGACTCCTATACAGAGACGCTAGCGTTAATCTGAAGTTGATGTTGAAGGCATTGGGATTTATAACGTTGAGCATGGGATCACAAACTAGTATGACGACGGTCCTCCCAGTCGAATGTCTTCAAACTCATCCGTCCCCATATATTTATATAGACGAATTGATATATGTTGAAGAGCCTTCCTTGTTATTGAACAAACGAGCTCGTTCTTTCTCCTCGCTATACTCGTCTCTCTTCTTGGTCGCTTCCTCCCTCTTTTATGCTTCATCATCTTTCTTACGGAACTTTCTTCGCCCCCATCAATCGTAATCCGGTTCGAAGATGTTACGCACAGGCGGATCTTCGACAAGTTGAAATTCACCAAGAGGCAAACGAAACGTCGATTTTACGAAACTTTTTTTTCTTTGACTCGGCCCACGCGAATCGTGGACTCGAAGAGACGAGGATTACGCGATCGGCCGATTACCGATAGTCGGCGAAACGCGCTCGAGAAAATCTTTGAATCACTTGGCTAAACTTGGCGGTGGCGAATACCCCGAAGATACCACGTAATATCTTCGTTTGTGGCCGTAAATGTATTTACGATACAAGATAAAAACGCAGCGAGATAAAAAAAAAAAAAAATTCACGAAATGAGAACTTGGTTTCGTAATTGTCGAAAGGATGCGGACAATGATTGGCTAACTGGTTTCTTGCGGTGTTATATCGGCGACACGCTCAATTCGCATTTTGAGTTATTACTCCCGCGGGCTGCGGTGTCGACTCCATGGGCCGGCTGTTGGAAAATAGCTTGAGAAGAAATTGGTTAACGAATCTTAGCAGGTAGGAAAATACTGTAGAAATATCTGGTTATTCGTGGTAGGGTGATTAAAATGAGATTATAATTGTTACAATAACACGTAAGTCATTTTCACCACAGAGAGAGAGGGGCAGAAGTGTCGGGAGGGACCGCAAGAAGGAATCGTAAGATTCGCCCGTGGCGCTTCTCGACATCGGTGATCATAAAACGGATATTGTGATAATTGTTTAAGTTTTACGGCTACCGAATTGAGACAGCGGTAAATGCCTCGCACGATAAAAATTATTTATCACGGAGCCATTTTTTGAGCCATCGGTTTAACGAAGACATTCTTTTTGTAATGCAATTCAGTGAAATTGATTTTCATTTTTATTTGCTGTCGGAGTTCTTTGGAGGATAAACGAGTTTGTAGGATGATTTGAATACATTCGCTTGCATCAGATGAATAGGAAAGACTTGTTAATGGCATACCATAATTGTTAAGAGAGATAACGATAGGTAGCTACTTTTGAAACAGTTTACACAAAAAGTTACTCGATATTAATCGAATTTCCTCGAGTTCCAATGCAATACACTAGTGCAATTATTTCTGGACACTCTTAATATAAAATAGCATTTTTTTTAAATTTATTTACGCAGAAAATATATATTGTGCAATGCCAAAATGATACTGTAATGTTTTTATTTTAATCTCTAATTATTCCCATTATATAATATAATTATTATATAATTTTATTTATTTATTTATTTTATATATTATATGATCTCATTTATGCTATATTTTATTATTTACTAACTTCTACCCGCGACTTTGTCTGCGCGGATCTCGCAATTTGTGTTAAAATACCTCTTAATGGATTATTTTTTTAAAGGCTGTCATACCTCATTCAGCATTTAGTAAAATATGCGATATTATATTAGATTCTATTCAATTTTGATTATATTTTAGTCGTTCGTATATTTTAGTCGTTCTATGAGAATCAAAATTTCGTCATTTGATTTTTTTAAATATTATAATTAGAAAAATATTAGACGTTAGATTTCATCAAATTTAAATTATATTTGATTCGTTGTATTCTATAAGAATTTGAATTTGATAATTACGGTAGATTTGACGTGAATGTTATAATTAGAAAAATATTAGATATATTTATATTAGATTTGATATTATATTATCATCTACTTTAATTACATTTGATTTGTTTGTATCCTATAATAAGAATTATATAAGGCTGATAATTTCATAATTGAATTAGATTCGAGTCGAATATTGGAATTAGAAAAATATTAGATGTATTTTTCATAGCCTGTGTGTTATTCGACGTAACTCTCTACATGTGTGCCAAATTTCATCAAAATCGGTTCCGCCGTTTAGGCGTGATAGTGTAACAAACATCAACCATACAGATTAGAAAAATATTAGATATTAGAATTAGAACGAAAAGTATCCTACGTGTCATCAGCTATCTACATTTTTAATTTCATTGATTATATGGTACTTTTAATTTCACAATTAGATTAGATTTGAGTAAATAATATTATAATTAGAAAAATATTAGATATTAGAATGAAAAGTATCCTATGTCTTAACCCAGGCCATAAGTTATCTACATGTTAAATTTCATTGAAATCGATGAACCCGTTTTGGCGTGATTAAGTAACAAACAGGCAGACAGACAGACAGACAGATAGACAGACAGTCAGACAGACAGAAAGTCAGGTTGACAATATTAGTTAGGGTTATATAATATAATTCTCATTATATAATATAATGATTACTTTTGTAAACGTTAAAAAAAATTTAATACAAAATTAGAAAGTATGAATTTAAAAAATGTTAAAAGTCTCCAGAATTAATTCCACTAGTGTATTCTCTTGCGGGTTTTTACGTATTATCCTTCTCAATTGAATCCTTTCCTATCACTCCCATTGTCATAAATACTGATAAAAGGTATATCTTCATTTCTATCGCCACTTTAAGACAGGGGTCAATGTACCATATCTTCCTCCAGCCCTTATTTAGCCAAAGGTAGCCATGCTTTTATAAAAAAAACTTCCCCGAACAAAAAGTTTAAGTCGGATTGGGTCGGGACTAGAAAATTAGCAATCAGCAGACAATTTTGCATTGGAGAGGGTGTTGGCAAGCCATTTGTATGAAAGAACCAAAATTGATCCCAACTGAACGGACGAACCAACCTCTCTGCGAAGATGTCATTCTAGACGGTCCATTTTTAATTCTTCACTCAAATGGACCGCGCATTCTGATTGATGCAACAATGTTGGTCTCTTGACCAGGTTCATAGGCAGCTTGAACATCTTTGCTTATGATTCAACTGCACTGGGCGTGACGCCCTGCGTCCTACTCCTTTCGGCCACCGTTCCACATCATGAGCATACACTCAAGTACAAATACAATCTGCGTTCAATGTAGAATATAGGAAAGCATTATAACAGCAAATTATTCCCTTTTTGCGACGCAGTAATCGTATGATCATTGACAAGAAGTCGTGGGTGCGACCAAGACGATCGCGATGCTGCAAGGTCGCGTGTGTCGAGATACAGAATGTAATACGTCTTCTCACGTCCCATTATGTATCGCCCGAGACTCATTCTCTCGCGCGCACACGCGTGACAATTAAATATCGCTCTTGGCGAATCATCGCAGCGCCTGCTCTCGCATCTCACGAGCTAATCGTCGTCTCATGATTATACAATATCCTTCGTGCAGTGCGTATACGTGTACTGCTCACTTGGCGAGATCATCGCGCGCCAATGAGATACTTTCATGCATATTTATCGAAGAGGAGAGCACACGGTGAAAAAAAAAACAAACGATTGATTTCCACCTCGTGCTTTTCCATGCTCAACTCTTTCTCTACGTCATTCATAGATTGCAGTTCCGCAGAGCGATGCTGGAAGGTAACCAGATCGGGGCGTTTCTTGAGGAGGGTCGATTTTTTAGTTGGACGTACGTTGTTTTCGGGGGTGGGGACGGGGGGGGGTGCAAATTCGGACTTATCAGCACAGTCCGTTTGGGTTTGTTTGGGTCTTGGACGATCTGAAAGAAAATCTAGATGATGCGGCACGCTCAGAGAAAATTGTGGGTTTTGTTGAGGTTCTAAAGTCAATGATTATCTGTAATATGTCAGCAAGAATCCCGAGGAGACCCAAATAAACCCAAAAAAATCGGCAACTATTTTCACAAGATACCCGTGCAGAAATTTCTTAGCGATACCGAAGTTCCGATCAGATCCCGATCGGGATATGATACGGATTCCTTAGAAGAGGTATCGTCATCAGAGTCCAGATGGCGCCAGATCCTATCCAGAATAGACATATCTGCATTTGAAAAAAGTATAATTCATCATCCATCTTTGCAGCACGCAAATCTTGATTTCGCTGTAAAAGTAAATATAAATAATTGAGGATTTTAGGCTTCCTATCATACATCATGGTACCTGGAAGTACCGGTTCGATGAAGCTCCAACCGGTACTTCCAGGACCATATAGAAGACAGCAGAGTACTTTGGCCTGCCCTTTGGACCATTCTCCACAACGTCGCTATCAATCGCCTCACAATCACGACCATACAAAAAGGCAGGGGACTTTTTGCCACGTAGCTTTCGTTTGTTGAGCTGGTAGCGTTGCGGTTCCCTAAAGCGGCTGAATCAAAGACGCCCTGAAAATTGGGCGCCGTCAAAGGTCGATATGTGACCTCTCTCGCGAAGGGAGTCTCTCTTTCACAATGCTGCCACACGCACACACACACACTCATACACACACACAAACACACACACACACACACACACACACACATATATATATATATATATATATATATATTTCTATGTACAACACCGATCTATCTATTCTCGCTTCGATTCCAAAAGGGGATCCGATGTCGCGATAAACGTCACACAGCTCAAGGATACGTCGAATAAATTGAATTCTCTCTTCTCGTAACTGGCAAAGTGAGTCTGTGGCAAGATCGCCACTGGCGAGAGTGAGAGCAGCAGCAGCAGAGAGAAAGAGAGAGGGAGAGAGAGAGAGCGAGAGAGAGAGAGAGAGAGAGAGAGAGAGAGTCTGCGTTTCGATATTCCACACCGTTCATCAGATAAAAAGTTGACCCTCTCCTCAGAGGATCTCGCTGGTCCCGGTTATAGAAATCTTACGAGATTTGTCCTCTGAAGCTCGTGGCATGGCAAGACAACGTTACGAGTATTGGTCCATTGTTTCTTCTTTTATTTTTAGTTTTCTTTTATTTCTCTCGTTAATAACACACCTTTGCCGTAACCACAGAAGGCTGGAACGGTCTGCTTTTATGACAACTAGAAACATTCGCTCTCATATATATATAGCTAGTTGCTCCGTATATAATATATATATAAGACTCATCCTTGATTTTACGAGAACACGGTCGCACTATATTTCCTCCATTGCTTGGCCAACACTAAGTTATGGAAGACGCAGATTATACAAAAAGCGCGTCCTATGGAAAATAAAAGCTTGGACAAAGGACGTGTTCTGAAGATTCTCTCTCGCTCTCCCTCCCTCTCTCTCTCTCTCTCTCTCTCTCTCTCCTTCTGTCGCTTGGTTGATCGTAAAATCTCCGTGTGGCTATACAAACGATTGAGAAAACATTTCGCATCCACGGGTTGACTGTTGAACCAGTTCTTTTCAATCTTTTCCACGTATATGGAAAAAGGAGAAGAAAGAAAACAACAAAAAGATCGTAAAACGTACGGTCGCGTTGAGAAAATTCGTGACGTTCGATCGTCCACCGGTACGCGATAATTGGAGGAGACCGTTTGGAATTGCAACTATACAAAACATTTTTTCTCGGTATCGCCAGTTTTAACTGTCCTCTCTGTACATCTATTGCTTTTGTTACGTATCCTATTTCTAGCTGATGGAATGTTCATTGCTACGTGCCCTATCCACACATAATAATAATAATATTATACTAGAATTAAAATAATATTATATTAAAACAGTTCCGTGACTGACTGACTGACCGAATGACTGACATTTAGACAACGCACAGCGTAAACCGCTGAAGATAGAAACTTGAAATTTGGAAAATATGCTCCTTAGAAGGTGTAGAGGTGCACTGAGAGAGGATTTTTCGAAAATCAACTTTCAAGGGGGTGAAATGGGGTGTAACGTTTGTATGAAAAATTGTATTCCTTGCATGTATCAACTTGAAACTCGGTATAGATATGCTTCAAAACAAATAATAAAACGCATATTTTAGGATATTTAAAAACAACCCCTAATAAGGGGTGCTACTGGTGATGAAGTTTCTATGGGGAAATCTGATTTCCTGCTGTTATCTACTTGAAAACATAGTATAAATCTTTTTCAAAACAAATAGTAGCACTTTTATACTACTATTTCATTAATTACCAATTCTTACCTCAGTCAGCCAGTCAACTACCATGTCTGAGAAATATGACACTCTAGATTCTTTCTTTATTTCTTACTTTTTTCTCTCTTTGTTTATCTCTTTTTTGGATCAAAACCTAAAGTCCATGCGGAGGATGTCGCGGGCAAAAGCTAGTACAATATAATATAATATTAGGTGTACAACTTTGCTTCCGCCGTTTGTTTCCAAAATTTCATGCTTTATTCTTAAATATTGATTACCTATTCATGATTCAAAGTACTGTCCGTCGCTAGCTACTACTTTTTCCCATATTTTTGACAATTGTCGGATACCATCTCGAAAAAACGATTCCATCTTGAAAAACTCTTCCACCGCCATGCCGGTCCTCGACGTCAAGATCACCGCTCTTGAAGCATTGAAACCACTCACGACATGTTTTTGTACTAAGAGCAGACTCACCGTAAGTACTTGAGAGCATTCGATGCGCCTCAGCCGCAGTTTCCTTCAAATGGAAGCAGAAAATCAAAACTTCCCGCAAATGACGAGAATTTGGCTCGAAAACTGATATCTTCGATCGAGAATAAATTTATGATGCAAACATAACATAAAATAACATAATATAACATAACACAATACAATACAATAAGATAATAATATTAATAATTATTATTATTAGATAGAGATAAAAAAATATATACATTAAATAAAAATAAATAAAAATAATAAATAATAAATAGCATGCGGACAGTATCATTCACCGAATTCCAAAACACCGATACAGCGCCTCCCACTAAAGAGGGACGCTATACGTGCACACTGTGTCCCATGAAATACCATCAAATCGTCGTATACCGAAGATAGGATCGTTTCGCAGCAATATATACTCCGGTTATACATCGTACCGGAAACTGTGCGCAGGTTCGCATAGCAATATATGCACCGCGTATACGCCATAATGCAGCACAGGCACACATATAGGCGCACACCTACGTACGCGAAGAAAAAGCATGCGTTCCGTACAGAAGTGTAACGGAACGGTCGTCGACGGGATCGTAACTCTTCGTCGGTAGGAACAGGGTCGATCCTCGATTATTCCGGGTCCAGCTCTCAGTGCTGTGTACATGTGTGTGTGTGCATCTGTGTGTTGGAGTATGTACCACGGATGCTGCCTGTAAGCTGACCATCTCTGGCGCGAGCTAAAGCAGAACTGATAAGACTGGAGAGCTCCTGTGGCCACGCGGTATTCGGAAAATAGATCGGACCGCGATTCTTGTGGCTTTTTTTTGCATTTAAATGCGCTTGTGTATATTTGTATCGTTCGCTGCTGGGCTGGGTGGTGAATCCAGCATTTGTATCAGAGAGGCAATGAACAGTTCGATATATATGTATATATATATATATATATATATATATATATATATATACATCGACAGCTTAATGCCAGAAGGGCATAGAGGTCATTCTTATTGGCACCGCATACGTCTGACCAAGTATTTCACGTATCCATCTGTGTGTGTGTGTATATATATATTGTTACATGAAAATCTAGGTATAGCTCTCGCGTTCCTCGCGATGTCGATGGTTATCGGGCGCCTCCCGGAGCCTAGGCGTGTCCTTAGGATGGCCTTTCTTATCGCGATAACTCGAGGACATCTCGTTGAGCAACTCGGAGCAATATGGGCTCCACCCACTCATCCATGATCCGCGTTTGCACCACGTTGATATACGTCTGGTTTATGTACTTGTGTTACGTGTAGTATACCTTCTCTCGCTTCCTATTTCTCTTTTCTTTGATTCTTCCCCCCCCCCCCCCCCCCCCTCTCTCGCTCGCTCTCTCTCACTCTCTCTCTCTCTCTTTCTCTCTCTCTCTCTCTCTCTCTCTCTCTCTCTCTCTCTCTCTCTCTCTCTCTATATATATATATATATATACCGGGTGACAATGATAAGGTGGCTGTGTTTTTTAAGAGTCTGGCGCGGATATTTTCCGCTTAAGAAAAATATAATATTTAATGGTTTTTCGAGTCCTCAAAAAAGATATAGCGTACTTTTGAGACGTGAGGTATTTTCCAGAAACATTGAGCATTCCGGAAAAAATCTAAATTCTATTTCGAGTTCAGCAGAATGAAGATAATTAAATTACGAATACGAAACTCATTTAAAAAAAAACTGTTTTTAGATAGACACTTTGAAATGCACCCTTGATAATATTTTTCTCGTTGACGGAATAGACAAAAAAAAAGTTTTTCACGAGTGTAGTCGTAGTCGGAATTTAATTATCTTTATTCTGATGTACTTAAAATGGAATTTTGATTTTTTTCCCAGAGGGCACAATTTGTGTAGAATATCGATTCTGTTAATATGCTAGAATGTTCAGACTCTTCAGAATGCTCAATTTATGTAGAATATTAATATCCCAGTATTTACCAGAAAATTTCAGCATTCTGGAAAAAAAATCCAAATTTAACTTCAACTTCAGCAAAATGGAGAAAATTGAATTCCAAATAGAAACATTCCTAGACAAACTTTTTTTTATGAAATTAAATTCCCTTTATCCATTTTAAAATGCATCTTTAATAATTTTTTTTTCCGATGTCGAAATAGACAAAAAAAAATGGAATTTTTCTTTCTCAAAATGGAATTTTATTTTGTTTTTTTTTTCAGAATGCTCAATTTTTCCTGGCCAATACTTCTCCTCACAAAACAACGCTTTTTTTTTTAAGCCAGGCCCTCAAAAAACTCATAGTCACTTTAAACTAATTGTCATCCGGCAAATATAAAATATTTTCTTGGCGTCGTTAACCAATACAAGGAGACTGAACATCGCTGCTGGACGAGCGATCGAATTTAAAGCGCAAATTCCCCACGACTCGATGGCGTCCCCGAGCGATCGCGGTGGCACAATCGTCGGTCCGGCTAATGTTCTCCATCGGATCGCCACCGGGCGGAGGCTCTCTTTTGGAGTCGCTGACGTAGCAGCGAGAGGAACCGAGGTCCTGGCGGGTTGTCCTCGTTCGTACGGTGTACAAAGCTCTGCGGGTGGTGAACTCGATCACGTTGATCGGTCGATCTCTTTATTATTATCATTACCATATATATATATATATATATATATATATATATATATATATATACATATATATATATATATATATATATATATTAACTTCGTGGCTGCGGAGATATAGTTACCAAGAGTTATCAAGAGAAATCTCTTCGGCGTCTCGTAACTTCGGATTCCGATGAGGCACGAGAGTCCTCGCACGCGGACGACAGCGGCTGTCATCTCGTTGACGCGTTGACGCCTCGCCGGTGTGATTTCGACGATACGCGAAGGGTCTCGACGTCTCTCGCGCGTTATCTTTCGCCGTTATCGTTCCAGCGATTGCCGCGATGATTCGTTTCTCGATTATTCAAATCGTTAGTCGCACACGCTCGAGCATACAGGCGCGCGCATGCATCCGAAAGTCAAACCTATCAAGGTTTCTCGATCGAACAATACCTTCCACTCAAAATTCCATTCGAAATAATTACACAGCACACCGAAACTTTGGTAATTTGCGTGGAGCATGTACCTTTTTTTTTTTAATTGTCTATCGTAAGACGCGTCTCGACTTTGGATAATGAAAAAGGTCGTAAGTGCACAAGTTAAAAGATCATACGACGATTGAATACTCTACGCGACGCGAGGAAAAATACTTTTGTTACGTTGGAGATTTTTCGAGACCCGCGATGACGTTGGAAAACGACCGCGCTGTCGGATGTGCAAATTGTGCTGAATTTCATTCCCTATATATGTATATTTATATAGGCGTGTATATACGAGCTTACATCGTGGAACAAATAAAGCTCGCCCACCTATACGCCGTTTTATCCGTGGATTTAATCTTACGTGTGTCTCGCGAGAGTATGTGGTCTCTCTCTCTCTAGCTTTGAGGAAAAAGACGATCGGGCGAGTCTTGTCTACGCGTAGGTCGATCGCGATCTCGCGCGCGTTCACTGCCAACAGCGTAACAGCGTCAGTGTATTGTATTTCTTGGCGGATATAGGTATATGGTGCGTAAATCTATGCACTATTGGCCACTAATACCGAACTGTAAATATATATATGTATGTGTGTGTGTGTGTTTTATGGTAAGTATGCATGTATGCTATATATGTAAATTTTTATATTATTTAACGACTTATCTTTGTTTTTTTTATTATATACAGGACGGTTCGAAAAGTGACGTATACACTGGCAAAAAAAATATTTAATTTAAATAGGACCTATTTAAATCAAATAGGTTTTTTCCTTGTCTCACGGCCGACTACGACCCTATTTCACCCATTTTTTTATTTGTTCGAGCTATTCTTTTTGAATATTAAATATATTCTAATTAAATAAATAAAGATAAGAGGATGATATATCGCATAAATACGAGACATAAATATAGCTTCGTGGCATAAAAGTGCGGTGTAAAAAAGTTAAATCTTTTTCTTTTTTTTTCACTAACAAGGCTGTTATTTGGGAAAAAAAGAAAGGTATCATTGTGCCTTTTATTAACCAGCAAGACTATTTATGTATAGAAAGACTAGCTTTTTTCCTCAACTGCAGAATGTTACAACAGTCTTCTAGTGAAAAACAAAGCCGCGAGATTTTTGAGAGACTGAATCGTGTACCTTTTTTCTAAATAAATAAAATATTTAGTTATCAGGCGATATTAAATAGATCTTGATTTGAATAAATAAATATATTTAAAATAAATAATTTTAATAATGGAATGCAATATAAAAAAAATTATTTCACGAAAAATCGAATAAAAAAATCAAATAGACGCATCTAGCTAATATGAAAAGAATTTTTCTGTCAGTGTAAAAGAAAAATCTAGATACCTTGTACGGTAATATCCCGACTTGCGTTACCTCAACCTCTGTATTTGTGATTTTGTTAGTCCTTTGGCCCAATAAAACAAAGTTTATATGTTTTTATATGCAAAATTGTACCTGTTAAGCTGTATAACTTAAACGATTTTCATCCGTCCCACCCACCACGTAACTTCGGGGTATTACTGCATACCTATCCGAATAATCCCACTGTATGTTCGACGATCTTTTTTAGTTTCCGAGAAATAAACATTTTGTTCGATTTTTTTCTATAACACAGGTTTATATTATTTTTCTCTTACGCGTGTGCACATTCCTCTTAGAAAATTTTAAAAGCAATTCGGAGTCATTTAGACTAGTATAAGTATTATTTTTTTATCATCTGAACTTCAGTGACTGATCCTCTCAATTATATGAAACTTTCGATCAAAATCTAAGGCATTTACATTAGTGTCCAGTTGGTAATTTATTTATTGCTCAACAGTGCATTTCACAAGGACAAGACGAGGCGAGAAAAAATCGCAAAGGAAGCCCATACACAAAAGGGAAAAATGCTTCTTCGTCAAAAAGTTAAAAAAAAAGATCGTACAACATACGTAGTGGGTGATCCTGATAGGTATCGATACGAGGTATCTTTGGGACGTTACTTTTCGGGCCACCCTTTTTATATCACACATATCATATATTTAGGGAAAAGTGATTTTCAAGACACTCGACTTCAAGAACCCTCCTCGTAGTAGCTCACCGTCCCCATACTCAACATTACGTAATTATCCGTGTCTTCGAAACATCTCTCCCTCGTTTATATACGTAAAAATTGAAAAAAGAAGATACAAGTCGTTGAACAACAACGAGACCTAACGAGAGAGTCGCGGGCGTTTGCGCGTAGACAGCAGTTATAGGTATAAGGTTTTAGAAAGCGCGATGCGAGTCCGGCGTGAGCACCAGGTCTGTAAGATAATCCGATAATCTCGTGACGATCTTTCCCAGCAACGGGTGCTCGACCGAGACGACGACGACAAAGACGACGACGACGACGACGACGACGACGATGAGGACGACGACGAAAACGAAGAAGAGAAAAACGTGTCAGATCGCTGGTTGGACGATTGCCTCGCCACAGCAGGGCGAACCCGCACCATCATTACCATCGAGCTGCCAGCAATTACGACCGCATCTTGCCTGCATCCTCTTTCCTTTGCCTCACTTTCAGTTCGTCCGGACTGCTTTGGCGATTCGGTGAATTCGTGTGTTGAACTTTCAATTATTTTTTTTTTTCAACATTTGTATTCTTTGTTAACGAGGTTCTCACATTCAGCATTTTTCCATTCGAATCTTTCCACGTGACAGCAAAAGAAAAAAAAAAGAAACGAAAAAATAAAGGAACAACATCAACAACCTTCGTCTCTGCAGGCGTTTTTTTTTCCTTCATTGGTAACGTTCCATTTGGGCGAGTCCCGTACAATTGCGCAACCGCGAGCCGCGCATTTGACTCGATTGAGGCTCGTGATTTCGCTCCCGGCAATTAAAATTTATTCAAAATAAGCCAACTAATGCTCGTTTTAATCCCTGGCTATTGAGCCCGGAGGCTGCAAAAAAAAAAATAAGAAAAGGAACTGGAACCACCCGTCTTCGTACTTGAAAACGCTCGCGTGCGAGACATCCTGGTGAATGGATTTTTCGAAAATCGATGTGGCGCCGATATAATTTGCTGCGAAATGCCTGGTGTCGAGAAGAGCGTAACAATTTTCACCATCCAGTTTCAATTGGTGGCGAAACTTTAATAGATTGGACTAAACTGTATAGCTGTGTGCACTCGACTTTTCTTGTTGCCTGTTATCGGACGAACGGAAACATCGATCGCACTCGGTGGAACTCACGGGTGAGGAGGAAGCATCGGCATTTTCTTTTTATCCTTTTCACGAACGAGCTACCGGCGCGTAGACTGCAAAAGTATAACGGGTAAAACGGGATGACTAACTGGGTATTACAGTACCATGGGTTGTATTTATGTGTATGGGGAAGGGGTATTTTGAACCCGTTATATCTAGGCAATGTTGACTATCAGATTTGGTTGTTTAGAATATCCTTGAGAACACTGTTTACTGGCAGAAAAATTCTTTTGATATTAATTAGATGCGTCTATTTGTTTTTTTTTAAATTTTAATTAACTAGATTTTTCGTGAAATCAAATTTTTCCTTTTGCATTTCATTATTAAAATTATTTATTTTGAATATATATTTATTTATTCAGACGAAGATCTATTTAATATCGTCTAATAACTAAATATTTTATTTATTCCTAATAATTCTGTGATTTGGTTTCGTCTGGTTGTATAAGACAATACAAACAGACGAAAAAATGGTACACGGGGCAGTCTCTTAAAAATCTCACGGCTTTGTTTTCATTAGAAGACTGTTGTAACGTTCTGCAGTTGAGGAAAATAGTTAGTCTTCCTATACATAAATAGTCGCGCCTGTTATTAAAAGGCACGACGATACCTTTCTTTTTTTTTTCCAAATAACAGCCTCATTAGTGAAAAAAAGGAAAAATAATTTAACTTTTTTTCACCGCACTTTTATATTATGAACCCATATTCCTTTCTCGTATTCGTACTATATATCGTATTTTATCTTCTTTTATTTAATTTGAATTTAACCTCTATGTATTCAATTTGAATGCATTTAATATTTAAAAAGAATAGCTTGAACAAAAAAAAATATTGGAAACAAATAGGGTCGTAGTAGGCCGCGAGACAAGGAAAAAACCTATTTGATTTAAGTAGATCTTATTTAAATTAAATCTTTTTTTTTTGGTAGTGTATAAGCTTGAAATTTTTCGAATATGATTTTTTTATTAGATTGTTTTATAGCCTAGGCTCTCAATTTTAATTGCCAATAAGGAGATCGAAAAATTTCCGAATATTTACCGAGTTATGATGAATTTTGTGAAGAGTTATAGATCACCCACTGCACTAGGGTGAACCGTCGCGATTCATCACTTTTTCTTTTGCATTTTACTCAAGTCTTCCAAATTGTAGTCCAAAATCTATTCGTCCGATTCACTTCTAATTTGGACAGAGCATAGTTAATAACTGATGATTTTTAGATACGTTTATCCATTATCTAATAACAAATTATAAAGCTGTTTTTTTGTCATCGAAAAACTTTTTTTTCCGCAGCTTGCCGTTTACGTAATTGTCAAAATCTTCAAAAAAGTATCCGATCATATAAAAGCTTTATTATTACACTAAAAGGACATTTTCAATTTTTTACTTCGGATTATCCTCGTCGCCAGAACCACCTCGCCGATTGGCCATGCAGCAACAGCGGCATTTGTTTAAATAATAATAGCTGCATTGTTTATTAATATTTTTCAATGAAGAAAAAACTCAAACTTGGAAAGACCATGCATTGATTGTGTGTAAAATCCCGGCCTCGTAAACCCAATACTCTCATACGAAAAAAAATATTGAAAATCGACCAGTTTTTTGGTCGCCAAGATTGTGCAGACGCGTTAACACTTTTTTCAACCGTTTGATTTTCGGGACAGTGCCGTCCTTTGAAATGTCTCTTATACAAATATGCTTACATTCATTCATGGACATGGTCCTCAAAGTCAAATGTCTTCAAACTCAGTTTCTTCTGCACACACCCACACACTCACACACACACACACACACAAATGGCAGAGCAGAATACACGCCATGGGAACGTCATGTCCTCTCTCTTCTGCCGAGCAGAGCTTGTACAGTAGGAAAAAGGGAACGGTGAAGAAGCGCAACGCGCGCTTTCGTCACGGTCGCGATCCATGGATCATGATCGAGAGAAACGAGCCACGTCCCTCAGGCTGACTTTGAATCCTTCTCGCGTCTCGTTCGGCCCACATACGCATATATATACATACACGTACATGGATGGTGTCTCCTGAATTCGTTACGGTGAATCAGAAGGCGAACTTGCTCGTTTCTCTACATCTCAACGATTTAAAATAAATTCATCCGGAGAATCGCTAGTTCACCATTACTTACCCGTCCCCCTCCCTCTCTCTCTCTCTCTCTCTCTCTCTCTCTCTCTCTCTTTCTCCTCAATACGTCATTCGGCTACCACCCGCGGTAGCGAGGGAGCAGCTCTTCCTGTTGCAATTCTTCTCTTTCCGCGCACGAGCGCGTATCGCAGGGCTGCGGTACGCGGGGATGAAGATCGATGTGTCATAGTCGAACGAAGATATTTCCCCCCGTTTATCCTCTCGTACGATCTCTTGCTCGGATCCCCCCCGTTGAACGATTCTCCGGCACGATTGTCCAGCAATTTTCAGTCGTTTCAAGAACTTTGAGAGTTTGAATTTTTTACGCGGTCATTGTGTCTCTTGCAGACAGCTTGACTGCACTCATCATCCGGCATAGTTGCAATTCTATTCATTCTATTCATTTAAATTAATTTTAACGATAATTATTAATGACATTGGCTTAGGTCCCTTTAAAGACATTTCTGCGGTGACCACCATTGGCATTTAATTTAGTAGTAGAGTTGACCTACATTCATATAATAATGTATAATTATATAATTGACATAAAACAGGACTGCAGTCATTGACGTTAATCATTTCCATTCGTTTAATTTTATTCATAATTATTGTCTTTACAGTAGTTTAATGTAATAATTGACAATTATCGTAATGGTCACATTGACTTGTAGGTGCATTATTGTACATTTTGTTTGCACGATCACTTCGTTTTTAATTTAGCAGGGCAGGTGATGTCGAAGATTTGTCAAATGCTGGTATACGTGTACGTACATAAAGTACTACCGATGGATCAGTAAACTGGGACCGTCAATTCAAATTATTTATGTATTTATGTGCATATATGTCTATGAAAAGAAAATATCCAACCATCACGTTTGTATATTTTCTCTTTTTAACGTTAAAACATCATTAACAACAATAAAATGACGGTTCAATGTTGAAAATTAGATGTTAAATTAGAATTTTAATATTAAAGATTAAATATAGTGGTGGAGTTGGGTATTGTTTATTTATATATATATTTGTTACATTAACAGATAAGGTATGAATCCTATTGCATGCGTCCCACGTTTTTCGTTTTAAATATTACAATTATTTTCATAGCTATTAAAAATTCGCAATCACAAGTATTCAGGACAATCCTAGGGGGCTAGGAATTTGTATTGGGTTATAAATCTGTATGGGGCTACGAGAAATTATTTTATACTTTTTAGTCCGTTTTAAAAACGTGTTTTTTTTTTAAAATATTTATAATTATTCTTACTAATTATGCAAAAATTTACAATTCAACTGGAATTTTCTGCAATCAAAATTCCAGTGGAATTTTAAATTTTTCTTAAAGAAAAGAAAAACCAGCATTTTGTCCCCCCGATATACATCGTTTGCTGAACGATGTACCGGCGCTTGCGGAAGCTTCACAACTTTAATTGTACGCATCTACGTCTAAAAAAGAACCAATTAACGTTGATCAATGAAGTTCTTGATCTTGCTGAATATCCCGTTGGAACGTTACAGTGGAACACGTATCAATAATACCGATGAGTGTGTGTGCTTGAATGCACGTACAAGTCTCGTATTGACAGTATAGAGCTAAAACGTAGATCTGGAACGGAGAACTCGTTGCCGCGCGTAAAATAAAGAGCGAGAGAGTTCGGCTGCTGCATCGCGCGCGTCTCGTCATGCGCGCATGAACCCCGCAGTAGTTACGGATGTGTGTTGGTCAGCCGGCAAAGAGTACTCGGCGAGCGTTCGCCACAGGAGAGTGCGACGGCGGCTCTCTCGGGCGGAGAACGTGTGCGCGGCGGCGAGACTGTAATAGTGTGCGGAGGGGCCAGTCGCCCTTGCCGAGGAGCCCCGAGGCACGGGCGTGGGCCTTTCACTCCTGCCATCCGCATCGTTCCTCTCTCGACTCGCGGATATATCGCTGCTGGACCACTCTCGTGTACTCACGACCCGTGTATATGTGTGTATATATAAAATGTGTGTTTGTGAATTATACATACAGACATTATGTACAGTGCATTCCAGACCGAACTGCCGGTGTCGCGACCCTGACAATTTTTTTTTCTCTTTTCTTGTCTCTTCGCGTCAGGAAAAATCGTTCGACACTGACTTTCACATTTTTCGAAGTTTGGGCTTTTTTATTTCGAACTTGCTCGAGAAAATATTACGCCCCGTTACGAACGGTAACGAATTTTTTTGTTTTTTCCTCTGTACTTTCTTCCTTTTTTTTTTGGTTTTCGATGTAACGTTGCAAAAGTTTTTAAAAAATTTATATCTTTATTTATTAATTTTTTGATTTATACCTTTGTTTTATTTTCGTTTTATTTTTATTTTATTTTATTTTATTTTTATTTTTATCTTATTTTTTTCTTTTCTTTTATTTATATATTCATTTTTTTATTCTTTAGCAACGATTTTTTACTCGTTCGAGAGCAAAATAACCTTACAAATTTTCGGATCGAGTTTTCATACAGATGGTTAAGTCTTGAAGGAAAGATCTTTATCTTTTATCCCTTATCATCCTTTATCTTTACCTATCATCCTTTTCCTTTATCCATTATCTTTCCCTATCATCCTTTTCCCTATTATTTTCTATCTTTCACTATCATCCCTTTCCTTTATCCTTTATCTTTCCCTATCATCCTCTTCTCTATCATTTTCTATCTTTCTCTATCAACCTTTTCCCCATCATTTTCTATCTTTCCCTATCATCCCTCCCCTTCATCATTTATCCTTCCCTATTATCAGATTCGGAACAATTCACTGACGCAGAGCTTGGGGATTTTATTTCGCTCTGAATATTATTTATTTATAAGAAATTACTGTTCGAAAATTTCGGCTTTTTTTCTCGCACTCATACGCCACGTGAAACAGGCTCTACTTGGCCTTAATGTACTTCTGTAAAATTTTCACGTTAAATGAGTTGATTCCATTACGCTATATTACGTTGAAACATTGATTTATAACATTTGTAAAGTTACGAATATTACTGTTTCATTTTTTATTAATTAATTTAAGGTATCATTGCAAAATGCTGCGTTAAATAAGTCAATGTTGCATTACATATGACATATATACAAGGCAATACAATTTTATGTAACGCTACAAAAGTGACGGCCGCATAGTAAACTGTTTTTTCATTCGTGAAATTTTTTACTCGTTCAATAATGCTAAATTTCGCGTTGAATAAATTAAGAATAAATTCCATTACATTACATTGAATAAGTCAATAAAATAAGACGTCACACTAAAAGAATTACTGTCTCATTGTATATTCATTTTTCCTTCGTGCGATTTTTCGACACATCGATAAAAATTATATTTTTACTTTTCTATCTCAATAAAGGAATGTTTGAAATATCAAATCACGGGAATATTATTGAAATTATTATTATTAATTATTTTTATCCCTTCGAAAAAAATTCATCTCTCATTTTGACATTCGTTTCCAAAAAGATAAAAGATGTTCTGTTCTAAGTGGAGTTTTTTCTTTCGTCTTTGTACTGCGTTTGAAATCAAACAAGAATATAAAAAAAAGTGTACCCGGCACTTTGGGTCAATTTGAACCAGACTGGCCCGTGCGCGAACTTCGCTCACGCGTACCTCTCTGCGAGTCGTCCATGGCGCTCGGTCCATGCCCGTACAACGCGCGAATCTTTCTCGTTGGTTCACTCTCGTGAACTGCCTTCTTTTCATCTCGCTGCGCTCGCGCGTTCTCTTTTTCTCCGGTCTCGTTCAGTTCGCTACCGCGCGCGGTTTCTTACGTCCAACCGCGCGCGCGCGCGACAGTTTCGCGCAGGCCTGTCGAATCCATGCGAATCGCATGGCGTTCCAATTATATTTAAATTCGGCACCAATTAAATATGCCGAATCAAGCCTCATAAATTATCCGGGCGCGATTACACTGCCGATGCGCGCGCGCGTACGCACAACGTAATCAAGAATCGTACAATTAATTAAACGCATGATTTATATTCAACACTTTAAACGACATGTATATCGACCGATGAGTCGTACACATAAGTACATATATATATATAGAATGATGACTCACCGTACCCGATTTTCGTAATATTCATGTACTGATTGTCCCCAATTTAAATAAAAAGCATGCACAAATTTTTTCATCCATTTACGATTTTGTGTCTAAGTCAATTGGAGGATAAATATTAGATGAAGTAAAAAGTTTTGAGCGTGTTTTCGCTTTATTTCGACGATGAAATTTATATAGTTAGGATTATCTGATTTAGATCAAATATGCGCCGTTTTGTTCGATAACTTTTGTCCATTTTGAAGGCAATTTCATAATTCCGCGATTGAAGAAGTCCTCGTCCCTATTGGTAAAAAACTTGACCAATTCATTTTCACAAGCCTCTGTTGAGGCCAGTTTTGTACCATCTAGAAAATTTTGCAAATGCTTGAAAAGGTGATGATCGCTTGGTGCCAGGTCTGGACTATACGGCGGGGGCGATAGAACCTCCCATCCAAGCTCTCGGAGCTTCTGGCGCGTCGTTAAAGATGTGTGCGGCCTGGCGTTGTCTTGATGGAACACAACACCCTTCCTATTGGCCAGTTCTGGCCGCTTCTGGTCGATCGCCTGCTTCAATCTGGTCAGTTGTTGACAGTAGAGGTCCGAATTGAGTGTTTGACCCGATGGGAGCAGCTCATGGTGGATGATTCCCTTCCAATCCCACCAAACACACAGCAAAACCTTCTTGGCCGTTAATCCGGGCTTGGCGATCGTTTGGGCCGGCTCACCGCGATTGGACCACGATCTTTTTCGGCTGTTCTTCTCGTATGTGACCCATTTTTTATCGCCAGTCACCATCCGATTCAAAAATGGGTCGATTTCGTTACGTTTCAGCAAAGAATCGCGGGCATCAATTCGTCCTTAATGGTTCTTTTGCGTCAATTCGTGTGGCACCCATACATCGAGCTTCTTCTTGAGACCAGCCTTATGCAAAAGGTTCCAAACGGTTTTCTGGCTAATCTTCAGTTCCTGGGCAATGGAATAAGTACTCACATGCCGGTCCGACTCGACGATTTCCATGATTTTATCGACATTTTCGACGATGAGCCTACCAGAGCGTGCCTCATCTTCGACGTCCATATTACCAGAACGGAATCGTTGGAACTACCGCTTTGCTGTTGCATTCGATACTGTATTAGGTCCATAAACAGCACATTTTTTTTTGGCCGCCTGCTCCGCCTTTTCACCTTGGTCGTAGTGGTACTGAAGAATGTATCGAATTTTCTCTTTTTTTACTTTTTTTGAAGCGTAATGTCACCTTTAAATCGCCGTATAGTATGACCCGATGCGATGTATACATCGTGAGATATGGCTCACTAAAAACATCTAGCGGAAAACGCTCAGAACTTTTTACTTCATCCAATATTATAGACAATTGTAAAAAAAAAATATTATGGACAATTATAGACAATAAATGGAATAAATATTATGGACAATTATAGATAATAAATGAAATTAATATTATGGACAGCTATGGACAATAAATATAATATATAAGTCAACATTTTTGAGTGCCAAGGCATAAAAATTAAATCAGAATGACAGTTTCTTTTTTCTTTGCGAGGGTCAAGATGAGTGAGGGAGTTGGGCATAGAATGTTCTGTATATGAAGAAGAAAAAAAAGTAGTCGCTCATCTCTTGGAGGTATTCGATAAAGGCGGAGGTTTCTTATCACGTATATGGATTGCTTATTAACTTTGTTTGTCCTCGAGGAAAGATTTCCGCACGAAGGACTAACGGTGCGCTCGGGACTTGCGCATATGTTACGGCCGCACTAGGTCTCGTACAAGTAATATACACACATATATATATAAAAGATGAGAAATGCAGTATATATACATTTAGTATGATATACCACGACCCGTGGCCGGTTATTCCAATGAGTTTTGCATCTCTCATCTTACGCCCCATGCATAATCGGCTAATACCGATTGCCCAGCAGTGAGTACAGTTATACATAGATAATGCTCGGTTCGTAAATTAGAACTCTCGTCAAACATAATAAATCTTTCGCCTTCCAATCTTCCCCCAAAACAACATAGTTTTTTTTAAATTAAAATATACTAAAACCATAACGTGAAAAATATTTTCTTCTTCCTCTCGATGCACAATTAATTGCACAACTAATTTATCCAAGTTATTTTTTTTTTCTATTAAAAAATAGGAAAACCAAAAGGTATAAGAATCTTCCCCTCTTTATCTTAATGCACAATTAATTATATGAATGAATTATGACTCTCGTCAAGCATAAATAAATATTTCGCCTCCCTACCGTTCCCCAATCCAAAGTCTCATATTTTCAATTAAAAAAATACAAAAACCAAAAGCCGAAGAAATCTTCTTTACTTCACCTTGCTCAATTAATTTTATCCAATTCAAGATCGAATCAATTTCCTCCGTCTCCTAGCGTCATTTCCTCAACGCTGTTTTTTTCCCTGCTCTTACACGCAGCATCCTTGCTTCCCATAAATACCAAGATCTAAATACCGCTCGCTCCGTTCCGTCCTGTTTAAATTCAGAGCGAGCCAAATTCGTTCCGCAAATACGAGAATCTTTTTGTCCCAGCGATCAATCGACAAACGATCGCGAAGCGTCTCGAGGACGTTCTCATTTCCTTTTTTTGCCCTCCACCCCCCAACCCTCCCCCCACGCCGCCCCACGCAGCCCACCATTACAATGTTTCCCGTTCCGTGTCGTCTGTTTTGCCGTGTATATGCGTTTATGCGAAGGTCTTGGTTCCCACTCGGTTGCGCGCGTGCAAAATGCGCGAGAGGCGATCGGTAATACGTCAGAGAGCGAGCGAGGAGCAAGATCGTGCCCACGGAGAGACTTCTTCAAGGCGATGCGCTCAGGAGCAACCTATATGGCTCCATATATATATGTGTGTGTGTGTGTGCGTGTGTGTGTGTATGCCATACCGGTCTCTTGCGATCCCTGCGCCCAATAAACTTTGGCCGATGTACCAATATAAATATATATATATATGAGGAAAATATATTTTGAGCATGTGATATCTATGTAACGTTTGCTGTCAGCACATCTGATTTTTTGAGGACGATTTTTACTTTAATTTTTAAACGAAGCGTTGATTTCGAGCCCGGGACGGTCCCGGAAATGATCTTTATATTAATATGATTACTTTTATCTGGAGGTTACTTCGAAGACATTGGGGTTTATGCAATGATGAGTATTGGGACAGTAGGATATTGTAAAAACGGTCCTTGAAGACGTGTCTTCAAAATATTGTTTCTCCATATATATATAATATACGGGTACGATATATTCACGTGAGACGAGGGCAGAGCGCAAAACATCGATCATTACTCGCACCATCTCTCATTTGAGGCGCGGTCCCGTCCTTTAACGCGCTCGCTCTCCCGCGGCGTATACAGACGATTTTTTGTACGTCTGCCGCGTTCACCACTCGCGTTCCCCGCTCTTCTCAAAAGCCCAGCCAGAAAGCCCGGGAAAATAAAAATTGCACGAGGATCCTTCGGTCTTTCGTTACACGCGTATTATTCCGCTCGTATACGAGATATCATAATAACAAGAGTAATCGGGCAATTAAAACGCGTCGGGATTCAAGAAGGTTCGCTGAAATCGTCGAATGGCGAAACACTCGTATTTGCGATCTTGACCGAACGATTTTCTGGGCCACGTGTGTTTTGAGAGAAATTAACTCGGTATTTAAGTAGGCTTATGGAAGAATTGAAAAAAAAAATGGCAAAACGCACGTCCGTGGAATTTTTAATTTAGGCTGCGCTATTTTCTAAATGATCTAAAATACGTTCAAAAAGTAGGGGAAGGTGGGGCACAGTGTGTCACTTTTGTTCTATCGAATTTTTACTCTTACCAAAGTAGTCCGATTAGAAAAAAAACAGGTCATAACCGATCTTATAGACCTTTGGGCGTACAATAAAGCTACCATATTTTTTTGCAAAAAGGTTAAAAATCCTAAAATAATGGGTTTGAAAAAATTTGCGGATTGGCTCATTGTGCCCCACGGGTGGGGTACAATGTGTCAGATAGGTGGGTAACGTGTGTCAAGTGCTGCGAAACGTAGGGTACAACGAGCCGGTTGAAACTCTTATATTTTCCTAACACAGATAACAGATTTTTATACGTACCGATAATTTCACAACGGGTATTATTTACAAAATACAAAACTCCGAGAAATCGCATGTAGTTGACAGTTGCCCGTGACACATTGCGCTCCTTCGGAGCGTCGTCACTTCTTCGTTTCCTCATTGGAAGTCAACTCATTCTGCCCCACCACTCGGTGACACACCGTACCCCACTAGTAAAATATTTGATTGTTCATGAAAATAACTATTAATTAAACTACGAATGGAAAAATGCAAATCACTGAGTGCATCATAAATAATAAAACTATCGATTAGGACCGAAAACGGGAGCCGCTACAGAAAGTGTTGTTATATTTTACGTTTTCCCGGCGAGCGAAATATTTTTTTCTCAAGCCTCAAATCAATTTTTAATTTTCAATAATTCTTTGTGAGCTGCTATCGACTTTTTTTTAGGTTTTGCGAAACCTAATATAAATCGCGGTCCAACACATAAAATTTCGGAATTTACGAGCTACAAACCTCCGAGAAGCCGCATGTGGCTCACTGTGCCCCGTGACACATTGTGCCCCACTCTCCCTTGTAGCAATTTTTGGGACGTCATTGACGCGAGTTGGGAGTACGGAAAAATGGATCGGTATGTTTGGGTTTGCTTGAGATGATGGAATAACGCTGATAAATAGCGTTCCGTAAATCATAAGCTTTGAAGTGAATGAAAAGTTGATTATTTAGTGCTGCCTCTACCAAGATTTATCAAAAGTGGAATCTCACAATTAGAAGCAAATGAATCTCTCGCATAAATGGATTTAAAGTCCGTATCGTGTGTACGAATATACCTACAGGACGAGCGTAGAGTGATTGCGCAGGAGAACGAGAGAAAGGCGATATACTTGATCTCCCTCGACGGCGTCGTCGTCGTCGTCGTCGTCGTCATCGTCGTCGTCGTCGTCGACGTCGTCAGGCCACGCCATGCGTATGTACACGCCGTATATCCCTTCATATTCTTTATATTCCCCGTCAAGAATACATTATAAATAACCCGGAGTGCGCTCACAGTGCAATGACTCACGAGATTATCTCTCGACTTAGATCTCTCGAGGTGGTGGTCTAATGGTCAGAATTTACGCCGCAATATTGGAGTAAGTAGATAAAGTAAGTGCGTATTCAGACACGCGCTCGGTTTACCACAATATACTCTCATCTTACGTACAACGATGCGGGCGAAAGAGCCAACTTGGATTTATCGTAGAGCAAGAATTGATCTTTATTTATTTATTTTTATTCGAAATAATAAAATAACGAACTAACGATCTGGGCCGAAGTGGAATGGAAAATGAACAAGACGGGAAGTTTGAAAGCCCTTGAGGGCATACGAAGGAAGTTTGGACATAAAATAATTATAATAATAAAGCAGGAGCGTCGTAGCAAAATAATAATCATAAATTATTGTTCTTACTTTATTCTTATTTTTTAAATTATTTATTTCATCGTACGAGGTGCTTCCCCTTTTACGTGCCCACCTTATTTGATTTGATTATTTTGTACTTATTATAATTGTAATAATATTAATATATGAAATTAAATTTTTTTACAAAATATATTTTTTATTCGTTAAAAAATATATATATATACAGGGTGTTTGGCATTCTTTGTGCTTTAGCTGCAGATTTAGAAAAAAATAAAGTAATGCAGTAAAATTCCCCGCAAATACTCTTTTTTTTGCATGAACATTGAGATGTTTAACACTATGGAACAAAAAATTGTTTACACTTCGACGAAATGACATTGACTGATTTTCAAGCTTGCTCATAGTACTTCTTTATAGATGTATTTAAGACGTTACCATCTTAAATTACATGGACTTAAATTACATGAACTTATTCAATGTCCCAATATACATATATATATTAAATTATTAACCCTTCGTGGTCACACTTCCAAATTCAATCGCGGTAATCACACTTGGGTCGATTCTACCCAGTCAGTTTTTAAAAAAGTATTGTGATCGACCTATCCGTCCGAAGTGATTCAAAAAATTACGGAACATACTTTGAACTTTCTAGATGATACACGAAAAATGTATTTATAAGCAATAAAATGGCGACATGTTAAAAAAAATTCATAAAGAGGTAAAAACGCAAAAAAAGATACTTTTTCGCTCAAAAAATCATAGTTCCGTAAATTTTCAACATTTTTACCTAAAATTTGGACGTGATACTCCTTAGATATACTACTTTTGGGAAAAAAATAGTAGCATAGTGCGCGTTCCAAAAAAGGTATTGAATCCGACATGTGAAGAGGGTAAATTTTATGGTATGAGGATACTTCAAACTCAATAATGGCGAATACAGTCCCATTCGAAGCCGGAAACTATTATATATTTATGCCAGAAATTGATCGACTGGTCGATTCTACCCAGGGTGACCAGGAAGGGTTAATATAATTATTAATAAAATATTAATATATCAAATTATATATGTAATAAATTCTTAATACAATCAATAATAATTTAATATATTATTACTTTGCTATGACGATATAGTTTATTATCATTATTTTTTTATTTCCAAAGTTCCGATACCCCTATATCGTACAATAACTAATAATTTTTTAAACAATTTTATCTCAATTACGGTCCGAAGAAAGCTAATATTTATTTTCACGCTTTGGAATGTAGTTTGGAAAAAAAATCTTAACATATGATTTTAGCCGGACGACCTTCAACGGCCCTGCAAATCGTTACAGGGCTGTTGAAGGGACATATGCTCGAAAGGAGCGCAATCGTGTGATGCAGATCAGAAAACAGGCAGCCGAGTTTTATCCAGCGAGACAGACACGAATGAGCCGGCCAGTTCCTGATATGAAGCACACAGGCGAGGCAGGCCAGGGGTGGAACGTTTTATCGACCTGAATTTCTGCACGATCGCGCGCGATCTCGCATATACACAGAAATGAAAAGAAGAGAAAAAGAAGAAGGAGAAAAAAAGAAACAAGCTGGCAATTAAGTCGAGCACCGTCTACGATGGTCAGTTGGAAGGGAGTCTTGCAATTACATAATTGCAGTTTTTAAGATATCGGGGGCGTCGAGATTCACTCGGGTGGAACATACATTGGCCCCTGGCACGCATGTATACTACGTACCGTTCTTGCCCTATTACTATTATACGTTTGTACCTTGCATTGATAATAAGTGGCATACACATATCCCCTGTTGGATTCGCACGCGAACCCAATAATGAGCCTTGGCTCGCGTTGCCTTCGGCTTAGTTTCGACGCTTTTTCACTGGGCAAAAACTTGCCTCCGAGTACGGACCGAGCGATCTCCGTGCTTTTCTCTCACGTGTACTCCCTACGATGTGATGCCGTTGCAATGTTTACCTGAGGCCAAATATTTGCTCCTCGAATGCTCCTTCGATGCAATTCAACGTGCGTGTGTCTCTCGGCATGACCGCGAAAGTACATCCCGTGCAGAAATTTTTTAGGGATACCTAAGTTCCGATCGGATCCCGATCGAGATATGATACGGATTCTCTAGAAAGGGTATCCTCATCGGAATCTAGATGGCGCACATTACGTAGCACAAGGCGGAGACGTGGTGGCAAAAATTTGAAATACGTATGTCAAATACGTATTGAATACATTTTTATTAGCAAATTAAATACATATTTTCTTAGTTCGAACGATCTTCATTTAATTAAAATGTAATTACTTAGAATAAATAACCTGTATCACTTTTCTCCAGGAAATATAAGTCTTTGAAGATCTATATATTGATGTTTCGAAAATTTTCTTTAAGCGGTTACGTGGGTTTCGAAGCCAAAAAATGCATATTTTCTCTATTTTTGATCAAATATAATATATAAATTATTTTATTCAAAATGTTAAGCACATAAAAGAGCAACATTTCAACAATATTAAAAAAAAAATTCATCCAAGAATTTGGAAAATTCAGCCGGTGGGACCTGGTTTCCAGAGACGCCTAAAAAAAAGTGTCCTCGTGGTGGTCAGGAAAACTCATGATAGCTTTATCTGAAATTAAAAAACCAAATTTTTTCTGATCGTAGATAAGTATAGGTCGTGATTGAACAAAGAATTTAAAAAAAAATGAAATTTGAATTTTTGGAAGAGTTGTATGCAAAATAGTTCAATTTTTGGTACAATTTACATTACGTATAGCCTTGTAAAATTAGTTGTAATCGAAAAAAAAAAACCTTCGTTTAATCACAGTCAATGCCCATTTGAAAAAGTCTCCAAAATTTCATTAAGATCGGTGCATTAGTTTTTGAGAAATCGAGTCCACTGACTTCACAAATAGTGTTTTGAAAAAAATGCGTAAACCTGCGTCGCTCTTGGGCGGTCTTTCCCAACGGGGAGAATTGCCAAAGCCTCTCTCTCCTACACTTTTACTGCGATTGACTTAAAACTTTGGGAGAATATTTTAGACATATTGTACTATTAGATAATAAAATATAAAAAAATGTATTTTTTTGAAATTTTCAAATCCACGTAACCCCTTAAATGCAAACAATTTTGTTCGAAATTCTGTTATTAAAATATATAAGTTTTGACAGTTATACTGTAGCATCAATTTTTACCTAATCTTTTTCAGATCCTCGAATAAATGATTTCAAAAAACGTCTAGCGCCTCCAGCTGACATGGATCGGTATCTCCTGGTGATTTTTACATTCATCTCTGGGATTCAATCCGATATCGAACTACATTTTGTTCTAGAAGTTCGGGATTCTAGCCTGGATCCTATGCAAAGTTTCTATTTGTATTCTGACTAGAGTCCTCAATAGTTTCGGATTAGGATCCTGACTGGAATCCGATTTGCAAGCTTCACATTTCGCTCCCGGATCCGATCCGATATCCGACTGGATTCCTACTGAGAAACCAGGATCCTAGTTCGAATTAGATTGTATCCATGACAATATTTCTGCACGGAATATGGGTTTCGAAGAAGCCTGGGCTGTCTGAGTACCCAGGATAAAGAGAGAAAAGAGGGCTAGAGTAAAAGAAAGAGGATGAGAGGGAGAGAGAAAGAAAAAGAACGACAGAGGGAGAGGAGGGCTAGTCTAGAAGAGAAAAGGTAATGAAAAGAGAAGGAAATGAGGACCAGTACCAGAGAGAGAGAGGGAGAGAGAGAAAGAGCAAGACCGAGAGAGAGAGAGAGAGAGAGAGAGAGAGAGAGAGAGAGAGAGAGAGAGAGAGAGAGAGAGAGAGAGAGAGAGAGAGAGAGAGAGAGAGAGAGAGAGATAGCGAGAGAGGGACGGATGGAGTTGGGAGAGAGACCGACAGGCAGACAGGCAGAGACGGACAGAGAAAGAGGGAGAGAGACAGGAAGACTAGTGTTAAACGCCCACGCACTTGCTGGGCCCATGAACACAATAGTATCAACTACTGCAGCAGTCAACCGAGAATCCCTGCAGGTCCATCCACGTATACGTGTACGACATTGTGTAGTAAAGGTGTCGTGCTTTACTGCCGAGTGAAACTGTAAATCATAAGCGTGATGAATGCTCGCCGGATTTCGCCCGAAATATATCGTATAATACGCTCTCTAGGAATTGTCGAAAAAGTATTAGAATGGATAGGAGGTGATGTTATGCAGGTCAGTACGAACGCCCACGTGCACACGTGCACATGCGACTGATCACTTTCCGTGTACACGGAAATATTTCAATGCGCTCATGCATTGATTGAATTTCGATAAAAATTTTATTTGCGTAGCTAATTAATTATCATGAACGGCACTCTTTCTCTCTTCCTCTCACTCTTGCTCCTTGCATCCTCGAGTCCGTGTTGCATCGCAATTCCGGCCGTTCGTGTCACGTTGAAACGCGCGCGCCGTGGGCGCAAAAGCGAGGATGAATTTCAAGCCTCGTGATCTCGCCGGTAATGGATCGCGATGGAAGGTCCTTCCGCAATGGATGCGCGCGACCAGGCAGTAAATCTTGGTGTATGTTGTTTGCGCGTGGTTACGCCTCTCTCTCAGCTGTTTTCTATCCAATTCTTAAAGAATAAGGTACTTTTGACAGGACTGTTTAAGAGCTTGAGCCCCAAAATAATGGTCGATTTTCAATTTTTTTTTTCTTGAGAATATTGGAATTGCGAAGTCGGGATTTTACACACAATTGATACGTAGTCTTGGCATGTTTGAGTTTTTTTTCATTGAAAAGTTTTAATAAACAATAAAGTTATTATTATTTTAAAAAGCGCCGCCATTGATGCAATGGCGGCATTTTGCAATAATAAATATGTTTTAAACAATCTAATCTTTCCAACTTTAGGTTCATGTTTTAATAAATTGTATTATGTAAACGTGTTCCAAATTTGAAGATGATCCATCAATTATTTTTTGAGTTATGATTCCAAAAAATTGAAAAAATGTCGTTTCGAGAAAAACACGTTTAAAGTTTCACAATCGAAAGACTCAAAGTCAAATGTGTTTAATCAAATGATAAAGTGTCTTACCGATTAATCAGCGATTCCAGCACCAGACAGCAGTCCTTCCTCTTCCTCATGCAACTCATTTGAAGCTTGCATTACCTTTTTACGAGCTTTTCGAGCTTCTTTTGTCTCTAATAAACTTTTTATATTTTGCCGAGCCACGCGCATTTGATCCATTTGCTCGGCGTGTTCGTAGCTCTGTCTGCCAACTACGATTTGTAGTTCATTCATAACCATGAGTAGGGTTGAATTACCTTCATTGAATAAAATAGCAGCATGAAATGCGCTACCTCGATTATTTTGTACTCAGAATGAAGATGTTTTGAAGCTAATCGCCCAACAAACTATCTAACTGAGCGCTCGTTGATACCTGAGCGCGCTTGGGAGTCGAGCGGAGAGTCTTTATCATTTATATAGATACCGTTAGAAGGAATCCGAATATCGTTTTGAAATTCTCAGGGCGTATAAGATATTTTGCTTAAGATATTTTGCTAAAGATTTATGAAATAAAAATAATAGATTTTTTGAAGCATCTACAGTGATTGGCCGCCTTAAAGGCCCTATTTTGCCTTCAATGGCCCTCGGTAGCAAAGTATGACCGGCCATTGATGGTCCATGTGAGGCTTCCAGACTAAGGCCATAATAAAGTTAGGGAAAATTAAGATCAGCTCGTTAAAGCCCGAACTCAATTTCCGCACGGGCGACTATAAATTTTGAGTCAGCCATAGTCTGCCCAGTGGCTAAATTTCTAGTCGGGAAGTGAATTGGGCGAATAAATTTTTTCGACACATCCTACATTTTTTCATAAAAAGTAGTGTCGAAAAAAAAAAACGCAAAATAAAAGAGGGTAAATCGCAGCAGGGCGATTCGCAGTAGCGCGGCGATCTGACCCTCCACAAAAATTGTCAAAACTCGGTGAATTTTTGGAATATTTACAAAATCTTGGTTGCAAATTAAAGTCAAGACCCTCGGCTATAAAAATGAGTAATAAAAAAAATGTATTTTCGACATTACAAGCTAACATAGACACCTTTATAGGCGTCAGTTGCAACGTTGTGCTTTGGCACAAGTCAGTGCCCTTACTACTCGGCGTAACACACCTTCGCATCCACCGCAAGTTTCATGAATGAACTTCCGTTTAGCGATCTTACAATTCTTGATAGCCACAGGCGCTACCAGTTCTCCCGAAATTGGTTCGTTTAATTCTTTTGCAAAAAAAAAAAACGCTAATCGACTGCTTGAAATTTCAAACAGATTTTAAATGGATGGAAAAAGCAATGGTTGGAAAACAAACACATACATTCAAAGAGATGTTTATCCAAAAGTACATTACGCCTCGACTGTCGTATACACGATCCGAGGGCTGCATACGCGAGTGCAAAACACTGCACAATGCTATTCCGATACAAGCAGTGGTACACGTCAATGGTCCGGTTCTTATTTATCGCGGCTCCCCGCCAGCTAAAGTGACCAGTCTCCTGTGGGCCCGCGATCTCGCCTTCTTTATTGCTCCTGTTAACGACCGCACATTGTTTGGCCATACGCCATATTGCTAGGCTCACTTTCTTTTCCTCCCCGAACACGAACATCTCCATAATTCTCTGCCGATAGAGAATAAGGGCCCGTGGGGGTCCGTGCTGCGTCACGCGTTGATGGAAACGGCACTCAGGGCGTTGCATTTCCTTTGGCCCAAGACAGTGCGCCTCAATAACAGCTATTTTTTTTCTCAGCGAGTAAAAAATACACTCGCCAGCTCGAGATCAGCTGATCGATGCCATTTTTCGCGAAACTTCTTATTGTTCTTACGTTTTTTTTTCTTCTCTCCGATACTTCTTTCTCATCAAACGGCTCTAAGGACCTCGACTCGATTCCGCATTATTAACATCCACACTAATTTCCATCCAGTGGATAACAACGTGCGATTCCTCTCTTCGCAATTTCCAATTTCTCCAGGCGTGTTTTTTGAACTCGACGATCTGTAATTCGCTGACCGGAGACCTGGAAATAAAATGCGTGTGCAAGTGATAAATCGCGTGCGATTTGTAAATGCATCGGATTGCTGAGTAAGCAGTGGTGCGCGCATATTTTGTTGCGTTTGGACGCGGGGAGGCCAAGGCGTGGCACATACGTTTGCAATGAGGAAGCACCGGCCTCGCGGATCCGTGATATGCCTGGAACGATACCGGCTCACTGAAGAGAGACAGAAAAGGAGAGAGAGAGAGAGAGAGAGAGAGAGAGAGAGAGAGAGAGAAGCATTTATTGCGTACTCTAAAGCCGAAGTTCCCTAAGCATACCGTGTCAAAATAAAGTAAAATACATTGCAGTAGTGTGTAGATGTGTGTAAATAAAATAAAATAAATATGATAAAGGCATTAGAGGGGAAGGAAATAGTGGAAGAGATGTGCGAAATAGTGCCACAATTCGAAAAACTTACGAGAAAAAAGGAAAGGAAGAAGGAGGGCGTGGAATAACGAGGTAACACAACAAGGGGAAGAAAGAAATAAGCATTGTATGCGAATATAGAGATAAGTGGAAATAAAGATATAAGGTTTGAAATTGTATGTGAAATATTAAGAAAATGTTATGTTATGTTATGTTAGGTTATTTCAGGTATATATTCAGTCAGGTATAACTGTTTACTTTTTTTCTTTCTTTTTCACGACTGCTAGGGGAATATATGTATGCAATTTTAATGTAAGGTAAACAATCAACGATAAGGAAAAGGGCGGAGGAAGGAGTGCAATAAATATGAAATAAAATAACAATAAAATAAAAAGGTTCGGATTAACATGGAATAAGCTGGGCACGTAAAAGGGGAAGCACCCCGTACGACGGAACAAATAATAAAAAAAATAATAAGAAAAATAAAATAAAAATAAGAATAAAATAAGATAAACTAAACATAAAATGAAAATAAAAATAAAAGTGAAATAAAATCTCAAAAGATAAAAAGAGAGAGGAGATATAAGGCTTTTCGCTTATCGTCTCTCAAACTCTTGCAGCAACTCGCTCCAGCTGTACCTTTTTGTACCATTTCTTCACGTCTCCCACTCTATGCGGTACCTAAGCGTCGTTTTATAGATATACAAATATGTATATATGAGAAAAGATCATTTTAAGGATTAGACTTCGAGGACCATCACAATAGTCTATCCTACATAATCTTTACCGTTTAGGTTACCTTTACCGGGCAGGTTACCGTTCGTGACGATAAAAAAAAGTCGATTTTTTTATAACTTTATGTGCATTCTTGAAGTGTTTAGAATACGTGGGTAAAAGGATATTTTTATATCTCAAGTATTTTAGAATTTACAGCCTAAATGTTAAACTTTATGTGCATTTTTCTGGAAAAAGCATTTTTCAGCGCGCGGATGAAAAATGCTCTACCGCTCAACTGATGAACCGATTCACATGGATCCCTCCGCAATTGGAAGGAAATTCAGTTTGCGGGGCCATCAGGAAGCGATTTTTGTCAAAAATTGATTTACAAATATTCTTTTCTTTCGTTGAAGCAAGACAAAACCGCCCAAAATATGAGTTTTTTTTTTCAAATGACTATCATTTTGTTATCCAGGGGTTTTTCAGAAAACAAAAAACGATAAGGCCCCCCAAATTTGGTCTAGTTTAATCATTGATAAATCGTTTTTGTTTAAGATGAACTGGCAAAAAGCTTTGGAGCGTCCCGCGCAGATCAAAACTCGCCGTGCATGGCTTTATTTGACGAGAGCTGGTGCCGCGATTTTGGATTGTTTTTTATAAATGAAATTGAAATTTACTCTCCATTGATAGAAGAATAAAATACGTTGTAACCCGTTTTCAAATGTATTAATTTTATATAGAAAAAAAAATCCCGAAGTTCATACATTTTTCATGCCTCTCGACGTTAAGCTTCCCTTGAAAAAATCCCCCTCAGTAGAATGAAGGCATACTTATAAAGATCATTTCTACGACTGTCCTGTTGGCAAAACCATTCGTTCGAGAAATATATATACCGTCCTCAAAACAGCCAGGTGTGCCGACAGCCAACGTTACATAGATATAACGAGTTGAAAATATCCAATTCCCCATATGTATATATTCGTTGAATCGTATTCAAATAGTCCATATCTCGATTCACTCGCACGCTCCCCCTCGATTCTCTATAACTGTATACAAGAGATATACTGCCACCGGGTGCGCAATAGACCTCCGTATACATGCAGATGAGAGCTTCGTACATATTCTCACCGTACAACCGCGTCAATTCCTGGATGCGCTGTATAATGGCAAAAACTAGTCCTCTTCCGCCGCGCCCCTGCTGATGTCGATAATGCTCGCTATTATTAGAACGTCTCTTGGATAGAAGTGTCTGTTGCAACGAAACAACAGTTTTGTGGGAACCTGTGGGCGAATTATGCAAAAGTGTTTAGCAATTCAATCGCCTGTCTCGCTTATACACGCCCCCCCTCCTCCCCCTCACCTCCCGCTCCCTCGCTGGAGTTACAATTGTATCTCGTGTATGGAAAAAAAAACGCTCATCCTGTCACGATATGATGATAAATGAAAACGGAATATGAGAGAATTATTCTCGAGAGAATAGTAAGGAAAAAATAATTGTTGATCGATAATGGACATTTAAAAAGATGCTGCGGATACAATCATAAGGGCAATTTTATTGAAAATAGTGTGTATGCTGATTTTCAAAAGTTCGAAGGTTTTTATAAATGTTAAGGCAGTATTCTAGTCTAGAAGCTTCAATCTTCGCGCGTTTTTTCGGGCTTGATAAATTTAAAAAAAAACAATATTTTTAGTATCCATTTTCTTGACAGTATTTTTATTGATGTTTGAAGAACTTACAAAAAACATTTTCTGCAAAAAAAAATAAAAATTGCAAAAGTTATGGGCCTTTAAATGTGGCCGTGAAAGAAAAGGGTTGAGGCGGTTGACGTAATTCCATAGCTCCCATTTGTATGAGATAGAAATAAAACCAATTTTCTTGATCAATAAGAATGTAATGATGGCAGGTACCAAAGAGAAAAAAAAATTCATGGCGTCTGTCTCAAAAAAACTTAATTCTTCTACCCATTTTTTCATAGTAATTTTTTTTTTCAAATAGTAATAATATTAATTTGGCAATGACGGAGGTAGGGACGTAGGGATATGTACTGAAAGCCTATACCAAATTTAAAGTCTATCGGCTGAATAGACCTCGAGATTTTATGTCAAATAGGTTGAAAAAGGTAGTTTCGAAAAAACGCATTGAAAGTTTTGAGTATAATTTGAGTTGCAATTAATCGGCCATTCCTGCCGCGTAAACTGTGCCTTCCTCGACTTCGAAATGATGATTTTCCGAAGCTCGTTCTTCCCTGTAAGCATTTCTAGCTTTCTTCGAATCTCCTGATTGTCCGATTCGTGCCAGTGCGGCCTTCTAATCCGGCCGGTATTCAAATCGCTATAACTTTGTAAATATTGGAAATTTCGAAATTTACTTTTGACGACATACTCTCAAGAGACTATACTTTAAGAAAATACCAAAAAATCGATTCTTTTTCCGAAATTTTTAGACTACAATATTTCTTTAATTGAATATTTCCGCAATCCACACCCTTTATCTTCAGCGATATTATGTGGGAGAGACACACAGCATATATCTCTAATAAGATCGTAATGCATGTACGTCGATGTGCATAAGCGATTGGGGCTCTCACTGAGAGCGTTACCGGTGAAGAAGCGATTGGCTCGCCTACAGATATATATATATATATATATATATATATATGTCATATACGTGCGGTGCAACTGCAACTGCATTAGGGGCCGCGAGAGTCTATCTCTCGTCGTCCCGCCACATCGTCCCGATTCTCACGTACGCCTTGAACTCGTATACTCTTTCTACCATACATACTTATTATAAGATAGAGAGAGCACAAGAGAGAGAGAGAGAGAGAGAGAGAGAGAGAGAGAGAGACAGAGATACCACATCGCAAGATGAAGACGGAGCAAAGGAAGAGGGAGGGGGATTTCTATCACCAAAGTTTATCTGGTAGACGAAAGGAAATATGCATTGCGCGTTACTGCATCGGGTGCTCCAATGCGCCATGGGAGGATGACTCCAGAGTGTACTAACTGCCTAAGGAACCTCGCTCAGTTCTCTGCTCAGCTCTTCCATCCGCCTCACCTACAGATACGAGAGAAATTACTGGGACTTCGTCAATGAGAAATTGCATTAATTGCGCACGTATGGCCTCCCAGGTTCCGTGACACGCGAGAATTTTACGGTATTTGTGCCGCATTAAGTGCGATGTTGGGGATGATTTGATCATGCCAGAAATTGTCTCAGAGCAAGGAATATCAGTGATAATGTGACTGGGAACAAGAAAATTTAGTTTTGGAGTCAGAGGAACTCGAAGGACAGACAGCAAAGGGAAGAGGGAGAGGGAGAAGGTTAAGCTGGCTGGAAATACCTTGGAATAATTATCAATCAAAGAAGAGAGAGAGAGAGAGAGAGAGAGAGGGAGAGAAATCCTTCCTGCTATCTACGGCTTTTCCGAGCACATTTATTGTCAATGCTACGTATTCAGCACTGATAATAAATATGGCCGGGTATATACAGCTCGTATAATTCCAACCCGGAATATTATTTGCTAAACGTACTTTATGACGGTACGTTACGCGCAATTACGCAAGCAAGGTTCTTCCTTGAACGAGGCGGGGGAGGCTCATAAGTGGACGCAAGGAAATGGAGACACAGAGAGAGAGAAAGATTAGATTAGATTGAATTAGTTTCATTATGCCTTGGTGATACCTTAAGGCAATAGGAAAAAAAAAACAAAATTATGACAATAAAATAAATATAAAAATAAATTTAAAAAGTTTATATATAAAGGCTGTCTCAAACTGACCTGACATTTTAAATTGCGCGCCATTTTCTTGTGGCGAACTTAGAGTACTGATCTTTGACAACTAGCATCAGAAAGTATTGAGGTTTGGGGTTCCCCATGACTCAAAATATTGAGTCATGGGGAATTGCGTGATCGAGCAAGGCATAGCAATTGTGAATTGGCCACCAACATCGTGCGATTTAATGCCATTGGACTTCTTTCTTTGGGGTTTTCTGAAAAGAAAAGTGTATGCCAATGATCTACAGACCATTCCGGAGCTCAAGGAAGCAATTGGACGGCACCATTAATAAAATTAGTCCGCAGTTATGCCAAAATGTTAATGAAAATTTCGTCAAAAGAGTCAACGTTTGCAAACAGGGACGAGGCGGCCATTTGTCAGATATTGTGTTTCACAGGTAACCTCCATATTTGTACCTTACATTAAAATAAAAATATTCGCACTTTTCAAATAAATAATACGTTTTATTAATAAATAAAAATGTCAGATCATTTTGAGACAACTTTTAGCTCCCGAGAGATCCCTCAGATTACTGCCCACGCTCGTTTCATAATCCACTACTGTATCGCATTTACAAGAGGGCACAGGGAAACTGCGGAAAACCCATGCCAATACGGGTAGCTATCATTTACCTAGTTTCAACTGCATTTACTTGAAATTCAGTGAACCTGCCCCCCCTCCTCCCTATAGTAAGTACTTCAGTGCACAGTTAAACGGTCACCCATCTGAATATTGTCGAAGGGAGATCGCCGCAGCTGCTCCCATCGACCGCGTGCGTCCCCATTATCGGTCAAATGTTCATTATTAATGATCATATTTGTCGACTCACCTTCTCTCCTAGTCTCACTTTGCGCACGGACTTGGAAATAGCAACGGAACATCCTCCATCTCGGTCACGTGTGTACCTAGAACCGGAGCGTGCACGTACCTCTTGTACGGAATAGTTCACCGTGTGGAAAGGATGTAGGGGCAACACCTTCTGGCACGGACATCGCGCCGTGCATCCTTTCTCGCGCCAGCTTCCTTCTTATCGATAAGAGTCACGCGACGTGGTCGACACAGCAATGCGAGACTTGGAATAAAGGTGAGAAAGAGGAAAGGTATCACTCGGGGATTTCTCTTCTCACCTTCGCCTTATCAGCCGTTAGTGCTGGACGAGGCTTGCGGATACCTGGACAACTGTATACCTGCGTCTGCGTATGTAAAATGTCAGGTTCGTATATGTATATATATGTATATATGAACTAGCGATCTAGCGAGGCGAAAGAGAACTTCTTTCGCGCATACGATATCAACATTGGGAACGAGGTGGGTTGAGTTCTTCTCACTCTTAGGACTCGCCTAGATCGAGTTCGATTTTACTGAGTTTTGTATATATATATATATATTATACAGCGTTGAGCGAGTTGCGCAGCGTTGTGCATGGCCGATACTCGGAGCGATGACCGCTTAGCCGTGCACCGGCTGGTGCGTCAACCAGTCAGCGGATGGCCAATACTTCTGACACCTTGATATAGATACTTGCGTGAAATGTCTGTGCATCAGAGAATCAGAAGACTATGGGGCCGTCTATTCTGGTACGGGTTTTCCATAGTTGCCCCGTACCCTCGGCAAATGCGGTATAGCGTAGCTTAAGACGGCTGTGGACTCAACAGAACGTTAGGTTAGATTAGCGAAGTGCCGGTAGGGAGTGATAGGAAAAGGGTTCAATTCGGAAGGGCAATACGTAAAAACCCGGAAAAGTGGATAAAAAAAGGTATTTGTACACGGCGTGTTTTTCAAATTATCCTGTGAAAAAAAAAATACTTAAGCATTTTTGTTTTCGAAGAAAAATAAAATGTTCGACAAAAATTTTCGAAAAAAAATAAAATGCTAAAGCATTTTATTTTTTTTCGAACAGCACACCTAAGGTTTTCACACAATAAAAAAAACCTGCTTCGAGGAATTTAACTATATTTATGAAATAACAACGTCAACGAAGTTTAAAACCAAAATAAATGAACAAAAATGCAATCTCTGCATAAACATAATTAAAAACTTAAATCAAACTTTGATGAAAAAAATTGCATTATGAGTGATAGTATATACAGGGTGAGCATGTAAATGGTGTTATTGCCAGCAAAACGCTTTTTCCGAAAATCTCATGCGACAAAAAAAGCGCCAACTGGACGACCTTTTGCATCGATCATTACAAAATGAACCGAAAAAAATATTGATTTAAAGAAAAAAATGACGATAACTTGCGAAAACAAGTCTAATTATTTTTAGAAACAAAAGTTGTTCGCAAAAACATTAATTGCAAAAAGATTGTCCACCACTCACAACGATCTTATTTTTTCAAAGTTAATTTATCTTTTTATTTTCATCTTACATTTATTTTACTTCTATCATTTTTTTAAATATTAACTTATTATGATATTAAATCAAATTATTTTGTTATCATTTACCTTATCATTCCAAATTTATTTTACGTTTGTCTCGAAATCCTATTGGTTTTCAGAAAAAAATTCATTGTTCACAAGAACACAAATTGCAAAAAGATAGAGTCCATCATTTCGCAAAAAAACTTTGGTGCTCCTCATAAAGTGTATCCCGAGACCGGCAGCAAAGCTTTCAGCGTTGCGGGAAGAAAAAAAAATCTTACGGACATTCCGCGACACTAAAAAAAAAAATGTATCCACGATGTGATCGAGCGATCGATTTCGTTTTCTCGCAACAATACGTTCTCCTCAACACACATAGCCACCGTACGTCAAGAAAGTAATTACCAGCGGAGAAAAAAATAGCAGCTCCCACAAAAAAAGGGGGGAGGGTGGGGAAAGAAAAATAGTTACCCGAACTACGAGGCTCGATTGCTGTTGGCGCGTACGTGTATTGTAAGCGTGATTTCTCTCGCGGTGTCGTAACGTAATCGTTCGCGCCAAGGTAACGATGCAATAAATCGATCGTGTGGTGCGAGCGTATAGTTTCGCCACGAGTGTGTCGAGCGAGCCGCTGGACCGGCCAAGAATTTGAGCAGCTTTGACATCGGCGGGCGTCACGCCCGGTGAATCTTACGTCCGCTCTTTCTACCTCTCTCCCGATCTCTTGCGAGAGAGAGAGAGAGAGAGAGAGAGAGAGAGAGAGGGACAGGAGATACGGATACGTTATTATTATTCTTGATC
>OZ010716.1:24864672-24902531 GCA_963932345.1 Ophion ventricosus
TCTCTCTCTCTCTCTCTCTCTCTCTCTCTCTTTCTCTTTCTCTCTCTGTAGCACGGTACTCATAAAGTTCTTAGGGTTCCCTACTCTGGAACCGAAGAGTTCCACAGTTCGGAATAAACGCCTCTCTCTCTCTCTCTCTGTCTTTCGCTTTTCTTGGTCTCGAGACACAGCGAAGAACTACCCTGACCAGGCCAAGTGAGACGGATTGATTTTGCTGAAAGTGTGAATTACATGTGCCGCGATCGTATAATGTATCAACCCCTCCTGTTATTCATCTTTGGCACACACCTAATGTCCCTGATTAATTAACGTCTCCGTATTCGTAAGTGTACCTCAAAGAAAGCCTGATCGTTTTGCCTCTACTTCAGTCGATTGCTCCGCATCAAGTGACAAAACCAATAAAAACGATTGTGCCGATCTCTCGACCTATCGATTGAGCACAAAATCCCACCCCCATATAACGTCCTGGTACCCATGCAGACATTTTTTGGGGACTCCCTGGGTCCCACCACATAGAGATTCGATAGGGATGCTGCACGTAGAGAGTCCACGCTGGAATCCAAGTGAACACCGCGCTATTTCCGGATTGACATCGTTTGAGCCTTTTTTTATTTGAAATTCTCAACCGGAATCTGCATCTCCAAAAAAAATCTCCCAAAATGTTTGCAGATTATTCTCATTTTATTGTTGATAATTCTTTGTTACTGCGTCCTTGAACTACATATACTAAAAAAGTTTGATTCCATTCAACTTTTTTTTTAAATTAATTTTTAAAGTTGCCTACCCCTCACCTTAAATAAATAATAAAAATAATAGCATCTCGAAAATGGTTCACTTTTGCATAAAGAATTACTGGTTATTCAATAGCGGAAGACATGTCCTCCAACCCTTTTACGGGATCGTGACCAATAACCAGTAGCACAGTATATTTCGTTTCGAAAATGGGATTTAGCAAGAATCGTATCGGATTCTGTTCGATAATGTGGGAATCCTCTATAGGATTCAAATTCGATTCGTACACTCCGAACGGGAATCCCGATGAGAATTCAATGTACGAGCGTGACGTTCTAGTATAGGGACCCACTGCGATGACCCATTGGATCCTGATGAGGAAGTAAGAACGAGTATGGGCATCCAATTGGATCCCTACGATAATTTCTGCCTGGCGATTATGAGCATGGCATCAATAAACTATATTTCACGCTATTTCAACTCATCAAAAACTTGAATGGACATTTTTGACGGATTTCCCCCAAAACGCAGTGTCCTCATGAGGCAGTAAACATTCCCGGTGAAGAATCGTTTGCCCGGATCGAAAGTCTGTTGTTATTAATGAACGCTGTTACAGGCAACGATTTCACGTGGAGTTTCATAAATCTTTTTTGATCCTCGATCGCGGAGGATGCTTACTCAAAATCATGAGAGAGAAAGAAATGGAGAGACAGAAAAGAGAGAGAGAAATAGAGAGAGAGAGAGAGAGAGAGAGAGAGAGAGAGAGAGAGAGAGAGAGAGAGAGAGAGAGAGAGAGAGAGAGAGAGAGAGAGAGAGAGAGAGAGAGAGAGAGAGAGAGAGAGAGAGAGAGAATTGGACAGCCCGCACACATTGCGCCAGATCAGCGTGCTCATTAAAAATCCATATCCCCCGTGACTCTCGCAGCATGAACGATGATTCGCTAATACACTTAAGTTATTAATTGTCCCGCCACCCGGTGTGGCCCTTGTTTCCATCCTCCGAGTTGAAAACAGCTGCGCTCTCCGTTTTGCAATAACGGCTGATTCCGAAATTGATAATCACGTCCTAGTCCAATTTGGCCAATTGCGTAATCGTGCCAACAATGGACAATGCGCTACATTACCGCACGGGTTTCTCGCAGTTTCCCTGTGCCCTCGTTGCAAAGCCCAATTGCTTCAGGCAAGGTCTACTGTGGGCGGTACCCAGAGTGTCTCAGCATACGGAAATAGAAAAGTGACAAGTGTCTGGTAGAAAGTGGAATCGAATTGAATCGGAACAGCTCGCAAAAAGAAGATCTCGAGGGAAAAAAATCCTGACAAATCTACCGACCTATAGGACCCACGTGAGACTATCCGCCATTCGAAAAGTCACGTCATCCATTTCCCAAAGTTACGACATTACTGTGTCTCTGTTTTCGAGCATTCCGGAGTTTCCTTTGCTGCCGCCGTTGTGCTCCGTGTAACCGGGAGTGAATGATTACATCGGAGTCGCGCTCGAGATAGAAAGGACGAAGAATTGTGACGACGTCACGACGTCCGCCGTTCCGCCTTGCTTGGTTTTGTGCTGTCGCTGATCTCGCACTTTCGTTTTCCGCTAATAGAGCGTATAGAACAGTGGGTATACATTTTTTGGTCAAACGCTTCGGGTAGATGTATACATGTAGATCGGTATCAAGAGCAACGTATATATGTGTGCATATAGGGTGACAATTATAAGGTAGCCATGGGTTTTCTTAAGGGTCGGATGCGGAAATTTTGCGGCCGAGAAAAATATTATATTTAATGACTTTTTAAATGATCTGCGGAAAATAATATAGCGTATTTTTGTGATGAGTAGTATTTGCCAGTAAAAATTGAGCATTTTGGAAAAAAATCAAAATTCAATTTCGAGCTCAGCAGAATAGAGACAATTTAATTAAAAATGCGAAACAATCCTAAAAAACTTTTTTACAAGGCTTACACCTAGTCGGAATAAAAAAAAATACCAATTTTTGGTTTTCGTCGAATTCTCATAATATAGAATATCAAAAATATTGTCTGAAAATGTCATTTTGATATTTTCAAAACTGAGGGAATTGTACACGATTATAGGTATGTTTTGCAAACCGGCGAATTTTAAACGCGTTTTTCGCAAAATGAATTTTTCAAAATCGTTGATCAAGATATCGCTAAAATCACTGCATCGATCAACATAAATATTACAACCTCATTTTACATATCAAAAGGCAATATTTCAACGATATTTCAAAGGCATTTTCTTCTGATGCATAGTTTTTTGTTATCAACGAAAATAGAGCGTTTTTTTCCCCCAAAAATCGATACATTGCCTTTGGCTTGCGGTAATTTTCTCAAAAATCAATATTTTTAGAAATCTTTCGTCCAATCACTAGATAATTTCATGCAGAAACAAAATACGTTTGATTTTTTCATTGCTGATGATTTGTTTCCGAGAAGCAATGGTCTGCACAAACCATTGTATCTACGACATTTATAAATATTTTACAATGCAAAAGTTTTAAAAGATACCCAAAACCATATTCTATAATTTAAAAAAATATTTTGAAAACCTACATACGTTTTCCCAGAAAAAATTCACAAAAAATCCTCTTTTTTTCCGGCCATGAGCTAGGTGTAACCCGTTGATGGAATTTCATTCATCCACTCTAAAATGCATCTCTGATAATTTTGTCTCAATGACGGGATACACAAAATAAGTTTTTTCAAGAGCGTATCGTATTCAGAATTTCATTATCTTTATTCTACCGTACTCAAAATGAAATTTAGATTTTGTTTCCGGTAGGATCAATTTTTTTTCTAGCAATACTACTCATCACAAAAATACGCTATATTTTTTTATTTCTCTGAAGAATTTCATAAACCATTGAAAGCCATATTTATTTCGGTCGCCAGATCTCTGCGCAAGACCATTAAAAAACACTTCGCCACCTTCTAATTGTCACCCTGTATACGTATGCATAAAGGATAGATCCAACCGAGAAACGCCGAGCTGCAGAGTACGCGAGTCAGCAACAGCAGCAGACTTCAAAGAGGACGTAGCCACACCGTGATACAGCCGAGTTTAACACGGCAAACGCGTTGGCCCTGACAGCCTCGAGTAAACGCGACTCCACCCACATAGAAAGGGGAACTCTTGCACCGATTGCTCTATAGCTTTTGCTCCTTCTCTCTGTCGCGGTAGGGAGAAAGAGAGAGAGAGAGAGAAAGGGAGAAAGATTGAGAGAAAGAGAGAGAGAGGGAGAGAGAGAGAAAGAGAAAGGGAGAAAGAGCGAGAGATTGAGAGAGAGAGAGAGAGAGAGAGAGAGAGGGAGGGAGAGCAGAGAGATCTGTCATGCTGCTGACCGGATCGCAAACTCGTTCACTGCCTTGTGTTGCACACAGGATCGAATCCTAGACAAGATCCGTAGACCTTCTCTTTGAATAAGTCTTTACCGGCCAATTGTTTATTATGAGAGAATTACAATTTTCGGTTGCCGAACTAGCTCTCAAACACGACCACGTGGGGACACCAGTCGCGTGGTGGCAATTTAGCAACATTTCGACATAGCGATAGCTCAACTCTTCACGAGCCAGTGTCATTCTCGTGGTCCACGGATTAGAGTCTGGCAATTGGTATGTCCAGAAATTTATTTCGTCGCTCGTCGTGAAGAAACGAGCCACGATGATGACCGTTCTTTCACAGGGCTATCGACATTTTTTTTAGACGTGGATGCGTCCGACGAAAGTTCAACGTTGAAGGTTCGATAACATGGCCTGCAACGTTTTCGTGAAAAAAAATTTTTAATCTAAGCAATTTCGCACAGTCTTATGGGAAATCGTGAACATTAGAAAATTCCAGCTCACTTTGCTATATTTCCTAAAAAAAAATGTCTCAAATTGTTTAGACTGAAACGTCAAAGAATTCTCGAAAAAGATACAGCTTAACTTACTCAAACGAAGTTAATCTTCGATTTAACATACGTCAAAAAAACAATCATCACATTTTGATATTCACCGATGAAACGCTCGTCCCCTTAAAAATTTCTTCACCACGTCAGTACGAATAGATTCGACATTTTATAATTATTTCGTACGATTAATCAAACGCGCCTGATGAGTGCTTCTCATTATGACATTTCTCAATCGCATTCGAGATTCGAGCGAAGAACGCAGCGTGATCGCGCGATGAGAGACACGCGATCGGAGACAAGCGATCATTTAATATTCCACTTACGATAAATTAGAACATCCCGATAATGAACCTTTATTTCTTCCCTTTCTTGAGCGAGGAAAATGATTGGGCCACTTTTTCGTGCGTGCATCATGTATCATTTATTCGTCGCGCGATCGTCATCACGCTTAAATGGTATTTTGTCACTGTCAATGCGATTGCGAACAAGACGTGCGCCACGAGTATCGCACCAACTGTGTGATGTACAACGTCACCGGAGATTCCTGCATAAGATATATATAGGCACAAGGCACCTGATATGATATTGAGAGAAATATATATATTATACACATGTATGTGTGCATGTATATATCTATGTGAGGGAGAAATATGATAACTGTCCGATCGATCCTGGAACATCGATGCCCCCGAGCAACGATCAATCCATTGCCCCATAAATAACCCGCGATCAAATAACTCGCACGTTCCGCGCCTAGATTTCATTTAGTGCATACGTAGACGCACATGCAACGCATCGCGCTCATTCCCGAGTCTGGGGATGCCTGAAGTTTTTGCATACGATTTGTTTGTTCTTCGCACAAAACTTGGGTATCGGTCTGTCCATTTGAAAAGTTGACGAAAAAGGCACGTATTAGAGAATTCGTACTAACGCGGTTCACTTGATCATTTGTGAGAATAATTATTCAGTATAATTCGATTTGGAATAATTCTTCAGTGTTGTATCATTTTAATAATTATTTAATATCATTCGTTTAGAACAAATCTTTTAGTATTATTAGATGAGAATAATTCCTCAGTATTATTTCATTCGTTATAAATAACAATTATTATTTAAATACCCACTTAATTATTTGTGACAACAATTGTTTCAGTATCATTCGATTAGAACAATTCTTCAGTATTATTCGATGAGAATAATTCTTCAGTATTGCTTGATGAGTTTTAAATGATAATTATTATTTAATTACCTACTTGATCATTTGTCAGATTAATTCTCCAATATAATTCGGTTACTTATAAACAATAATTGTTATTTAATTACCATTGAACCGGACCTCGTCCGAGTGGTGAAAGAATTCCATACGACGGACATTGCGATGAACAATGGACGAAATTACTTTCCCAATCAAGAATTTACTGTTATATCGCGATTTTATCGGCGCTAAGAGGTTACGGCTAATTCACCTCTCGGAAACTCCCATACATAAGCATACGAGCCTGTATATATATATAAATGTGTGTTCATACATACAGTGCAAAATGAATTATATGGAACAAAGCCCGTTTCCCTGAACGTTCTACAAGTGGCGTTATTCGTAGACTTTGCCTCTGATTTTTCTTTAGAAATGGGAGATGGAAAGAATGAAGGAGAGCACAGAAAACGACTCTGCACCATATGCAAGTTGACTGTAAGTCGTGCAATTATCGACTAACATTGCGTTCTTCAACGTGAAAAATTCGCGAAGTTTGCCGCTAGCAAACGATGCTACTAGGCTCCTATGTAGATGCACATATATATATATATATATATATATACATATCTAATGGAGGAGCCAGGGTAATCCACACTGGACCACCCAAGATCCCCAGCAGCATCTTTATTCTACCATCACTGCAGTTTCTCGCATCTGACGTTATACTGCCGAGCGGAAGCACTTTCGTGTGCTTTGCACAGACTCTATATATATATAGAGAGTCTGTGCAAAAAATATATATATATATATTTATATATATACACGTAGGATTCATATATGTAACTAAATACCCACTGTCTATGCGCTGACCCGCACTTTAACCGTGACACGAGGCAGAGATGCACACCGATTCCACGAAACAGCGTTCAAACTAATTTTGTAATTACGAATATGTACTCGCAGAAAAAGAAGTATTGATAGGCGTTATGAAGAAATAATTGGCGAAAATTGTGCATAATTGCTAGATATACTTGTTTATTTCTGTCGTACATATATATACATATACTTAGAGAGAGTCAGAGAGAGAGAGAGAGAGAGAGAGAGAACTCGAAACGTGATTTTGAACATATTCGACTTCGAGGACCGTCCGCGTAATAGCCTGTCTCCATATTCAACACTACGTAAGTCCCAATATATTCAAAATGACAAAAAAAAATAAGGCTAGCCTTCGAGACAAGCACCAAAATTAAAAAAAAAATCTTAGCAATCTTTTTTTTACTCCAAACTGTATCGCCATCCTTTCCCTCTCTCTCCACCAGAAACGACAAACTGGTTGTTAGAAATTAGAAACTCGACCCGAAAAGCTTATCACGCGTGTAAATCCCCTTTTGGCAAGTCAACATTTTTTTTTCTCTTCTGTATGTCGACTCGTATACGTATCCAGCTAGAAACGTGTTACCTGTGTATACTGAGATCGAGATTGATAGGCATTTTTGTGCACCCCTCCGCCCCTCCCGCCCCTGTAAGACGCGGTTATTAATCAAAGGAAGAAATAAAAACGGATCGTCGGGACGAGAGAGCCAAAATTTTATTAGAATATCGTGACATGTAGGTCACGCGGAAGAAATTCGAAAAGAAGTTGGCGAAAATGTATAGCCAGCGGCCATACCGAATCTGTTGGCTATCCAGTCGGAAATAAACGTTTCGTACGTTACGTACTCACACATATATCCGCACTTATATATATATATATATACGTATTTATATATATATATATATATATATATATATATATATATATATGGGTTGCTTGTAAATAGAAGGGCGGAACTCCCATTGACTCAAGTACGAAACCCAATGAGAGGCTACCCCCTTCTGGCTCGTATAAAGGTTCGAAGTACCGCATGCAGAAGGCCCATTATTTACGAGGCACTCGCTCGAGTTTTTTCGACAATTACTCGCCGGTCTCCCGGCTCATTTCGCAGTCGTTAAGACGTAAAGTCTCGTACAGCGGAAAATTGGGTATACGTAAATATTAAAAGTTTTTTTCCTTCTTTTTGCGAACAGAGCGTGTGCCGATTTTTTTTTGTCTTGCTGGCCTCGGGCGCGAGTTCTGGACGACGAAAATTTCGCCTCCGTTCTCGATGGCCAAGCTTAGGGGGATCGTAGGTGTTGCAAGTGACCGATTTGAATATCGGTAATAGCCGATCTCAGTGATCGCTATGCTGCGAAGAAATTACCGAACAGCGCATTTCGTTGAGTACTTCATTTTTTTTAAATCGTAAATTGAGAAGTTGAATTTTAAATCCGATAAATTCGTGCATGTTCGCTAATTAATTGTAAAAAAAAATCAAAGAAAAATGATTTTTTAAAATTGTCAATCTCAAGGCACTGCGGCACAGTTAGGAATTCCGCGAGTGGCTATATTACCGTGTTTATTGTGTTGCGAAAAAAAAAATGTTTCCGCGTATCTAACAACCGGCCTATAACAACGATGGTTCGAGCCTTTTTTTCTACAATTCTTTAATAATTGGACACATTAAGGCGTGTAAGAAGGCGCGAGAGGGCGGAACACTCTGACAGTCGTTCGCACAACTGTAACCATGAAGCTATAATGACGGTGGCGCATAAATACACTCGTTGATAATAGAAATAAAAAAGATCTTTTTCTCACCCGCCCGCGCGCGGGTGAGTTTACTTGCCACTTTCGGAAATCGACGAGCGCACTTTCAAGCGGCTTCCACGTAGAAAAAACTGACCGGCGAAATAATTCTCGTCCGGAAGTTAAAAAAAAAACTTTCACCTGTATTGTCTTCTATTCGAGCAAATATTTTTCTGCAGACTGCCCTTTCTACTGAACATAAGAATGAAGACGAGGAATTTGTAGTGATTTTAGGATTTATTCCAGTACCGATCGAAAAAAGTATAATCTATTTAAAAGTAGTGTTAGTGAACTGTAAATATAGTGAGACATATCGATGGGGTACTGATGTCGAGTTTTCAGGAATACACAATTCGATGGAAATCATTTTTGTAAGCGACTTTATGAATAATATTTTAACGTTATTATTATTTTTATTGATGCCATGCAAAGGGCTGAAACTTTTTTCAACCTTTGACATGTGAAAATAAACGTTTCCAGAATTATTTATTGAAAAAAATGGAAAATCAGGTTATTTTAAGAATTATTTATCCTTTCGAACGAACGAATCCTGGAATCAAATATTTTAGTGTTTCAATATTTCGATGGCCACCTGTGAATAAACAATTGCATTGACAATCCTTTTTTTCTGTGTACTCGATGTAAAACTGTTTTATTAGCTTGAATTATTATGAATCAATTTTTTATTTTTTTTTTCTGATGATGTGACTATAAGTATGTATTAAACTCTATAGTAAACGTTTTTGTTATTCTATAAAACATATATTATTTTAAATACATAGAAAACATATTTAATACAACACCCTTTGCATATAACCTCCAATACGGTATGACCCTTAACTACGACATAATAGCCCTAGCCAGTATATAATAATTACGTACATTATTTTTACATATTATTATATAAAATAAATATATATTTATTTAATATAATATATAATATATTAATAAATATAATGATATACGAGTATATAGTTATATATAATAATTATATATATAAAAAAGAAATATGCGAGCGAAAGCTAGTTATATACAGATATATATATATATATAACAAGCTTTCGCTCGCAGCTTCGCCTGCGTGGAATTTAGCCCATAGAAACTTCATTACCAGGTGCACTCCTTATTAAGGGTTGTCTTAAAAAATCCTAAATCATGTGTTTTATTATTTGTTATGAAGAATATTTATACCGAGTTTTAAGCTGATACACGTAATTTTCCATACAAACTTCTACACCCCATTTCACCCCCTTAAGATTTTATTTTCGAAAAATCCTCTCTTAGTGCATCTCTACACCTTTTAAGGAACATATCTTCCAAGTTTCATGTTGATAAACGCAAGAAATATAATTTTCCATACAATCTTTTACACCCAATTTCACCCCCCCTAAGAGTTGTTTTTCAAAAAATCCTTTTTCGTGCACCTTTACACCTTCTAAGGAACATATCGTCAAATTTCATGTTCCTATCTTCAGCGGTTTAGGCTGTGCGTTGTCTGTGTCAGTCAGTCCGTCAGTAACGGAACTCTTTCATATGTATAGATAATAAATATAATTATATTAAAAGAATGCTATTATTGTTACTATTATTCATAATCGACATACTCAATGACTATGTATCATGGGTATTCCGTCATTTTTGTTATTTCTATTAATATGACACAACAATTATATATTAATATAATTATTACAAATACAATAAATACATAAATATGTACCATACTAACACGGAGTCTACTAAAATATTGTATCGAACCAAGATTCCATAATTCACACATGAAAGAACATTTTTATACCGCGGCTTTAGACATTTTTGAGGCTTGCTTAGTCCTCAAAGTCGACGCGAGCAAAGACGTTAGACGAGCTGGGAAGACGAATCATGCCGCGGGGTCGATGCGTACGCTCATTAATCGCAATTTACGTGTTCGAACATCGAAGCTCATTTACAATCCAAGACGATCAATGAGGAACGTCCACTCATGCATAGGCATACACACACACCGGCGATCCACAGTAGACGCGCAGTTGAATGTCGTTACGATCTTGAAATAAGGGCAAATAAGAAATCAAGAGGATAACCGTACGATCAATCTTTCCGGGTTGCGTTATACGCTCGTGTCTATGACGATAGAACGTTTTTTTTTTCATCTTTTGTTCAAAAGTCAATAGGTCGATTCAGACAATTTCGCCAAAGCTCGGGGATAGCATACATCGTAGAAATATGGCTTGGTCTTCCGTGGATATGAGACTGTTACGTATGTGAGCCCATGAGTCATAGAGATCGAACAGGATGGAGTAGGCTAGCCTACGAAAGATTGAGCGATAATTATCCTCCGATGATCTCTCTCTCTCTCTCTCTCTCTCTCTCTCTCTCTCTCTCTCTCTCTCTCTCTCTCTCTCTCTCTCTCTCTCTCTCTCTCTCTCTCTCTCTCTCTCTCTTTTCTTGACTCTCTTCCTTTTTCCGCCTTTGCCCTTTCTTGTCCTCCTTTTCATATTTTACTTTCTGCTCGTCCCTTTCTATCTGACTTTGTCTCCGTCCCTCTCTCTCTCTCTCTTTCTCTCTCTTTCATTTCGTTCCTCCATATTGAGTGTCTCTTCGCGTGTAGAAATTGTCGTATCCAATTGGATTCCCATACTTATCCCTACTTCCTGCTAATGCGATGGCCCATTAGATCCCTATCAAGAAGTAGGAATCTAATGGGTCATTGCATTAGATCTCTATACTAAAACGTCACGCTTTTACAGTAGATTCTTATCGAGTTTCCCTATTGAAATGTTCGAATCCAATTTAAATCCTAAAGGATTTAATTGTCGAACAGAATCCAGTGCAATTCTTGATGGATCCCATCGCATTCTGTACTTTAAACTTTCTAAACGAAATGTATAGATATAAAAATGAGTGACTATTAAAAAAGTATAAATCTTATCTTTAAAAAAGTATATAAGGGTGTCCTAACATGACCTGACATTTTAATTTATTAATAAAACGAATTATTTATTAGAAATGTACAAATATTTTTATTTGAATGTAAGGTACAAACATGGAGGTTAGTCGTGAAACACAATATCCGATAAACGGCCGCCTCTTCCCTGTTTGCAAACGTTCAATCTTTTGACGAAATTTTCAATAGCATTTTGGCATAATTGCGGACTAATTTTATTAATGGTACGTTCAATTGCATCATTGAGCTCTGAAATGGCCTGTGGATCATTGGCATACACTTTTTCTTTCAGAAAACTCCAAAGAAAGAAGTCCAATGGCGTCAAATCGCACGATCTTGTTGGTCAATTCACATCGCTGCGGCGCGAGCTAACACGACCATGAAACTTTGTCTGCAATAACTGCATTGCTTCACATTGATTTTTCACAATTTCTATGCGTTGCTCGATCCTATAATTCTCCATGACTAAACCTCAACACTTCCCGACGCTAATTGTCAAAGATCACTGCCCTCTGTTCGTCATAAAAAATGGCGCGCAATTAAAAATTTCAGATCATTTTGAGACTCCCTTTATAAAATCGTCTGAATGAAATTACTGAAAATCCATTGTAATTATAGTGTGTTATTTGTTTTACTGCACATTGGTATAATATCACGACACACGTAAGTGCCGAGGTTTTTTCTCTCGTGACTTTCCATATATTTTCGATTCGAACGTGGTAAGAATTCTCAAACGGCGTTCATCGAGTTACAGTGCAGAATCTACTTGGATTCCAATGAGGACTCTTTACGTGCGGCGTCCCTATAAAATACCTATAGGGATATGATGATATTTGGGGACTCTCAAACAAATTTTTGCACGGGTTAATCCAACGGAGTGGCCAAAAAACCTCCATCTCTCTCACACTCTCACACCGTATGATCCTCCGTTCTGTCCTCCAGCTATAAAAATTCATAGACATATTCGATAATCATATTATTAATGCGCAAGCACCGGAAACGAGATGCGCGATCCTCTAATTATCTATTTGAAGTCTTCCAATGATCATGTCATGTATACACACACATATATATATATATATATATATATATATATATATATATATATATATATATATATATATATATATATATGGATGAACGCACGATCAAAAAGGTCAAATTGTTACGCACAACGATTAGCCTTTCGTAATGAGTATCGCTTAACTTTACGCATTTCTATGATGTGATTGCACGTTTCGGTATCGTGATACAGCATTACGTATATTATGATAACTATATAGCTTTGAGTGTACACATGTGTATATTGGTAGAGAGAGAGAGAGAGAGAGAGAGAGAGAGAGGGGGGAGAGAGAGAGAGAGAGAGAGAGAAGCTACCCATTACATTGATAGAACTCCGCTATGTTATGTCGATACGAAATTACCGTTTAATTAATTATTCTACAGGATGGTCACTAAACAATCCTCGTGATTGAAACCCCTTATTACTACGACGACCATAACCGCATTGGAGAAGACATTCCTAACGTCCCGCTATACCATTCATATGCGAGGTGGTAAAAAATCGATTAGAGATAATCGAGACACGTCGTACTTTTCTCTAAACGGTGTATGTATAAATACACACGCACGAGGACAGATCGACGCGTGTAAACGAGCTTGAGACACGAGACGCGAGGAACGAAAGAAAAAAAATGTGCACGAATGCTAATTATCGTCGGTCTAATCGACGAAGGTAAATGACAAACGCGTAAGAATGCAAACGACGGGCCGAAAAATATACACTTCGAGAGTATATTGTTGCGGAAAATCAGCACACTTGTAGGGGATTAAATTGTTTCGTGGATGATAAAGTATAACGAGTTTTTTTTTTGGATGTGGATTTTTGGATGTCCATGGGAAGTTCAACTTTGAAGGTTCTGTAAATTCCAGTTCATCGGTTCCGAAAAAATGAAATACTGAAAGGTAGACAATAAAATATTTTGTCGAAATTCTTGATTTTTCAGGTCTATTTTCATTTTTTTTCCATGGAGAGTATTTAGATAAAGAGGCCAGGATTTTACACACAATTAATGCATAGTCTTGCCAAGTTTGAACTCTTTTTTATTTAAAGATATTGATAAACAATGGAGTTACTATTATTCAAACAAAGTGACACCGTTATTGCATGACTAATCGGTGCATGTTCTGGGAACTGGGATGATCTAAAATGAAAAATAAAAAATGTACCTTTAGTATAATAATAAAACTTTCGTATGACCGGATCTTTTTTAATTTTTAAAATTACAAAAATGACAAGATGTAGAAAAAAAGTTCGATTTTCGACGAAAAAAAAACAACTTTCATCGTTTGTTATTAACAAATGAATAAACATATCGAAAAGTCATCCAATTATACGATAGAAAATTTCATGAACTACACTGACAGAAAAATTCTTTTGAATTCTAGATGCCTCTATTTGATTTTTTTTTAAATTTGAATTAACTAGATTTTTCGTGAAATCAAATTTTTCCTATTGCTTTCTATTATTAAAACGATTTAATTTAAATATATTTATTTATGCTAATCAAGATCTACTTAATATCGTCTAATAACTAAATAATAGGGTCGTAGTAGGCCGTGAGACAAGAAAAAAATCTATTTGATTTAAATAGATCCCATTTTAATTAAATATTTTTTTTTGAGCAGGGTATGCTCTGTCCAAATTTGAAATGAATCGGACAAACAGATTTTGAGGTACGACTCTCTGCGTTTCGTAAAAAATAGTTTCAAGAAAAGCATAAAAGAAAAAAGGGTAAATCGCAGCAGGGCGATCAGCCCTGCCAATTTTTAGAACGTTAACATTTTTGTTACGAATTAGGGTTAAAACTCTAGGCTATAAAACTAAACAATAAAAAAAAATCGTATTTCTGAAATTTCATTTATGCAGACTCCTTAACCTACACTCTAATATTCTTTTTCTCTCGAAAACGATGCAGCCAGACTCATTAAACTTGAATTGAACCCATCTGCGTCTAAAAAAAAATGATTACTATCCTTTAATCATTCATCGGCGCAACACTGTCGCGAACCTCCTTAAATCGACACTCGGCAATTCGTTCGCGATCCTAATTATCATTGACCTCGTTATCACGAGCGCTCGCGATCTCCATTTGTCACTGAGTCCTCGTTCTTTCACTTTTTCCTCGAGGTCCTCAAACTTTTCGAACAATCTTGGCCGTTTTTTTTTTCTTTTTCTTCTCCCGACTTCCCGGCACCGTGAGGACATCCCCCAAGGCTGGCTCCGATATGCCTCGTCGCGAGGCCACTCGAATATCTCGCCGTTTCGCGATTAGGAAAAAGAGAAAAGTAAAAACGAAGAAGAAAAGAAAAGAAAAACGCCACGACGTGCCGCTCTTGACCCTCTAACTGATCCAGCCTCTTTACACAGTGTACGTATTGTATAACACCGATGCCAGCGTCCGCAATAAGTTGCGTTATGACACTTCACAATTGATTGCTTTCCGATACGTCGCGCACACGCTCACCGATACATTTTTACATCTTTATATTTAACAGCAAACTAAATTTTCATTCGCTAATGCGTACTTTGATTTCATTAGAAGTCGATATCTCTCGACGGTGGTACACCTTTCGTACTTCTTCCCGTGTATATTTTTTTTTGTTACGTAACGAGGGAGGAGAAAAAAAGGCAATACATGACCGGCACCGTGGATTAATAATAGCCTTGTCGGAGAGGCTAATCTTTGGCCGAAACTTTCGATCGATACTCGGCCCGCTCGATCATTGGGCACGTACATATATATATATATATATATATATATATATATATATGTGTGTGTGTGTGTATGTATGTATCTACGTATTAGTAAGGATAAAATAATGAAGCCTCGACGTCGGATAATTACGACACACACACACGCGCAATTGCTCCATCGATCGGAGGATTGTGCACCCCACGCGCTGCATCACCGATAAAAAAAAGACAAATCAATTAGTTTTATCATGCAAATATCTTGTCACAACAGTCTCGAACTGCATCTGCCATCGTTGGGTCGTCCACGATCGAACAATTGATTTTTTTTCGCGTCATTTATCGCTTCTATTTCCGGTTGCAAATTCTCACTGTACCCGTGTAGAAATATTATCATGAATACAGGCCGATTCGGACTAGGATTCTGGTTTCTCAATCGGGATCCAGTCGGATATCGGATCGGATCCAGGAACGAAATGGAACGCTCTCAATTCGGATTCCAGCCAGGATGCTAAACCGGAAATATTAAGGACTGCAGTCAGAATCGAAATAGAAACTGTGCATAGGATTCACGCTGGAATCCCGAACTTCAAGAACAGGATCTATTTCGATATCGAATCGGATCCCAGGGATGAATGTAAAAATCACCAGGAGATACCGATCCGTATCAACTGGAGATGCTGGACGTTGTCTGGAATCATTCATTGAAGGATCTGAAAAAGATTAGGTAAAAATTGTTGCTACAGTATAACTGTCGAAACTTATATATTTTAATAACAGAATTTCGAGAAAAAAATTCTTTACATTTAATAAAAAGTTTCGGAAAAAAAAATATATAGACTTTGAAAGACTTATATGGTATTTCTTGGAGAAAAGTTAGGTTATTTATTCTAAGTAATTATATTTAAGTTCAATGGAGATCGTTCGAACTAAGAAAATATGTATTTAATTTGCTAAGAAATATGTACCATATTTAATACGTACTTCAAATTCTTGCCACTACGTCTCCGTCTTGTGCTACGTAGTGGGCGCCATTTGGATGCCGATGAGTATTCCCCTTCTAGGGAACCCGTATCATATCCCGATCGGGATCCGATCGAAACTACGGTATCCCTAAGAAATTTCTGCACGGATACTTGGGTATTCGATCAATGGCTCTATCAAAAAATGAATCAACGGCGGACGGGACGAGGGGCGCCTATCCGGTCTTTCTCTCCTTGCCTTTAAATTACTGAAGCAAAATAGCAAAGTGTTTTTTAATGCAGATATAAAATACCAGAAGAGTACCGCAGATTTATTAATTGATTTCCGAAGCAACGAGGTGCACTAAGATTTGTTTTTAAAAAATTGTTTATAAAAATGCACACTGCGAAAAGATTTTTCAAGGTTTCCCGACAATCTTTGGAACTCCTCTAGTGATTTATTATCTGAAGAAACGTTCTGCCGTTTTGCCCTGGGTTTAATCTTAAACATTGTAGAAGTTGATAGTTTTTGAAGAAACCTTCAACTTTCGAAGGCAGAACGCAGCTTGAAAACCTTTTGCTCCTCCAACTTAAAGGAGTTGAAGGTTTTCAAGGTGCAGCCAGACTCCGTACCGCCATTTCGTATTGAAAAAAATCTTCACAAATTTGTTCCCACCCTTGTTCTTGTATATTTTGAGGATCTAGTTGTAATTTTTCAAAAAAACCTTTATTAATCTTTGAAAATCAATGTCAAAGACCCTACATCAGCTTTTCTCCACCTCGATTGAAGGATCGTGAACGCTACGCGCCCCATATCCGATTGAAGAAAATGAATCAATTAGTTTTATCATTCGTATATCCTGTTACTACAACCTCGACCTGCATCTGCCATCGTTGAGTCATCCACGATCGAACGATTCATTTTTTTCGTATTATTTATCGCTTCTATTTCCGGTTGCAAATTCCCACCGCATTTAGCCATTCGATCAATGACTCTATCAAAAAATGTTTCGACAGCGGACTGTACGAGGATCACCTCAACTATCCTGTCTCTCTCGCCCTCTCATTCTCGCTCTTAATTACCATGTAAATTTACATATTTTGAAAATATTGTGACAGCGGCGGCGTTCGTGCGTTATTGAGAGTCGTTACGGACACGTCAGCGGTATTACAAATTGGAGCGTGCGCGCGCGCGGTCGTCGGGACGAAGCGTTTGTGCAATTAAGATTGTCCGAAGAAATTGGAACGCTCAATCTCAGAGAGCCGAGAGTTCTCTCGCTTGTCCCGTTGTGAATTACGGATCGTTGGGTTCGTTAAAATTATGATTCGGAGAAGCGTCGTAAGCAGCAACAAATTAGCCATTGGAATAGCCAGGGACCGAAGAGCGATCGATCCTTGTAACGTGCTTTGTACATTGTTCCGATAATTATTGTTGCCACGCCCAAACTGCGTTATGCCGTTATCAAATCATCAATGTTTTGAAAGAGATACAGATACATATATTGTAAATCGTGAATTCGTGCATACATCAATATCTATATAGCGACACGTATAGAGAAACGCCATTCACCGCGAGTGTAGATAGCACGTGGCGAAGGTGTTGCACACATACATCCATAATCGACAGCCATGCGTTCTTCGGCTGATTGGATCCGCGCGGCGTTTCAACCGCGTTCGCGCCAAGGTCGATCACGATCTGCAACCGTGAAATATTATTCCATTGTATCGCTCGGCTCCTTCCTTTTTTTTTTCTTCTTCTTCTTTTTCTAATTTTTATTCCATTTCTTGGCAGGGTATTGCAATTCCTGGCGGAATAACGAGTAGGCGAAATGAACAGCGTGTCTGCTACTTTTCCACTAGACACCTATGTGCCAGAGACTCTGAATTAAATTCTTCAATTACGCAATTGATTCGGTGCCCGTTGGAGATCGTACGTTCTGCATTTCGCAGGGGCGGATAATGAGCAGCCTGAGAGTAGAGAAATCAAGGATGTTTTTTTGTTGTCAATTTTCTGATCAGGATCGCAAAAAATTTAGTGAATGATTTCTCTCGTTTTTTTTTTCACAATGATAAAGCCCTCGGATACTACTCTGTCAATTTCTGTTTGCCATGCCCAAAATGTCACGAATGTCGCGTACGTTTCTAATGTTCCGGCGACTGTCCCTTGGAGCAGCGTTGGCCCGGATCAGTACTCGGATGAGTGACTGCTCAGCCAAGTATTGGAACGTTAGAAGCGTATTTGACGATTCGGAACATTTTGGGCATTTTAGCCAGACATTTACGGAGTATTCACGGCTTTTTTATTTCAAGAAATAAAGAAGAAAATTCGTGTATATTCGCACCGCATTTTAGAAATGATAATTTCGGTAGAAGTGCAGAGGATATAATGTGTATGATTATATAATAATGTATATGAAGCCGAGGAATTATTTATTCATTTTTTTATTTTGTATTTAATTTATATTAGTTACTATTTATATTATTTCATGTTTTATTTATATATGTATTATTTATATTTTTAGTTATAAATTATAGAACAAAATAATAATTATGATATATAAATATATATATATATTTCTACGATGCAAGAAAAAGGGGTGTACTGGGATCACTGTACAGCCGCTCTTATATCCACGCGTGTATGCGCTCGCGTGGTTTGACATCCGCTATACATTCACTATTGCACAAGCGAGCACGGATACCTTTTACAGATTCCGAGTTCGCTCTGCCTTTAAACATCGGTGTGTGTGTGTGTGTGTGTGTGTATATGTCTATATGCGCCCCGGCTAGCGCAAATTCTTCCATGTGGTGAACACACCTTGGTACACACCCTCGCGATTCTCTGCCACTCGGAAATCTCGTCTAGCGCGCTGTACAGGAGAACGTTCCGTTTTAATTCGTACAATTTTCACGCTTTTTTCCCTATGATAGACTATTCGACGTTACCAAGTGGCGATGGAGTTATCGGACGGAGCTTAGGTACACCGAGGATGCTTTCGAATTCTCGAGGACGAGGGTGTCTTGGATAGGAACTTTTTTTTTAGTCGAGGGGTAACACCCCTGGATTGGTTGGATATTGATGCGGGGACTTCGAGCTCGGATTTGCAAATGTTTTTGACTTTATTTTAAAGGTTTATTGAAAAATAATTGGTTTCTCGAGATATATGTGTCAAGAAAAACAACCGGGAGCAAAATAACAACGCGTCTTTTAATGTAGGGGAAACCGGGGCATTACGAGCTCCCAGGGCAAACGGGACTTCCCCTTTCCCACGCCGAATTATGTCCCGACACGTTCGGCACTAGTTGTACCGTGTGTTAGCCGGTCCCGCGCAAGCGAGACACAGTGGTTGAGTATGAAGAAGCTCACACTCAGCGTTTCTCGCCGGCAGACAAAAAAATACGTAAGTTATTGCATTTGATATTATTTTTCAATTTTTAGTTTGCGTTCTGCTTAAGGCCATGTGTCATACGTTCAGTCGGTAAAAATCCTACTGCCAAGTTTTCTCCTAGACGGATCATATTTCGGGCAAAAGAAGAGAAAGCGGTGGTTCGTCGTTCAACAGAGCGGAACGTGTTTCTTTTCTTTTTTTCCCAAAAATGAACCGTTTCAGAAATCATTGGGAATCTGCAAATCAGCTATCTCTCTCGCACTCATGGCCGTTCGGTCAGTGTGACACTTGGCCTTAATTCATGATTGTGTTAAATGCTGAATTATTCAACTGGTTGCTATGACCAATTATGTAACTAAATAACTAACGATAGAGTTTAATTAATTACCAAATATTCTTTCGATTGGGTTAACGCTTTCTTTTTTACGACCTCCGGGGCATTATGGGCTGGGTAAAATGGACAGGGTAAAATGGGCATTGCAGGTACAATGATGGTTCGGCACAACAAACGAAAGACGGATTGTGGCAAATGGGATATGGAGAAGATGGTACCAGCCGCGTGGGATCTAACAAGCGGAAAACTAAGCTGTAAACGAGCCTCTGTGGAGTATAATGTACCACGCTCAATATTGCATCATTGAATTCTACAGAGCCTGAGGCTTTGTTTTTTTTTTCCTAAAAAAACTTGACGATCTATGAGAAAACTGGGTTGGAAAATTTGTCAGGTTATCTTGTACATGCTTACTCCTAAAAATTGGGAAATTTGATAGTTTTCAAAAATTGCTCTAAACAGATACTGTATTGCCATTTCGTGTTGAAAAAAATCTGTTCTCACTCTTGTTTGCGTATATTTTGAAGACCTAATTGTAATTTTTTCAACAAACTTCATTAAAAATCAATGTCAAAGTTTCCCATCAGTTTTTCCCCACCGATACTTCTTAAAGGTATTAGCCCTTAAAGTACTGCATACCATAAAAAAAAAATATCAATTAAAACAAAGGTTTCACAATAAATCTTGTAAATCCGGGGCTGCAATCAAACGCAACCTGCAAAAAAAAGTAGTTTCTCCTAACCTCGTCGCTTTGACTCTGAGACCTTCCGGCTCGAACTTGCGGCCAAAAAAATTAACCGGGTACCGATAAACCGGTCGTTCCTGCCCTCGAGATCCCCGAATTCACAGAGCTGCAGAAAAAAAAGATCGTTGCCGATCATCAAATTGATACGTTTAATTAATGGCTTTGCAATGACACGTTGGCACCAGGCAGGGCGCAGCGTGAACGATTGTATGCAAAGCACACATGTGACGTTTCGACCGTTCCATTTTTTTTTATCGTCATTCACGTGTATCGCGCGGCCACGATATCGCGAAAATTCGTAAATCATCGTGACTCAGAAAGGAAGAAAAAAAATCAATTATGTTGTAATCGAATTGGAACAATTAGCATATTCGGAACTTTCCGGGATTTTTAATGAGCCACACGAGTCTCCATAAATAATGGAAATCCAGCGCGTCCGAACGTCTCGACAGTGATCAATGGCGACCCATTTTATTTTCGTATCAAGATCATATATACGTATATATGACCGAGTACATACAGAGAATAGCTCGACACGCCTAATAAATACTTGGAGCTCGCGAGCGTTCAAGGCGTTTTCCCCGCGATGGTCCGGGCACATCGATAAACGCCAATTTCATCGGACCGCAAAAAAAAAAGAACAAAAAAAGCAACGGCAGGAACGGCGGCAATGCGGGTCGCTGAAGAGAAGGACGCACGTATGGGTACGAAAAAATAATCGAGATCGTGATCGACCTCATGATGAAACGCGAGTACGAGAAACGAATTGACCAAGTGCCCTCGTCGCGCTCGATTTCGACTACGCTGTGTAACATCTCGTTTCTTTTTCGTTCCACGTGGACTTACTTTCCTAATAATGCCACGGGCGAGCGGACAAATCGTAACAATTGAGCACGTGCCCCCCCCCCCCCTCCTCCTCCCCCGCTTTTACTTTTGATCCGGACGTATATCGTAGTCCAAAAATACGTAGTCGCTAGGGCAGTTGTTTTTTTTCTTCTAAAGTAGTGCAGAGTAATTTCCGATGATGTGGGATCGGTATTAATTAGGTCTGATTCCGATTGGAATACGGAATGAATTGGCGTTTTGTCGGGTCGAGGAACGAGGCCTCTTTTAGCCCTGGCATTTCGACCCTGATACAGATCTCGAAGTTCAATATCGAAATTATTGAATACCTTGTGTATCGATAATCGAAATGGTTCAACTATTTTTTAAATCGCATTAATTTGTCTCGATCTCGGCCTACTTAATTTTCCAAGCGGTATAGAATTGTAAAAAAAAACGGGGTCAGGGTTAATAAAATTCGACGCGACTCAATTGATTCAAAGACTTTACAAGTCGATATCAGAATAAAAGGAGAATACTCAATTTTTTTAATATTTCGAAATTGAGCTGAAAAAATCGCGATCAAATTGAAAAAAAAAACGTAATCAGTATTCTGAAGGATTGAGACAAGATGGTATAGGATTCGAATAAAGCACCTCGAGTGCTCAAGCGAAGGAAGAAGAAAACGTTCAAAAGAACGCTCGTAAATCGACTTTTTTTTATTAGCAAAGAATAAATCTGTCCCAGTTCCCGGAGTGTTCCATTTTTTTCTGGAGTTACCCTACAATTCTGCATTCAGCATTGAGAGTATCTTATCGCAGTTTTGCGCCTCTCTCACTCTCTTTGGTTTCTTCTCGATAAATTCAGTCGAATCTCGAGAGGAACATCATCCCCCCTTGGTCGCAGAGTTGCGTACGATAACATAATCGATCTGACCGAAGCGCGAGATCATAAAACGTGTGCGAGTCTCGTGCGCAAGAGATATCTCGCGTTCGCAGTGGAAAGCACAGATTACTCGTGTCGTCGCGGTGAACGATATCGAAATGTACTGATTTGTCATCCCACGTACTCAGACGTACGGGCAGACGGGATAAATCGGAGTATTATTTTTTTCTCTTTATTTACGGAGCTTGGCCTTCCGAGAGAGCTGCACGTTCACGCAAACGCACGCACATACACGACCACGCTTTTAGCTTCTTCTCGTCCGACAAAATGCAATTGCACCTGAATCCTCTATATAGAATTTTGTCAAAACCACATTGTTAATATATATATATATATATATATATATTAGGGTGGGCAAAAAAATGGGTTTTTTTCGCAATATTTTTTTTATGTTTCTATTTTATTTTATTTTATTTTATTTTACAACATTTTTTTATATTTTTATTTTTTCGCATATAATATACGATAATGGTTGTATATAGAAAATAATTTGTTTATAAAACAATAATTTTTTTTTAATCCGCATTGGTGGCACTCTTTCTTGGTCTTTTATTACAAATCAAATGAGATTTGTTGCATACATTTTTTATAAATACCATGATTTTTCGTCATTAATTGCAAAAAAAAAAATAAAAATCGCTTGCGCCACCTCTTAACTTTGAGCTACGAGCTCCTCCTTTCGCGAGGTTTTTTCTTTCATCACACTCCAACTTCCTAACAACTATTATCGTGAATAAAACCGATTTTATTTTGGGCTACCCTAATATACATATATATGTATTAGAATATAGTTAGAATATATATATATATATATATATATATATATATATATATATATATATATATACTTAAAACTTGGTATAAATATTCTTCAAAACAAATAATAAAATGCATATTTTAGGATTTTTTAAATTTTTAAATTTAGGATTTTCTAGCTTCCGCATAGAAACTTCATTAGAAGTTGCACCCCACATTAGGGGTTGTTTTAAAAAATCCTCAAATATTCATTTTATTATTTGTTTTGAAGAATATTTATACCAAGTTTAAAGTCGATACGCGCAAGGAATACAATTTTCCATATAAACTTTTACACCCCAATTTATCCCCTTAGAAGTTGATTTTCGAAAAATCCCTTCTTATTGGACCTCTAGACCTTCTAAGGAACATATCTTCCCAATTTCATGTTTCTGTCTTCAGTGGTTTAGGCTGTGCGTTGTCAGTCAGTCAGTCAGTCACAGAACTGTTTAATATGTATAGATGGATAGATTTATTTTATATATATTTAAACAACTTTGACTTCTGAGAGTTGCACGCACCCACGTAGATCCAAAAAGTACGTAACTTATTTACGTTTTTGCCAACGCGTATTGTAACAGCTGATTATTATACATAAAATCATTCATTATATTATGATTAATGTAGATTTCTGGCTGCTTATTTAGATTTCGAATCATTTGCATATAGCCCTATCTTTTTTTTTTACTGAAGATTTCAGTGCATTCTATTCGGCATAATTGGATCAGAAGTCAAAATACTTCTCGAAAAAAAGCTCATTATATCTCGCGTCGAAGATTCTATAAGTGATTGTGAACGTTTCGTAGAGTTGCGAGGATCTTTGAGAGGTTGCATCCAGCCTTGTCGATATGGATTGATGAATTGACGGCTGGGCATAGCCTCCCGCTGATTTATTTTGCCTTACAGCAATGATTTAATTAAGATCACCGAAATACTAATTCATTCCGCATATCCGTGTGGATATACCCGCTCCCATATATATATATATATATGTCGTACACGCCATCGCGTAGGCTAAAGGACAGGCGTGTCTCAGTGGGTGTAGTTTCGATAAAGTGACTTGAGGTCTATTTCGATTTGTAAGAGTTAATGTCTACGCGCTATGCATAAACGTATATACATATATATATATATATATATATATTTGCATGCAGTACTTATGACGTACATGTAGGGAGCGTATAACGGCTTCAAGGACGCTCAACTCTCCCAGGAAACTGCTAACCGACATCCGCGAGGACACGCTCCGTGTATCGACGGAGCAGTTCACGTTGTGCGTCTCTGGCGGGTCGTTAGCGCACAAAAACCTGTTGTAGCCAGGTCCGGATTATAGACAGACAGCAAAGAGAGAGAGAGAGAGAGAGAGAGAGAGAGAGAGAGAGAGAGAGAGAAGTTGGAGGGACAAAGACTGTATGGCCCGGATTTGCAGAAAAACCAAAGAGCATCGTACGAAGGCGTGAGCCTTGTAGCAATACAAGAGAGAGAGACAGACAGAAAGAGGGAGAGAGAAAATAAATCTAAGAGATCTACTCCCACCTCGATGTTGCAGACTTTTCTGAAACTATAGCTATTCAAAAGCTCACAATCAAAGATTTATTCGAGACATCCTCATTGTTCGCCCAACGTATCTTCTCGATCCAGAATTAAGCAAGCTCCGTGACAAAATTCTTATCCAGACGAGAAGCTGCGATATGGTGGACGATACGAGCGATAAAATCATTCGGGTACGAGAGATAATAGGGAATGAAAATATTTGCCGCGCCTTGAATAACGACAAAAGAGAGCTCGTTTATCGTTAATAATCGCGTTCGCTCGCGAAACTCGAGATGGAGCATAATACGAGAAGATTTATAAGAAGGATGTTCGGCGCGAATCGCGCGAGTCCATTTGTCTTGCATACACATTGCGCATGGCGGGAACACAATATATATAAATATATATATATATATATGTCTGTGTGTAAAGTAATAAAGTGCCGCTGTCGTTGAATTACACCAACGGCGACAAAAAGTCAACGCAAATATATTCACGAACATCCCATTTTGCTACATCCAGTCGCGAGCGTATATCATCCGGGGAAAAAGGCTACACGTGAGGCATTTAACGGCAATTGCAACCCCGTACAAATTGTTCAAATCTTTTTTTATTTCCATTTCCGGATAGTTTTTTTTTGCGCATTAATATTGTGGGCTATTGCCGGAAAGGCGATGCTTCAATTTTGCGAAAATCGAGGAAAGAATTTATATTTTGTGGGAGTTGACATGTTCAATGAAATATTTTCGAGGTGTAGCTTTGGCAAAACTTGGAATACTTGAATAATTTTTTGCGTGTGAGTTAAATTTATTAATTTATAAATGACATTTATTCATTTATAAATTAAATTGCTAAATTATAAATGAAATGTGTTCATTTATAAATAAAATTATAAACGAAATTCAGTTATTTATTTTAGCGAGAATCGACGAGAAGGTTCAGATTTTAAATGCGTTTGAATTTTTCGGTAGTTTAAATATTAAAAGGAAAGATTTTTCAGATTTTCGGATAGTTTCTTCGCACATTAATATTGAGCATCATAGCCGGAAATGCCATTATTGATTTTCGCAAAAAATCGACAAATGGATTCAAATTTTGAGGGAATTTAAATTTTCCATAAAACATTTTCACAGTGTACCTTTTGCAAAAATTGAAGTGCTTGAACAATTTTTTGCGCATAAGCGAAGTGTTACAAATGAAATTTAGTGATTCATGAACTAACTATTCATTCGTTCAAAAATTATACTTGAATAAATTTTCGCGCATAAGTGGAGTATTAGAAATTAGATTTATTCATTTATCAATTAAATCACTAAATTATCAATAAAATTGAGTCATATATTATAATTCAGCAGGATTCGACGAAGAAGGTTCGATTTTGAATACGTTTGAATTTTTCAGTAATTTGAAAATTAAAAGAAACGATAATCATGAAATTATGTCATATGGAAATATAATATTATTTATTGTACAGAATAAAATAGTGCAAGATCGAAACTCGCATCTTGTCATCCTCATTAATTTATTTCGCCCGCAAAGTTGTCCATATAAGAAAGAAAGAGAAAAAAAAATCATTTTCTCTCGCATAAAGCTTCGTCTATACGGAAGCCAAAATCGACTAACCGCCGCTCAAAATTCAGTCTAGCTCGGGGTAGCTTCGTGTAAAGAAAAAAATAATTCCTCCACATCGTCAGCTAGGGGGGGGGGGGGGATAAAAATGAAGACAATCGCGATATCGATCGATTGTGGTCTTGTTGACTCGCGCCCTTAATAATGCGCAAGTAAGAGGGAAAGGGGAGTAAGGACCACAAGAAAAAAGGGAAGAAAACGGCTACTCGTTCTCGCGAAGGCAATCCACTCTTTTTGTTGTCTTCAATCGAGGATTCATTTTTTTTCCGCTTTCCTCCCTCCTCTTCTCGCTCCCTCTCTCTCTCTCTCTCTCTCTCTCTCTGGGTTTGGTCGTTGAAGGAAAAACAGTGCGCTCGTTAACGCGATCATTTCGTTCCGCACCAATGAATTTTAAGCCACTACGAGATAGTCGATCGTGTCTGGTGGGCACTCTCGCCAAGGGGAAGACAGCTTAGAGACTATTCGTCGTTCCGGTACAAGACCGATACATTAGAACGTGTACACACCGGATTGCAAAGCGTTGAAAGAGATTCTCCGGGCATTCGTAGATCCCTCGTTTCCTGGTTTCTCGCATTGTCGGAATTCAACCAAAGCGAACGTGGTCTTTGATTCGACATGTACTTTAACAATGCTCGAATTGCCACCAATCGCGTATAATTACGTTTGAAAAACAATTAACTTAAGTATAACGAGCATTGACTGTAAGAGGTAACGAACCTCGAAGAAAAACGATCACCGAGCGCAAGAACAAAGAGCGTTTCCTTCGAAGTATTAGAAAAAAAAGAAAAAATAAAATAAATAAACGTACGTGTTACAAAAGCAAGTGGAAAAATGACGCATAGATCGGACACTCGAACTCACAATCAGTGTACGCTGATTATGCCGCGAACTCGATACCAACCGCAACTTCCGCTTTTCCGACAGCAGTTCGAGAATTATCACGAAATAATTGCGATCGTCGATTTTATTCAGAGCGCAAGTCGCTTCGCAATTTAATAGAAAGTGGTTCGCAATGAGGTTTGACCAATATCGACCGCAAGCATCCGTTGCTGCACAACTAAACACGCCGTTACGATCCAACATGCTACTCAATCTCGTAAAATAGTACACTTCTCTCCCTTCTGTCACGATAATATACGTATATCATATATCTTATCAAAAAATAAAATAAAAAACCGAAAATATACGTCATATTTAATAAAAATAAAAAAACAATACGCGCACTCGCATATTTATTTAAGGCCTAGGCCACACTAGGATTTTCCAAAAATCGATTTTTTTTGTTAAATCTGGGTTAGTACCTATAAAATTATATTCCAAAAGATTATGGTGTGAAAAATCTCTAAGTACTCGATTTTCGAATTCTAGCGCAACCCCTCTTGATTCATATCGTGACTTTCTACTAACTTTAAACGCATTTATCACAAAATTACATTTTTCAAGTTGGCCGGACTCATAACTCAAACAAGATTCAACCGACTCACTTGAAATTTTAACTGTACGTTTAGAATTACATTTTCTGAGGTAGTACGTAGGATTTTTTTTATTATATTGCATAGTTCCTTTTTTATAAACAATTTTCTGACGATTTCCTCATGGCATTTTATACTTTTTGTTTTAGAAATGCGCCATTTTGACAAAAAGCAATATATCAAAAAAATCCTACGTACTTCTATAGCTATTCTTATATATAATCGAAAAAAGTTTAGTGTCTCATCATAAATAAAAAATTATAGGAGCTGTTGGTCCGGCCGTTGACCTTCCAGAAATAAAGGCGTCATCAAAAAAATGCTGCACAGTCGCCATTTTGACATGTATCGCTGTGAAAAAATAATTTTGTATAGTCAATTACGTGTATAATATAATCCTTATTTTGTAATTCTGACTTATTTTATAGTTTCGTTAAAAAAAAATCACAAAATATGCCCTTTTGTTTTGGTCTCTAAAGTGGCCTAAGGCCTTAACTACACCATAAAATTGGAGCGAATCTTTACAGCAAAAAATCCGTCCAAATACGAGAAACAAAGGTGTAAAACGCTTATAAGAAATATAATAAATACAGCCACGGATGTTACGGTCCACCCCGTCAAAGTTGCCATAACTTCGACATACACGACGTAAGCGCGAGCGATTTCGTTTCTTTACGCGTGCGTTTTACTTTCCACCCAGGAAGTGTAACGTTCAAGAAATTAGACTTCGAGATAAATACATCTTGTCGCTATATCTTTATACTCGTATATACATAATAATAAAGTACACGGTCACTAGGCAATTTTACAACAATTACAGATGTTCTCACGAGCCCCCACAGGCGCCCCCTCACCGAAATGTCTACGGGTCTTATACTCTCTGCATTACAAATACATATATATACATATATATATATATATATATATATATATATATATATATGTTTGTCCATTTTTTCGTGCATTTTAATCGTTTCGCTTGGTAATGAAGTGTTTTATGTAATTACCTCGTCAACATTAGACGATAAGGATTTTCTATTAGACAACTTTTATGAACACGTACAACACGTGATCTGCGAATTGATTAAGTTTTTGCAGAAAATTGAGAGTGCATTTTATCTTCCTATTGCAGCTATTATGATACCAAATTATTATTTTTCTAATGATACATTTAATCAGGTGTGTTAACAAATAAACGGGATGTGTTTACACACACATGTATAAATATATATATTAAATTCATGAACTCCGTTAGCTAATATAACATTAAATTTAAGAATTAAATTCGAATTAATCTCTCAATTTTTAATATAGATATGTATGTTTGTGTGGGTGTATACACATTTATTTAATTTAGCAGTAACCTTACGTTAATGTGCAAAGCACTAATCGCTCATAGATTTTTATTCGAAATTAATTCGTAATATTATATTCATTATTATATTTTCTTTATATCTAATATGACGAATATCAATCTTAATATTATATTAAAATGATAATATTAATTGTTTTACACATGGGTTAATATTAATATATATTTTTTAAATTTAATTTTAATTAAAAACAAATCCTGAGTTGAAACCCTTTTGGGTTTTCATGTATTACCCTTCCCGAATGAAACGTAGGATTAAAAAAAAAATTCTAAATGGTGCCTGACGGAAATTTACATGCATTTATAATAATAACGAAGTAAAAAAAATCCTACGATGTGAAGGACTTATATATTATATTTTGAGAATCTTTACGAAATTTTTTAATTTCAGATCAACCAATCGCATGCAATCATAATCGCCAGCGAGGGCCGTGTTTTACGCCGGCCACAATAACAACGCTTCCAGTAAATATATATGTATTAAACATTTATTAAAATACCTCAATATTCATACTTTCGAATAAAACCAACATGGATGAAATCGGACAAATCATTTTTGAAATAATTTGCAAAATTCACCCACTTTTTCCGCCGTCTACGCTGCTATGCTCCCTTAATACGGATTTAATTCGACTCTGATTAGCTGTAAAAAAAAGCCACGCACTGTAAATCACGCAAATCTTCTCGCTGCTATGGAACTTAATAAGATTGCGTCGTTGACATGGACATTTCACGATTCTCATCGAGAGACCGAGAAATACAGCGAATCGAGATACACTGCATGATATAATAGCTAGATCCCACGTGTGGTATACGCTCTGTCATATAGTTCTTTTTGTCCCCACAGCGATCCCTCGCACATAACATTATCACGATATTACCAGCGTTCTCATGGTCGATGCTAGTAAACGTGTCCGGTGTCCAACAGGCTGCGTGAAATTCAGTCATCAACCTCGTTTCGCGAATTATCGAAATTGTTTATTTCTTCACGATGTTGCACAATATCCTTCCGTTCTTTCGTACGTTCCGAATTATTCGCACAATTGGCCTTTTCAGTCCTCGAGAATGGTTCGTACCGATCCTCAACGTCGCGGTGTAAAAATAGCCATTTTTTTTAATTCTGATGGCAACGAGGAATTCTATGGGGTGCATCGTCGTGTGGATCGTCGAGTAGTGAAAAATCGCGGAACATTTAAGACTGACATTGAAAAAAAAAAAAATACACACATCGATGTACGAAGGATGATGAGCGGCTCTTCCTATCCTGCTTCTTCTTCTTCTTCCTGCTCCAATCGAAATAGCGCTAGTACAGCTCCGGCAGAGGTACGTATATCGCGGCGTCGATATAGAGAGGATCGACGATATATCGTTATAAATCGGTATATGCGGATGGGTGGTACACGAGCGGTACGTGTACGTAGGGCGAACGACATGAGCGGTATGTGCCACGCGGCTTATTATAAGGTTGAGGGACTGTGATAGCCGGCATTGCAAGGATATACATGTCTGTATATAAATACATACGCAAACATTTTAAACCCTCTATATCTATGTAATGTTAGCTATCAGCACATCTGGCTATTCTGAGGACAATGGAACATTTTTTTTTCAACAAACCTTTTATTTTGGAGCCAGGGGAGACCTTGAAATGACCTTTTTGTAAACAAGCTTACATTTAGGTAAATGTGGTTTTGAAGACATTCGGGTTTTACATAATTTGAACTATGGGGACAAAGGGGTACTATGAGGATTGTCGTCGTTGTCGAATGTCTTCGTAATCACCTTTCCCCATACTTATACATATGTGTCGTTGCATTTTTAACGCTGGTCTCGGCTTCGACTTATAGGGTCGATTCATGGGTGGTCCACGATGCTAATAACGTCCGTATAATATATATATATATATATATATATATATATATATATATATATATATTGAAATAGAAGTATCCAAGATATTCCATAACACATAGAAATACACTCTCCGTCTCCGAAGAAATATGAATTCGCGAGAGAACAAAAAAAAAGGGAAAATAGAAACGTGCAGAATTTATCCTCTCCGTTCGCCGCAACGTTTGATCGTTCATTCGCATTCTCGTATATCGAAATAACTTATGGATCTTTGAAGTATCTCGTTACCGCGCGCGGAAACGCGTGCGCGCTCGCGGAACGACAAATTCTCGTATCGCCAAGAGGCGCCTTCACCTCATCGTGAAAATGAAAGGTGGATGCAAAAAAAAAAAGAAGATAAAAAAATGGAGCTGCGTAGTTGAGCACGATTATTGCGTTGAGCAAAAAAAGCTGTAGGTTCGATTTGATGTGTGGGCAAAATATTTTTTTCTAAAGAAATCATTTCACGAGGTCAGGGAATCACGAATTATGATAAAAATCATTGAGGTAGTACTCTCGATAGAGTATTTTTATTTATTTTAGATTTATGAAATATTCTATACATTTTGTAGACGTACCATAAAATACGATAAAAATCATTATGAACATCGTTGCAAATTACAAGCAATATTTTTTATCAATTTAGGGGAAAGGTGTACGAGATGATCCCCCTAAGGGAGCATGCTCGTAATTCCGAAGATATTCAACATAATTAAGATCTGAAAGCATTTACTACTGGCATATTTATCTATCTTACGATTGGCATATGCGAAATATTTAATTAATTAGGGTTTCAATAAAAATATTACCTTTTTTTAAAACCTCACATAAGGATCATCTTGGACACCCCGTCGTTCAAGATGATCCCTAGGGTATGAATAAGATGATCCCCCGGATCATCTTGTCCCTATTTTGGGATTTTTAAAACATTTTGGACAAATTAGGTAAATATAAATAAAAAATTGCAAAAATAAATATTATAAGTTTTATCTCATCGAACTAGAATTAAGGCCTTAGGCCATGCTAGGATTTTCCAAAAATCGATTTTTTTTGTTAAAAATGTATCTTCGTACCTATAAAATTATATTCCAAAAGATTATGGGTGTGAAGAATTTCTTAGTACTCGATTTTCGAATTCTAGCGCAACCCCTCTTGATTCATGTCGTGACTTTCTACTAACTTTAAACGCGTTTATCTCAAAACTACATTCTTCAAGTCGGCCGGACTCATAACTCAAAAAAATTTCAACCGATTCAATTGAAATTTTAACTGTATATTTAGAATTACATTTTCTGAGGCACTACGTAGGATTTTTTTATTATATTGCATAGTTTCTTTTTTATAAACAATTTTTTGACGATTTTCTCATGGCATTTTATACTTTTTATTTTAGAAATACGCCATTTAGACAAAAAACAATATATAAAAAAAAATCCTACGTACTTCTATAGCTATTCTTATATATAATCGAAAAACTTTAGTGTCTCACCATAACTCAAAAATTATAGGAGGTATTGGTCCGGCCGTTGACCTTCCAGAAAAAAAGGCGTCATCGGAAAAATGCTGCACAGTCCCCATTTTGACATATATCGCTGTGAAAAAAATTATTTTGTATAGTCAATTACGTGTATAATAAAACCCCTACTCTATAATTCCGATTTTTTTTATGGTTTCGCTAAAAAAAAATCACAAAACATGCTCTTATTTGGCTTCTAAAGTGGCATAAGGCCTCAAACTAAACCAGTCTTCTACAGCCAATCTTAAATTACTTAGGTATATAAATTATTATTTATGATATCAATTATGCATTAATAATTTAGTTTGAACATAAATAGATAATCTTTTTATATAATTAAGACAAAAACTCTCATAATGAATATCATATGTTGAAAAAAAATTCTTCGTCGTACAATCTAAAAAAATAAACCAACTTACATTTATTTATATGTATTATTTATTTAATTTAAATTTAATTTAATTAATTTGGAATTTATTTACTTAAATTATTTATTTAAAAATCAACCAACAAAACTAACTTCCGTAATTACGCTGCATCACCTTTAACAAAAATAAAGTAGGTACGTTATTTGTTTGCAAGATGATCCCGAGAGATCATATTGTACACCTAGAAGGGAATCATCTTGCCTCAGACTCAACTTTTTCATTCATTGCTCGATTACATGGCCTATAAGTATTTCATTGTTACCACGCCAACCAAATAACCAAATTGAGCATATTATAAAGCCACAAACATAACAATGATTGCAACTGACAGTATACAATAAAAGTTCCCTAAGCTTAAAGTCAACCTTACCTTACATCAACAGCTCACAATTTAAATTTTTTTCCGTCAAAACAAGTGCGTCGCTCACATAGCCATCATGACTTGACTAGCGCGTGGAGGGGGGCTGCCGGGCGCTATTTTTTATCAAAGAATACCACTAGATAACGGTAATAGTTTCATCGCAATTGAAAATGATCATCTTACCCCATGGGATCAACTCGTACATCTTTCCCCTATATATATTTTAGTCCTGTTCATTATTAGAATGTTGGGGGAGTTATGTTTTGATAGTGCAAGGAAATATTCATTGATGCAAACCTACCGTAATTTATAGCAATGGGGACCATCAACGTATGCTTGTAAGATTGTTGGTTGCGGTTAACATATGTACATAATTTACGCAACTGCTAAAAATCAATAAGCAGTACTATATTGTGGGCAGTAACCATAACTATAAAGTATTGCTGTCCTCTCAGGGTAGTATAAAATATGGGTCAAATATGATTGAAGATACCATACATTTCTCTCAGCGTGGGAATCCTTTATGATTCGAATTGGATTCTTATATTGGATTCCATTGGGGAATCCTAATTAGAATATAATGCCCGAGGCGGGACATTTCAGTATAGGGATCCGATAGAATGACCCATTGGATCCTTATCAGGAAGTAAAGATCCCTATGAAAATTTCTGCACGGATAGTTGTACGCTACAGGTAAAATTCCTAGGTACTTAAACCGCTCGGCCACTCCGCTATATATTTTCTTTGTTCAATGATTTATATATACATATAACTCCCTCGGATTACGTAGCATATTATTATTCTTGTAAATAACTCGACGAAACGCAATCCTCAATTCCGCGTTTCACCCAAATATTCCGTTAGCATCTTTGCTCGGAGGAAGAAAAAAAAAAGTTCAGCGATATTTCGGTGCAATGGGGAAATCGTTTGAGCGCGATCGAAAGAGCCTCCTTCCCTCTCTCGCTCTCGCTCTCTCTCTTGGTCTGCTTGGTACAAAAGCCTGTCCTTTTCTATACTTATATCTCCTCTGAACGCTATAAAAGTGGCGCGCACAAAACTTGGCCATTGCGTTTCGACGCTACTAGAATCTGGCCCATAAAAAAAAGTGTTATACACACTAAAATCCGCGAGTCAAGATCCGCTGCTACGGGAAGCTAAGAGGCTTGCTTATAATGTAAGAAAAAGTCTCTTATGCGGCAATCTATACACACACACACATATATATATATATATTTATATATATAGGCATTCGTGCGCTTACAAGGTACAAGCACTCGTGAAATTGCCGTACAAATTGCGCTCCTACTGCGAGCAAAATACAAGCCTATTCACAGCTTCTTCCGGTACTTTTCGCTACAGTTTTGCGCAACTGTGAGACACGAGAGAAGAGAACTGCCGCGAGTCGTCCACTCGAAAGTGAGAGACGAGACGAATCCAAGAGTTTCTCCAAATTGTCTCGAATATGAACTGTTAGTCACCCGGTGGAAGACGGCAAGAAGGGGGGGGGGGTTTGTGAAGTTCTTCGTCGTGGCAGAATAAAGGATTTTGCGCATCGAAAGTATCGCTGGTTCGAGCAGACCGCGAGCGTTGCGTAGGATTTTCAATGCCCTGTGACAGCCCACTCGCAGGGAAGGCGAAGTTTTTTTTTTTTTTTTCATTGATATTTTTTTATCCGAGGATAGGAATTTCGAAAAATTGATTTTGTCTGCACAATTTTAGTAGAATTCGGCGAGTTACGTAGCTGGGAGGTAATAACGGAAGTTTCATTGAAAAAGGAAGTAAATAAAAAGGGAGGGATTCATTTGAAAAATGAATGAAAAAAGTAAATAAAAGAACGAAAGTACATTAAAAACGGAAGCGATCAAAAAATAGATAAAAGAAGCAAATGAAAAGCAATTAACAAAGTAAACAAAAAGGGAAAGAAGGTAAAAAATAAATAAAATAATAAATGAAAAATGGAAGTAATTTTTAAAATAAATAAAAAAGTTACTAAAAATTAGATGAAAAAGGAACTGTAATGAAAGTAAATAATTAAATGCAAAAAAAGGAATGATTTTAAAACAAATGAAATGGCGAATAAAAAAGTAAATGAAAAGGGCAAAAAAATGTAAAAATAAAGAAGAAAGTGAATGAAAAGGAAGGAAGTAAATTTTTTAATAAAAAAAAGGAAGTAAATTAAAAAATAAATAAAAAGGGAAATAAACACGAAGCAAGTAAAAAAAATTAAAACGTAAATAAAAAAGAGGAAGCAAAGTTAAAAAAATGCGAATTCCTAGCGATCAATTAGAACCCTAAAAATGGCGGCCCCGCATAAGAAGTCCCAGCCACAATTTTTTCTCTCGAAGCGCGTTGTCCTCGTCACGCGTATACGTGTGTGTGTGCATAAGGCGCGCGATGTCGCAAAGTGATACTCGTGAGAGGATTAATCGCGATTTTTGTCGGGAAAAGTGTACGTGGCGCGTCGCTCGGTTGATCGGTCGCACGACCGGGCAAACCGCTTCCTTCTATATAACTCGATTAGAGGCGCGCGGAGTGCAGCAGCATCGCGGCAAAACGGCGTGGCACGGCGAGCAATATCGCGTCTAACGGCCTTCCGATCGTCGCGGTACCACCCAATATCTCCGCCCCGGGATCTTTGAGCCGTGACGATCGGCAAACGTTCGCGTCTCGCTCCCCGCGCCTGATTCGCTCCTGGACCGGACGCAGCGCAACCCGTTTCGATCACGATCCTGTTCCCGCTTCTCTCCGCTCCGTACAAACCGATCTCACCCGTTCTCGCTGCACCGCGGTGACGACATAAAATTACCGAGAGCGCGCGCGCGCGAGAGCACGAAAGAGCTCTCTTTTTCATTTAATTGCTAAATAGAACGAGATTCGCGATGAGGATCGCAATAGGGATCATCGATCGGTAAGCACAATTGTAATGTGTGCGAAGTTAGGCACTTTGAGTGCCAATACAGGCGGGAATATTTTTACTGACCCGTGCGGAAAATTAGCAGGGTATACCTAATACAATTCGAGGCGTTCAATGGATTATTTGTGGATTCCATTGTAAGGTTTTCCGTAAAAGAGCCGGACCGAACACTCTATTAGGGAATGGTAGGGTAGGTAGGTTGAATAAAACTATGGTCTAAGTACGGAGACCAAATAAAGGCCTTTTAAGGGCTTACATACACCTGGGTAGGTCAAAAAGATCGATTTTTCAAAAAAAGGGCTCACTCGAAAGTACTATCGTTTGAGTGTCTACCCTGAAAATTTCATAAGGAAATTCGCAGTAATGAGCGAAGTGCTCATCCTCTGAAAAATCCTCTGAAAAAAGGAATCTACAGCCACAACTGCGTAATATTAGTAAGATAAAGTCGCTGGCGATTTCGCAAGAAAAAATTGTTTCCCATCGTTTTCATTCACAAGTGCAATGTCGTGATAACGAGGATCTTATCAACTCAAACTCGAGGAGTGTACTTAATCGTACTATTTTTTTTCACTTCATTTCAGCCCGTATCGAATCCCCGCGAGAGTCGAAAGTCTCCATGTCTGACCATATAGCATCCTACATAAGTTGTAAAAGCGAGCAGATCGTCGAGTGACAATCGTCGCGGGCAGCGCGCCGCATAAGTGATGGGTCTCTGCTCGAGTTTTCTCGGGTGGACGACCAGTCCCGTGAGTTTCGCAACGAGAGAGCCGAGCCTCGGAGAGACAGCGTCGTATAGGAAAAATACCTACGTTCACGATAGGGACACTATCCCCGTCTTTCTTCGATTAATCCCACGTTCTTCTTTTTTTTTTATCTTCTCCGGATATCATAGGCGATTCACGTACGTGCGCCTTTTCCACGTATATTATACTGGTGCACTGACCACCTCCACGTGTCTGACACTGTCACAGATCCAGTGACACTCTCGCCAAAATCTTCGTCTCTCTCTCTCTCTCTCTCTCTCTCCCTCTCTCTGTAATGCCGATTTCTGGTCGTCTCAGTGTCCTCCTCTACGTCGTTCACGATTTCATACGTAGGCTCTAGTCTCCGGAGTACGTACACGCATAGCTGTGCGTCTTATGCCCACAAGTATTAGTATCAATGCATAGTACATGGCGCGTGGCTGCTCGACAGCAACAGCGTTTACTTTCACTCGTAGCAGCAGCCGCATCGTTACTGTATTGCGTTCGCTCTTCTTTTTTTTTATATGTAGACATGGTCATTTTCCAATTTTCCGGCGAACCCATAAAAAATCGAGACCGATCAATTTAAAATGGAAAGGCAGTCCATATTTTTTTCATTAAACGTGCGAAAATTGAGAACTTCGTAAACTATATTGTAAATCTTGGATACTTTTGGTTATGAACGCATAAATTCATGCAGATACACGCCTATATATTTATGTATATTTTTTATTTTATATGTGTAAAAAAATTAAAATATATAAAATAAAATTTATACCAAAAATATATATTTTTTTGGTATAAATATCTATATATATATATAC
>OZ010716.1:24902731-24998149 GCA_963932345.1 Ophion ventricosus
TTTGAACAAAATTCTTTACATTTAATAAAAGTTTTCGAAAAAACAATATATAGACCCTAAGAGACTTATATTTTCTGGAGAAAAGTGATATAGTTTATTTATTCTAAATAATTATATTTAAAGTAAATGGAGATCTTTCGAACTAAAGAAATATGTATTCAATTTGCTAAGAAAAATATATTTAATACGTATTTCAAATTCTTACCACCACATCTCCGCCTTGTACTACATAGTGGGTGCCATCTGGATGGATCTGGTGCCATCTAGGGAATCCGTATCATATCCCGATAGGGATCCGATTGGAACTTAGGTGTTCATAAGAAATGTCGGCACGGGCAAGTCTATGCATTAATTGTGTGCAATTGATGAATACTCTCATCAGAATATAATATTGAAAATCGATCCATGGACCACAAGCTTATGCAAACTCGTTAACTACTCAATTCTCACCGTCAAACTCAGAGTAATATAACGCAAAATCGTAAGGCCTTTTTCCCCGAAAAAAAACGTTCTTTCAATCAGCTTGTAGCAGAACTTTGACAAATTGACTTTGATTGATTTCAAAGTTCGACAGCTGCTTCTAAATTCAGTTTTCCGTAGAAAATATGTTATTCGAACGTCCACGCTCAATTTTTCCACTACGGCAATATTTTACTATAATACCATCATAATGTGAACATCCCTAATTATCGTCAAGGCTTCACACATACAAACAATTGCACCATAAAAATCGTAATTACGAACGCGCGCTTTTCATCGTGTCCCCCTACAAAATCGACCCCCCCCCCCTTCCCACAAATTTGAATACATCTTTGCTACTAATCAACTTTTCAAAAAGAACCTAAATCGACCTAGAGCCAAAATAAAAAGAAAAAAAAAAAGGTAACACGGTGCATCGACACTCCATTAATTTTCGCGCACCGAAACGCGCGACGAGATGTTGCAACTATAGCGACGTTGTAAGCCGTCGCCGCATGTCCGACCACCGTGTACCGTTGACGTTGATCACTTAATTCATTTTATCCGTTTGGACTTTCCATCGCTCGACGCAAGTACTCGGCCTACACGACGAAAAAGCGATAGTCGGACGGACCATATTTCGATTCTGCGATGATGGCCTTTGCCGATCTCTCCGCAAAGAGCTCCAATTTCTAACAATAACAACAATGTTATTTTCCTTATGATGGGCCTCGATTGTTGATTCAACGTAACTGCCCACTGTACACGTGTACATGCTGAGTATAGTTTCGTAGCCAGATACGAGAATAGCCGGCGAGAAAGTGAGGGAATCGATCTCTTGCGGACTTCGATATACATATATATATATATATGTGTGTGTGTGTGTGTGTGTGTGTGTGTGTGTGTATGATTGGGTGTTCAACGCAGACACAACCGCTTTACAGCGTTCGAAGAGATCGATTACATCGTTAGCGCGTTCCAGGTGGAAAATGAATTTCGTATACCATACACGAAGCACCATAGGCCACGAAGCATCGTTATGTGTGAATACAGACGGCAATAAGGAGATACTTTGGCCATAGTCCCGCCCATATGCGGCACGATGGAAAATACAATTTGGCTTTTGAACCGTGGGGACTTTTGCTTTTATGCCGTCCGCGCAATTTCGTGATTATATATACAGTGGGTAAAACAAGTATTTGCCCATAGCCTGTTTTTCAAATTATCCTACGAAAAAAAAATAAAATGCTTGAACAAGTTTTTTTTTTTCGAATTTTTTTTTGAACATTATATTTTTCTTCGAAAAAAAAAATGCTAAAGTATTTTATTTTATTTCGCAGAATAGTTTGAAAAACATGTCGTGTGCAAATACTTTTTTAACCCACTGTATATATATATATATATATATATATATATATATATATATATATACAGACGAAACCGCTTACAACGACGTGGGTACTACATGGTCCCTTCAATGTCGTTATAATCGGTTTCGACTGTCTCTCTCTCTGCAGAGAGAGAGAGAGAGAGAGAGAGAGAAGGTAATTTTGAAGACATTCAGCTCGATGGCCAATCCTATCCCATACTCAACATTATGTAAGCCTTGATGTCTTCAAAATCACCTTTAAATAAATGTAATAATTAATTATGGAATTTATATAACTTAAAATTATAATTCAAATAATGTATACAAATTGAAATAATGCTAAAAATAATAATAAAAAAATCATATAACTCATATAATAGTTAAATTACAATAATTAATTGAACTTATCGACTGAACAAATTGCGATAATTAATTAAATTAAGTAATTCGAAAATAACCGTAATGAAATTATTGCAATTTAATCATGCAATGATTACAATTTTTACTCCAATTTTTAACTTTGAAATTACAATTTAATAATTCCATTTCAACCATATCATAATTACAATAAATTCATTACAGTAATTATTGAATTACTAACTTCAATTAATGATTATATTTTTTGTAGTTTATTTTAGTTAATGATTTTCATTTATTAATTTTTTAGTCAATACTTTCTAGTTGATAATTTTAATTCATAATTATCATTATTCAGTTAATCGCTGTAAGTGAACTACAGTAGTAATTAAATTTCAATAGTAATTATTAAATTACAACATTGTCGTAATTCTTTAACAAAATGTAATCATTAAATTGCCGAATTCATTGTAATTATTATATTACAATAAATCCATCAGACAAATGATAAATTATAAATATTATTATAAATTCCATTATTGTAATATTATTACTCCGTTAATTATATTACATAAATTCCAAAGATCATTCTGTCACCAAAATCAACGTTTCATGAAAATAAAAATAAAGGTCCTTACCCAAAAGCGCGAGATGTACCGATAGTCAACGTCGCGTAGATGCAACGGGTTCAAAATGTCCTTTTCCCATATTTATACAAACGTATATGCGTGACCATTAGTGCGCCAGGGAAGCATTACGAAGCGAAACGCTGAGGTGGTTTTACTATATAAAGTCATGTGGAACGAGGCTTTCATCGCGATGACAACGAAATCCTAGCCCGCGGTGTGGCTTTATGAATTTTCAGGACGGGACAATTTTTCCGATTTTTCACGCGCTCACGCTTCTACCCTTTCGTACAATACGAAGTCGCTCGGCCCGCTCTGCCGACATTGTTACCGTTGAAATTTCAATCTCGTCCAATTATTACGGTACCTTTCTCCGGCGCCGACATTCGTCAATCTCGTCATAGTTTTTTTTCTTTTTTTTTTTTTACCACGATGGAAAGCGAGAAACGCTGATTTACGCCGATCGAACAAAAGACACGCTTCGCTCCGACGAAATATATATGTATTTCAACGAAGTACGTGGCTATCGACACGCGCTTTCGATCGAGCTCGCGCAGCAGGATATCAAAGCAATTATTTACTATCTCATTATTATGCCGCATGTTTTTCGATCTCAAAGGCTACTGACGGTTTCCCAAGCGGATAACTCGAAAAAAAAAAAAAAATGCCACTCGAAACAGTCCTGTCGATCGATTCTTTCCTCTCCATCGATCTATGTGCTCTCCATTTGAATCTCATCATAGTCCCGCCGTTCGAGCCACTCTCGGGATGAACGCGCTTGGAAATCCAGACAAGCTGTAAGACAAAAAGAAAATACTTGATATTAATGAATCGTCAAAGAGTGGGAGGAGTCAATACTTACGTATTACGATTGGAAAATGGAGAAATTCTTCGGTAGCTCAACAATTGAGATTCGAGTAAGAGCTGGTTGTCGAAAAGTCAAGGAAAGGTCAACGATTTAATGGAGATCGGATATCGGGTACGGATCTGTGTGGAAAAACAACCACGGCTGAAGATCGTGCGGATCGAACTCCGCGATTCTTCTATAGTGGGCATTATGGAGGGCAGAGTGGTCCAGAGAAAGCTTCGACACGCTGCCATCGAGTAGCCTGCGCATATGGGGAAATGATATTTTAAAGACTTCGACGACCTCCCTTATTGTTCTCGCACTCAATATTATGTAAAGCTCAATCGCTTTGTGATCACCTTTGATTACAAAGTAAGGGACCGAAACGTCCTGAAAGTCAATATCTCGAAAAATCATTTACTCAAAAGTAAGAACAGTCCTCAAAACAGTCAGATATCTGGATGGCCACCAGTACATAGATTCAGTGTAAACCATTGGAAAATATGAAATACAATTTTCGATGGTTTTTCAAGTTCTCTTAGAAGAAAAAATATAGCATATTTTTGTGAAGTATTTGCCAGAAAAACTTGAGTATTCTGGTAAAAAATCAATTTTCCATTTCGAGTACACAGCGGAACGAAGATAATTAAATTACCAATACGAAATAATCATGAAAAGCTTTTTTTTGTGTATCGTGCGAAGGAGAAAAAGATTATCAAATATGCATTTGAAAGTGGATTTGTGGAATTTAATTCCATTTGAAAAAAGTTATTTAAAGGAGTGTTTTTTATTCACAATACAATTATCTTAATTGCTGCTTAACTCAAAATGGTTTTGATATTTTCCCAGAACACTTAATTTTTTTCTGTCAAATACTACTAATCACGAAAATACGTAACATTTGTTTTTGAAAAGAACTTGAAATACTATTAATGGGTTACGGCTGTCTCGTGACCGAAAAAAAGAGGAACTCTCGTGAATTTTTTCTGGAAAAACGTGTGCAAGTTTTCAAGTTTTGATTTTTACAATCTTTGTATAAAAAAATATTTATAAATATGGTAGATACAATGATTTGTGTATACCGCTATTTGAAAAACGTCCTTCGCGGTGGCCACTGCTGCTTAGAAACAAATCATGCGAAATAAACCCAAACGCATTTAGTTTTTGCATAATATTATGTAATGCTTGAACATAGGATTTGAAAATTTTCAATTTTTGAGAAAATCGCCGTTGTCCAAGGGGAAAATATCGATTTTCGTTGATAAAAAAAAAACTATACATCGAAAAAAAATCAGCTTTAAAACACGTTTGAAGTTCGCCGGTTCGCTGAACCTGCTCATAAGCGCCCATAACTCCCTCAATTTTGACCGGATCCGTCAAAACCAAAAAATCGATATTTACAAAAATGTCATCTAGGTGTGAGCTCTTAAATATCATATTTTCTCGGTGGCTCAATGCTGAAAACCCAGGGACAAAAATTATGTTCCAAAAAGTTATTACAAATTCATTTTATTCTAAGATCTCGCATGGTGACAAGTATGAAGACTACATTTTCATGATCAAGCCACATTATTAGGCTACGTCTAAAAAAAAAAATAACCGGCGTATGGTGAGTTATTTTTGTTTTAAGTAATTTTTTTATGCAGCATCGAACTGATTTTCCAAAATGATTGAAAAAAAATCATATCTTTGGAATAGTTGAGAAACGGACCAACCTGTATATGGCCTTTTTGGTTGGAAATGATCTTGACTACCTCCCCACTTCGTTTGAACCACGACTTTTGGACCACCCTGTGTATATATATAGTGAATCGCCCCAAAGCATGTAAACGGTTTGCTCGGTCTTGCCCTGAAATACATTCGCCTCATGCCACTGCGAGGCGTGTGCCGTTTTTTTTTTCTAGCTCATGCAGGACTCGGGAGAGCGCGCAAGCCTGGCACACAATCCGGCTTATGCATAATATCTTTTGTGTTTATATATATATATATATATATATATATATATATATGTATATATGCGTGTAAGTATGCATGTCTCTTCGACCCCAGCATTGCGAGCAAAAAGTTCGATTCTATATCCTATGGGGTATATATGGAAAAGTACAAAACAAACGCTTGAGCGCACTCGCCACACCGCCTTCGATAACGACGCACACTCACAGTATCTATGCTCGCTTAAATGTCATTATAAATATAGATATATAGGACACCATGTGTGGTATTTATACACGTCGATGTAGAGTCGAGCGCGTATGTGTATCTAATGGGGGATAACTCGATGCCGCCTGCGATAATATATAACGTTTTGATAATTCGGATAACGCTGCTTTATCGAAACGATTATTTTTCATCGAATCGTATCGAAGTAACGAAATTTTTTAAGCGACTCGATCGAATCGTAAATATTGTTGGTACGGTTCAGTGCTTATTGTAAAAATCGTTCCACCGCCGATTTCCATTTTTTCGGACATCAAAGATCGCTGCGATTCTAGATTAAGGGGGTGGACTACGGTTGGTTTCAAAAAATCGATAAGAATTTGTGAATTTCGTTGATGAATTGTCACGGATTTCGGACACAGATGGCGGATGGAAAAATTCTTGAATATTCTTCGCGATATTTCTACGGTCAATTTACATGTCTGTTGTAAATATTTTATTGTAACGTTTTACCCCTTCGTGGTTACCCTGGGTAGAATCGACCCGTCGATCAATTTTTGGCGTCAATATATAATAGTTCCCAGCTTCGAATGGGACTGTATTCACCATCTTACCTGGAGTTTGAAGTATTCTCATACTATAAAATTTACCCTCTTCACATGTCGGAATAAATAGCTTTTTTTTTGAACGCGCACTGTGCTCCTATTTTTTCCCAAAAGTAGCATATCTAAGGAGTATCACGTTCAAATTTTAGGTAAAAATATTGAAAATTCACGGAACTATGATTTATTTTTAGCGAAAAAGTGTATTTTTTTGCGTTTTCACCTCTTAATGAATTTTTTAAAACATTTCGCCATTTTATTTCTTATACAAAAATTTTTCGTACATCATCTAGAAAGTTCAAAGCATGTTTCGTAATTTTTTTAACCACTTCGGACGAAGGTTGATACGATATCAATCATGAAGAAATTTCGATTCTTTTCGTTTCAGACCAGTTGGGTGGACGAAATTATATATTTACTTATCGTAATTATCTAAGTCTTATTGTTTACTTTTTTTAAAATCTTTTACGTAGTTCAAGCCAAATCGATAAGAATTCGCGAATTCTTTGACGACTAATATTGATTTTTTTTTTACATAATTGACCGATGAAAAAATTCTTGAATATTCGTCACGATTTTTTTACGGAAGATTTGCATTTTTATTGTTAATATTTAATTGTAGCATTATTAACGAAACCCTTCATGGTGCGATGGTTTATTTTTTTCGTTTATAACCAACCCGGTGGTGGACTTTATTTGTTTTTTCTTATATTCGTTATTCGTAATTTTTTTATGCTCATTTATTCAAGCTTCTCCATCTTTTACATATTTAAAGCAAAATCGATGGGCATTTGCGCATTCTTTGACAAATTAAATCGATTTTTTTATACAATTGTCGGATGAAAAATTCTTGAAGTCTTTTCGATTTGTTGTGCGAAAAATTCTTATTTCTGTTTTTGATATTTTATTGTAGCGTTATGAACGATACTATTCATAGGACAATGATTTTTCTTTTTTTCGTATCAGACCAGCCGATTTGTCGAAATTATATTTATTCCCTTACATTTGTTATTCTTCATTTTCTTATACTTACCATCTACATTTGTTTTTGATTTTCGATACACATATACACGTGTACCGCTGTTACCTCAAAAATAAAAATTAAATTGTGCAAGTATTTTCCATGCAAAAAATCGCCAAAATTTCTGTCGAATTTTTAGCCCTCAAAGTAACTTGATGTTACCGCGGAGAGTTTCGAGGTAACTCATCCGAATCCAATTTATACGTTTACAGTGGACGCATAGAGCAAATAAAATATGGAACGTTCGTTATCTCGAATGAATGAACTTTTCACCCTTTTTTTCTTGTGCCGCCTCGCGCCTCTCCTTGCCTCTCTGGGTGGACCTCGAGCCTAGATCGTATGTGCTGGGTGAAAGTCCCGACGACAGAGGCAGGATTTGCATGCGATTATATGATCTTTCGTTAGCCGCGTGCCCCCCCCCCCCTCCCCCCGCGACCCCCCTTCCTCCTCACGCCCCCTCTCGCCCTCGCGCCCGACCACGCGTTGATTAATAACGTGATAACGAACGCGGTCCCGTTGCCGCGAGTAACAGGTACACACGTCCCCATCTGTTATCGCCTTCCTATGTATTTCGCGCGATCCGCAAATTTCGCGATGCCAGCGAAACGAGCTGTTATCCAGTAATACCGTAGACTTGTCCGCGAGCTTGCCGAGTGAATCGAGAAATCTCGTTGCGAGGGAAAGGGGAAAATGCGGGGGCAAAAAAAAAGATTAATCCAGAAACGACCGTTCCACGATAACGATGTACGTACGCACGTCTGCCCCAGGACGACTCGCACTCGATCGCGGTTGTCACGTGTATGCTGGCGACTCGCAGATCTGGTTCAAAGATGCTGTGTATGTGCACGCGAGTGCGATCCTTTGCAGGGAGGAGATGAAAGCGAAGAGACTAGAGAGAGCCTCTCCGCTACTTCCTCGGTCCGGCAATGGAAGCTGGTACTATCGAGAAATTAAAAAGCAAAAAAAGAACGACCACGCGTAGATATATGTGTGTACATTCATACAGGGTGGCCTGATACGTGACGTCCGAAAGGAAAATCTAAATTCCTCGGATTCATGCCTATCCGAACCCCCCCATGTATGTTCTACGATCTTTTTTTTAGTTGTCGCAAAAAAATATTTATTTATGTTTCTCTTTTTCGTATGTACTTTTTTCTGTTTTTTTTTTATTTATGTTATATTTATTTATTTTTCTCTTTTTTTACTTATATTATCGCCTTGAAGTACGCTGTTGAGCAATAATTAAATTAACAACTGAACACTAACGTAAAAGTCTTTGATCAAAAGCTCAAAAATTAGGTTTGAGAGGGTCAGTTACTAAAGTTCAGATGATCAAAAAAAATACTTATGATTGTCTAAATGACTCCTAGTTGATTTCAAAAACTTCTAAAAGAAAAATACACACACAAAAGAGAAATGAATCAAAACGTATGCTATAAGCAAACTCAAACAAAAAAATAAAAATTCTTATCTTCTTGAAAAGTAAAAAAAGGTTTTCGAGAAAAAAGCATTATTTTTTTTGTGTAGGTACTTTTCCCGTGATTTTTTTTACTTTTGTTATCGTCGTGAAGTGCACAGTTGAGCAGTAAATAAATCCACAACTGAACGCTAACATGAAAGCCTTAGATTTTAATGAAATTAAAAAAAAAAGGTTTCAGAGGATCAGTCACTAAAGTTCAGATGATAGAAAAAAATACTTATGGTAGTCTGAATGGCTCCCAATTGCTTTTGAAAACTTCTAAGAGGAAATAACATGCACAAAAGAGAAAATAATAAAAACCCATGCTACAGTAAGACGCGAGATTTTTTTTTTTATTCCTAGTCTCGATAAGGAAATAAGATTTTCGAGAAAAAAGAATCTTCTTATTTTTCTCTTTCGTGTAGTTACTTTGCCGGCGATTTTTTTTTACTTGTATTATCGTCATGGAGTGCACTATTGAGCAATAAATAAATTACCAACTGAACGTAGATGCCTTCAATTTTAATCTTTAAAGTTCTTAGGTGATATAAAAAAGGTGATATGAAAATTGATATAAAAAAATGATGATGTAAAGAAATTCTTACCATAGTCTAAATAAAGCTCAAAATCTTTCAAAAACTTCTAACAGGAAAGTGCATACACAAAAGACAAGAGAATAAAAACGTATGCTGCAAGAAAACTCGAAAAAAAAATAAAATGCTTTCTTTTCGAAAACTGAAAAGGATCGTAGAACATCCATGGGGGGTGATTCGGATAGGTATTGATACTAGGCATCTAGATTTCCCTTTTTATCGTCACTTTCTGAGCCACCCTGTATATATATATATATATATAAATATATATTTACCTTTGTATATATACAGATGCATATAGGCGCGGATACATCGACCTCGAAAGTATCGAGAGTGAAGTACGCGAGATTAATACCCTCGCTCCTCAAAGTAGGCGCACATACACCGTATATATATGCAGTATAATAGAAAGAACTCGTATACCTGCGTATTCATATATATATATATATATATATTTGTATATGGATATACGTACCGCAAGAGCACACGCGCGAGTTGTTTCAACAATATATTTCTTGTCTCATTTCGACTCCCCGCGGAATCTGTGCATACGGTCCCAAAACCGAAGCATCGATAATGATCGATAATTACAATCTCTCAGATTCTCGCATCGCGGAAGCGATAATGTGCGTCTATATGTATATATATATATATATATATATATATGTCGGGGTATGCGCAAAAACACATCGTAGTTACGGACACGGCCTTAAGGCGTTCACACCAGCGTATAGTACGTATATAGGCGAGTGTTTGCGCGGCGGTCGGGCGGGCGGGCAGGCGGCAATCGGCGACCCACATATCCCGGACTCGGGAGATAAAGTGCTCCCAGCATCACGCGCAGAGAATCCGCTCCCTATGCTCTCGCGGCGATCGGGCCAGCGGTTCTCAACGCAGCTCCACCTTTAAATCCCTCAACGGCGGAATCGTCAGGAGATTACACGATGTACCCTTCGTTTTTCTTCTCTTCCGTTTTCAGCGTCGCTGTAGCTCATTTGGATCACGGCGTTTTTGCCATGAGCGCGTGTGAATTTTCCTCTATCAGAGTTGGTAGGTTTTATTAGAGGTGTTTGAAAATTGCCATTAATTTCAGGTTGTATCCTAATAAAATTGTCGTTGATTTCAGGTGAACCTGAAATGGTCATCGATTCCTTGTCAACCCGAAATTGCCATCAATTTCAGGTGAACCTGAAATTGTCATTGATTCCTTGTCAACCTCAAATTGCCATCGATTTCAGGTGAACTGAAAATTGCTATTGACTCAGGTCAACCTGTAATTGCTATTGACTCAGGTTAATCTGAAATTGCTATTGACTCAGGTAAATCTGAAATTGCTATTGACTCAGGTCAATGTGAAATTACCATTGATTTCAGGTATATTCCCAATGAAATTGCCGTTGACTTCAGTTCTATTCCCAATTCATTGCCATTGATTTCAGATCTATTCTCAATGAAATTGCCATTGGTTTCAGGTATATTCCCAATGAGATCGCCGTTGATTTATGGTCACCCTGAAATTGCCATTGAATTCAAGTCAACCTACAAATTGCCATTGACTCAGGTCGACCTGAAATTGCCATTGATTAAAGTTTGGCCTGAAATTGCTATTGAATTCAAGTCAACCTTCAAATTGCCATTGACTCAGGGCAATCCGAAATTGCCATCGATTTCAGGTCTCTTCTCAATGAAATTGCCATTGATTTCAGGTCTATTCTCAATGAAATTGCCATTGATTTCAGGTCTACTCCCAATGAAATTGCCATTGATTTCAGATCTATTCTCAATGAAATTGCCATTGATTTCAGGTATATTCCCAATGAGATTGGTGTTGATTTCTGGTCACCCTGAAGTCAACCTTCAAATTGCCATTGACTCGGGTCAATCTGAAATTGCCATCGATTTCAGTTCTATCCCCAATGAAATTGCCATTGACTTCAGTTCTATTCCCAATGAATTTCCATTGATTTCAGTTCTATTCCCAATGAAATTGCCGTTGATTTCTGGTCACCCTGAAATTGCTATTGAATTCAAGTCAACCTACAAATTGCAATTGATTCAGGCCGACCTGAAATTGCCATTAATTTAATGAAATAACTGAAATTGCCGTTGATTTGAGGCAACTGCAATTGTCATTGTTTTCAGGTCTATTCCCAATGAATTGCAGTTCATTCCAAGTATATTCCCAATGAAATTGCCATCGACTTCTGGTCAACAGGAAATTTCCATTCAATTTCGGTCAATTTCAGATTGTCATTAATTTCAGGTCAACCTGAAATGTCTAATGATTTTAGATCAACCTGAAATTGCTATTAATTTCAGATCAACCTGAAATTGCACACCGATTTTTCGTATTGACATGGAATTACACATTTCGCAGAGATCACCCAGAGAATCTCCGATGAAAAATCATCGACGCGGAAAACTTCGATTTCGTTTAGCCGCTCCATTTTCCTTTCTCAGCGTTTTTTCGCACGTGCGTCGAATACGCGAGAGCGCAAACGCGTCTACCGCGTATCAAATTAACACGTTCGCTCGCGCCGCGCCAGGAAGAGCTCGAACCGAGTTTTACGCGTACACGCATACATACGTGCGCGCCCCGTGTAAACGAGAATGAGCTCTCGCTTCTTATGGAGCGCTTGCGGGTACCGCAACAGCGAGCAAACTTAGTTTTGCCGCCCGCTTTATTCCACAATCGATGCTCCACCAGGGAACGCACTGGAGTGGCAACATTCTGTAGGAATGATCCAGTTCCAGAATCCGCTTTACTCGGTCGATCGAGAAAAACGATCCTGGTGGCGATCGTCGAGAATACACTGGGAGAGACAACGGAGCAAGCTCCGCATTAGAGAGATCTCTGCCTTCCGGGATTACTACGGTAAATATATATATATATATATATATATATATATATAAATATGCCGAAAGATTATTTTAAAGACCTCAACTCCAAGGATCGTCCTCATATTAGCCAACATTCCCATACTCAACTGTAAACCCCAATGTCTTCGCAATCACATTTGGATAAAGGCAAGCATATTTGTATAAAGGACCATTCAAAAATTCTTTCGTTCGCAATCAATAACTTGTGTAAAAAAAAAGAATTAAGGTCCGTCGTCAAAACAGCGACATCTGTTGGTAGCTAACGTTATATGGATTTATTATTTATTTGTTATGATTTTTTAAAATGATTTATTTATTATTATTTATTATTTATTAATATTTATTTATATATATTTTTATTATTATATATATTTGTATATATACCGGGTGAGACAACAACTATAAGCAGTAGAAATGTTTTTCAACCTATAAGACTTGGGAGAAAACTTTTCCTACGAAAGTTGTATAGATCGAAGGGGGCCATCGAGTGGTTGCTCCGAGGTTCATCCAGGTGGAGGCGCTTCAGATATTTCAAGGTCATCTGCATTTTTTTTTTAAATGGGTCTACTATTTTTTTTTACATTTTTATCAAGGAACTAAAAATAAGTTCACACTCCAAATTTCAAGATGATCGATCGAGATTTAGTATAAAAAATCGATACAAAAGAAATTTCAAGTTTAAGATCATTTTCTTGATAAAGAACTTGTTCTTGATAAGGAAACATTTTTCACAAAATTCAATTCTGTAGTGACAGAAGAAAATTTTGCCGTAGCAGTTTTCATTGAAGAGAACACACATTATTATGGAAATCACAAACTTCTCACTGCTTTCCGAAACAAGTTGATAAAATACCTAGTTGCGAACAATATAAGCAAAGCCGTACAGCTTGCCTGGATATTGCTTCGTATTAAACCATTGAAATCTCAATGAGAGTGTCTTCGTTAATACAGACTGAGGTGATTAAAAAGACGATGCAATCAATGCGAAGATTGCAAGAGTGCATTGAAAGTGGTGGCCATCATTTTGATCACCTTTTATAGGAGTAAGTCTTTGCACCGTGTTTTTTAAATAAATTCTACGCTAAAAACATTGAAATTCCTTTTTTGTCGATTTTTTATACTAAATCTTCATTGATCATCTTGAAATTTGGCGCGTGTACTTATTTTTAGTTCCACAATAAAATTCTGAACAAAAAAATAGTGGTCCCATTTTAAAAAATCGGGGTGACCTTGGAATCTCTAAAGCACGTCCACCTGGATGAACCTCATAACCTAGGGATAGTCTTAAAATCCTATTGAGGGGGTACTAATCAATTTTATTTCAGACTCGATATACTCACGCTGGCAGGTGGAGTCAAATTCAGGAAATCTGCTCAAGTTGCATCGAGTTAGCATGAAATTTCTTATGTCTAAGCGTTTGACGATGTGCGGCTACCGCGCGCGAGTCTCTCGCAATCCAAATAGAGAATTACGATAGTATATATATATTTACACAGGAGCCCGTGATCCAAGTGTATTATTTATCGTAGGCGTTTTAATTGGTTGGCGACTGGAGAGTTATACAGGCATGAATCTCTTACGCCTTCTTTTTTTGCCCCTCTCCTCCACCCCTTCCGCTCCATGCTTCGACATTATATTAATATTTATCGGACGTTTGGGTACTCTCGTCTCGCGTTGAAAGTGGCCTCCTGTCATAATTTCTGAAATACGCTTAAAATCGGTTTGCATTCTATTTTTCTTTGGATCGTTTCGCTCTCGACGATGTGCCTCAGCATCCGCGTGGAAGAACATGTCAGAATCGAAAGAGACGATAATCATCATAACTCTCGTAAAGTTTCATCATTGCTAAGATTTTTCGTTCGAATGATAAAAAAATGGCCTCTTTGGCAATAATCTCGGACACGCGTCGAGAAAATTGCGTGAGCGAGACAGAGAGAGAGAGAGAGAGAGAGAGAGAGAGAGAGAGAGAGAGAGAGAGAGACCGCGGGTGAACGCAATCTTCGCAACAATTATAGTCGCGTATTGTAGGGACGAAATCTCGGTCCTCGGTAATAACGAGGATCAACAACGCTCGTGGAGCAAATCAACGGCGAACGTCGCTCCAAGCCCCGTCAACCTCATTGGCTCGTATACGTGCCTCGTGTTACGCCTAAAGGGTATCCTTTCATTTTGGAAAGTGGAGAGAAAAATAGGTGCAATGCATCTTCGCAAAGGAGCCTGCGCGCACGAAAGGGACGACGAAGGAACAACAAAACATTCCTTACGTACAGTAGAGTTTATTAATCCGCTCGGAGCTACTCATGTCCGCTTGAGGAGATCAAGAGATCGCTCGAAAATAAATGGAAATTTACGATTATATTCGTCAAAAGTAATAATACACTTGAGAGAAGGAGGAGAGAGAGAGAGAGAGAGAGAAGTGCTAGCACAGAGGGTTCATATTCCTTCAGGCCTATCCATTCTGGTCCTATAGTTATATGCATAATTTAGAAGGCAGAGATACTCGAGCAAAAGCGATTGAAGTATTACTCTCCAGCACGCGTTCATTTGCACTCTCATTTATTCGAAGTGGCCGCGGGAGGATTAGAACTCGAGCGACACGTGCCCGTTCACCGCTCCGTGCTGCCTTCCTTCACATCTTGGACTGGCGATACCGCTCTTCCCGGCCCCGGTCAGCCCGCGCGCACATACGTCCACATGTGCTCACGCTCGCAGCAGTAAAAGTATCCGAGTCATACGGTCTGCTGCATAACGGAGCAAATCTGGTGGCTCAGCTGAAAAGCTTCCGGGGCTGTGGCACCTACATGGGACGTTTCACGCCAATTCGCCTTGTTTTTTTTTTCTCTTTTTTTCAGTAGCGTGCATTTTTAAACGTCAGAATATAATGTTTCCTTCCGATGGTCGCAAGGACCTTGCGGGTTTTTATTATGTCGTCTTATTTACTTTCCTAGACCGTTTGGTATTACTAGCTGCTGAGAGACACTGCGGAAGGTTGCGAAGTGTATTACGGTGTTTCTTTCGCGGAAGGCTTTATTTTGTAGGGATTTTTTATTTAGGGAAGGCTGTATTTTGTAGGGAAATTTCTTAGGGATACCTAAATTCTGATCAGATCCCGATCGGGATATTATACGGATTCCCTCGAAGGGGCATCGTCATCGGAATCCAGATGGCGCCCACTACGTAACACAAGGCGGAGACGTGGTGGCAAGAATTTGAAATACGTATTCCAAATACGTATTAAATACATTTTTTTCTTAGAAATTTAAATAAATACTTTCTTAGTTCGCACGATCTCCATTTAATTTAAATATCATTGCTTAGAATAAATAACCTATATCACTTTTTTCCAGGATTTTTTTTCGAAATTCTGTTATTAAAATATATAAGTTTTGATAGTTATACTGTAGCACCAATTTTTACCTAATCTTTTTTCAGATTCTTGAATAAGTTATTTCAGAAAACATCCAGCATCTCCAGCTGATACAGATCGGTATTTCCTGGTGATTTTTACATTTATCCCTGGGATCCCATACGATATCGAACTAGATCTTGTTCTAGAAGTTCGGGATTCTAGCCTGGATCCTAAGCAAAGTTTCTATTTGGATTCTGACTAGAGTCCTTAATAGTTCCGGATCAGGATCCTGGCTGGAATTCGATTTACGAGCGTTACATTTCACTCCCGGATCCGATCCGATGTCCGACTGGATCCCGATTGAGAAACCAGGATCCTAGTCCGAATCAGGCTGTACCCATGGCAATATTTCTCCACGAGATGCTGTAGAAAAATGAGTTAGATTTTCGACAAAAAAAAAACAACTTTAATCATTTGTTATCAGCAAATGGATAAACGTATGGAAAAGTTATTTAGTCATACGATAGATAATGTTAGAATCTATCCTTCGTCCGATTTTGAAATGATTCAGACGAATAAAATTTACAACTGACGCCGTTGCATAAAACCTAGTTTCGAAAAAAAAAACGCAAAAGAAAAACGAGTAGCGCAGCGGGCTGGCTCTTCACAAAAATTGTCATATCTTGGTCAATTTTTTGAATTTTTACTAAAACTTTGTTTCAAGATGAAGTCAAGATAAAACCCCAGGCCGTAAAACTAGTAAATAAAAAAAATCGTTTTTTTTTATTTCCCGGTTGCGCATACCCCTCCACTGTATCGCATTTGCCCCAGGGTACAGGGAAACTGTGGAAAGCCCGTGTCAATACAAACGGCAATATTTTCTTGACTTTCACCTGTGTCCATCATCGGTTAATCTATCGGTAAAAATTGGACATTTACTGACAATCCATTGAGACGGAACGCCCTGCACATGTGTGCGTTGAGTTCGTTACTTTTAAAGTTTCGAGCGTGGGGTATACGCAAATTACACGTGTGTGTACGTGCGGAAGTAGTATGGGTCGTGTGTTGAACGGACATCGGACCAAGAACCCATCCATCTTCGACGTCGAGCGCCTCGCACGCGCGCAGCTCGCACTTTATAGCATTTACGTATACGCATACTAATATACCCCGCTACACGCAGCATTCGCTCGTGTACACACATACACATCTACACATGCCCGTTGAAAGTATACGAGAAACTATAACTCCCGGATAATTTCATGCCAGCGACAACCCCTTCGAATATCTCGAGCACGCATCTCACCACCGTGCTCGCGAACGAAGAAAAACAAAAATCCCGTGCAAATTAGAAACTCGATCCTTGCTTTCTCGTGATCACGTCTACATCTCAAAGCTCTCTCACCTCGTTCATCATTTTTTCAATTTTAGCTTTCTTAGAGTGAAAGCTCCCTGGGAAAGCCAAAGTGAAGAGAAACGAATCATTTTTCGTGATACATGTATCCTTTTTGAACGATTGAATTTGACAGAAAATCGCAATTACGAACATCATCATTCGAAGCGAAAGGAAAAAAAAGGTTATTAACGTAACAAAAAGTAATAAAATAAATCGACCCCTTCGGACCATTTCTCGAAAAACCTGAACATCCAAAAATTCTAATAGTCATAGCTTCATTTCAATTTCTGTAATTGATTGTATAATTTCTATTACTATTTTGACTTGTAGAGGGGAGGGCGGGGGTTGTCGAGTAGATTATTGTGTTCGCAGACAGTTCGCTTACCCAATCTACACTGACAGAAAAACCCTAATGATATTAACTAGATGCGTCTATTTGATTTTTTTAAATTTGAATTAACTAGATTTTTCGTGAAATCAAATTTTTCCTATTGCATTTCATTATTGAAATGATGTATTTCGGATATATTTATTTATTTAAATCAAGATCTATTTAATATCGTCTAATAACCAAATATTTTATATATTCCTAACAAATCTTTGATCCGGTTTCTCTGTTCAAAAAACAATTTAGTTGAATCCATCAAATCTACCTATTAATTTTTTTAAATTTAAATTAAATAGTATTTTCTTAGAGTCACGAATTTTTCTATTTGATTGAATTAATGGTCTGTCTTTATTGCAACAAATACTTTCTTATTTGATTCAAGCTTTTGGCCAACGTTTGGATTTGTTTGGGTTGACAGAAATATATATTTGAATAAAAAATAGACGTTTGTCCACGCCGATAAAAATATTTTTCATACAAAAATATCTCCCACACGTTCAAAGAAAGAATGTGCATGATTCTAATCTTCATTTATTTAATTTCAATATATTGAATATTTAACAAGAATAATTGAAACAAATACAACTATATATTTGAAACAAATAGGATCGTAATAGGCTGTAAGACAAGGAAAAAACCTATTTGATTTAAATAGATCCTATTTAAATTGAATTTTTTTTTGCCGTTTATTATTATTGATACCAACGAAACGTTTTCACATTTCTCAAACCCAACGAAGCTCAAGACAAAAGTACAATTGGTTACACGTGTATTTCGCAAATGTACGAACGTGTGCGGGCACAACGAGGAAAAATCCAAGAGAGAGAGAGAGAAAGACAGAGAGAGAACACGGTACACGCCCGAATTTCTTACTTTTATTATCATTATTATTTTTATTATTCATATTATTCATTTTAATCCTCACGTTTTATTTTCTCGCTAAAATCTTTACGAGCCGTCTGACCTTTCCGCGGATTTAATGTTCGCCAATTTTGGCATCGGGTTTTATCGTACTATACGCGCGGGAGTACCGATTTCTTTTCATTTTATCACCGCACACCGCGGGATGCGCGCATTCGTGGAATATACACATACATCCTTGAGAAGATCGGGCGCTACTGCGAGTGATGTGATATTGCGAGAGATCATTGCGAGTCTTCAAGATACTCCGTGTATATATATTTAAATATATATATATATATATATATATATATATATACTCGATGTATGCACGAGCCAATTGTGTCGGACTGCTATTATTCTGATTTACGCCCACGCTATTTGGGTCGGTTGTTGTTGTTGTTGTTGTTGTTTTTGCGATTATCGTTTTCTGCCCCTACGAGATTTTCTCTCTCTCTCTTTCTCTTATATTATACGACCTTCTTTGGCCCAGATATACAACGACCATCTTTGGCATTCCGTTTGTCGGCACTGCGCCCCTCTTCCGCATTTTCTACCACATCGAGCCTTGTGGGATATATGATGTATTCGGATCATTCGGCGGTGCATTCCCGAAGAACTATAACTCGCCACGTGCGCGCACGTGGGAGGAGAGTCCGTTTGACAGCAGCGCTCGTGGCGACAAACAATTATATATGAAGTCCGGCTGCCGATTGGTGGATACGTTTTATTGTATGGTTTTGTAATTAATATTGCATCAAGTGGTTACATGGGTTTGAAAATTTTTAAAAATCCATTTTTTAAATTTTATTATCTATATTTTATAGTACAATATGTTTAGAATATTCTCTCGAAGTTTTAAGTCAATTGGAGTAAAAGTCTAGAAGAGAGAGCCTTTGGGAATTCCCCCCGTTGGGAAAGACCGGCCGGAAGCGACGCAGGTATACGCATTTTTCTCAAAACAGTATTGGGATAAGGGGGTCGAGATTTTACCAATGGCCAATAGGTGTAGGATCATCTGACATTGAAAATAGAAGAATATACTTTTAGTTTAATCATAAAACTTTCGTATGACCGGATACTTTTTTTTTTAATCTTGGAAATTACGAAAATGGCAAGCTATAGAAAAAAAAATTGATTTTCGACAACAAAAAAATGGAATTATTTGTTATTTACAAATAGATAAAAATATCGCAAAAATGATCTGGTCATACGATAGGAAATGTTATAAACTATGCTCTGCCCGAATTTAAAGTGAACGGGACTAATGGATTTTGAGATACGACTTACTTTTCATAAACGCAAAAGAAAGAAGAGTGAATCGCAGCGGGGTTTTTCGCCGTAGCGCAGAGGGCCTATCTGACAATTAATTGGAATTTTTAGCAAATCTTTGCTGCAAATCAAAGTTAAGATTCAATGCTTTAAAACTAACCAATAAAAAAATCGTGTTTTTGAAATTTAAAGCCAACCTCTTAATAGACCTGTAGAAAAAGATCGAAAAAGAGATCGGCATGATTTTTTTTTTTCATTTGATGCACAGACTCTATCAGACATAAATCTCAATAGGAAACTGCAAACGTTTTGTAAAATATTTCACACATTTTCACTCAAAAGAACCAACAGCCCACGTACGGAGGAAACGAATCGCCGGATATAAATATAAAGATAGTCAAGTTGTGGAGCTCGTGCGAGCTCCGATCGGAAACACGCTCCACAGAAAATATGACAGAGGCGGCGGAGAGCAACGGGCTAGACATATGTATATACCCACGTGGACTCGTGACTCGTTATATTCATCTTGCACAATGGGAGCGCACGCTAATTGATCGTTGTTTATATTAATCGGACAGCTTTACGTCTGATCGCTGTGTTCTTTTGTCGATGAACGCGTTCATTAAAGATGACAGTACATACGTAAGATCGTATTGTCCTAAGAATTGGTCGTTTTTTTTTTCTTAGTTCTCCACGTCGTTATTATTCGCGAACGTCCGTTCACCAGACGCCCCTTCTCAATCTTCTTATCGGACATAAATGGATCTCTTGATTCAATTAGTGTGGCACAATGTTCCGTGACAACTCATTCCATATATATTATTTTAATAATTTATTTGTATTTATACTTTTCTCAAATCTACAGTTCATTTTTTTTTCTCTCATGAGATTTTTTTCTAGCGGTTTTCGCTAAGGAATTTTCTCTATTACGCCCCTTAATGACTCACTTATTTTCTGCAGCGGAAATGTTGAAAATTGGTTTAACGAAAAACTACTCTCGGAGTTTGCTATATTTTTCGTGTATCATTGGTACAGGTCTTAACAAAGGCAAAGATAAAACTTTAATCGTAATTATGAACAGTTTATTGATCATTCGCTATGTGATTTTTCATTAATTCGATCAATCAACGATCATTTTTTGTTAATTCTCGGTTCCTTCCACGATTTTTGACGAAAAAATCTCACAATTATTATTCATTTTACATTGGAAGACAAATTTCAAATTTTCAACGAAAAAGAACCTCTAGAACATTATATTATTTTCTAATTAATTATTAAATATATGACTTTCGTAATGATATTAAATAATTCTTCAAATTGTCTCATTTTTTAGTTATAATACAGATCAAGTATCCATAAAAAATAAAATTCTAGTGTCTGAAATGAAATACGTAACTTTAATAATTATATTTTAAAAATTCTCCAAACTGCCGCATTTTTTTGTCAACATACATACCAATTATTTATCATAAATAAGAATCAAGTGCGTAAAATTGAATACGTTACCCTTGATAATTCTATTTTAAAAATTCCTCCAATTGCCCTATCTTTCCCTAACATACATACCAATTATCCATAAAGAATAATAATCAAGTGTCAGAAATTAAATACGTAGCTTCGATATAATTCTATTTTAAAAATGCTCCAAATGGCCTAATTTTTTTTGTTAACATACATACCAATTATCCATAAAAAATAAGAATCAGTTGGCTCAAAGTAAATAGGTGACTTGGATAATTATATTTAAAAATTCTTTAAATTGCCCCATTTTTAACATACACACGAATTATCCATAAAAAATAAAAACAATTGCTCGAGTTTTCCTGCAACAAGTGACGAAAATTTCAACGGTTCATTAGGCCATCCCTGTATTATGGCTCGTCAAGCATAAAGAAGTACTCGAAATTGAATCAACAACCACGTATTATCGTTATTAATATATATATTTATAAACGTGTATAGTCCGTATTCCTTCCTCTTCGAGAACGAGATCGTGCGCGATTTTCTCCTCCGACTTCCCTCTTATCTCTCTTCGTACCGCGATTATTATAACAGTAGGCTAGCTGGTATGGCATAAACGAAGTGTATTTACTTACACACGCTATACGTATGTATACATGTATGTCCTTGTATATAGAGCATATATATACGTATACATATATTCATACACATATCTATACAAATATAAAATAATAATAATGATAATAATAATAATAAATGGATCATAGTACGTTGGTGGCTACGAGCCGCTTCATTGTGGCGAGGCATCCTCCTCACCTATAAATATATACGCGATCCCCGCAATCATAACGGTACACTCGCCTTGCGGAGCCGCGAGTGTTATCGGTATTGGCGTCTGTTGTACCGGGTGATTATTAAGAATCGCCTCCAATAACGATTTTCGAAGCCACCGATAATCGTACGCCCCCATATCGTATCCGCCGCTAGACCGCCAAAGCAGTAGCATCGAATATGCTCGTGACGACTCAGTGGTACAAAAAAAATAACAAAAAAAATAACACTTTTTCGACGGTTGCTCGTAGCGACCAGAGCCGTAGAACTCTTAAAGGGTTGAAAAAAAATATATAAAAAAATCATGTCCTCTCATTACTCGATTATTCGTTGCTTATCGTTTCAGAGAAGAAAAAAATGCAATAGGTTCATCGTAGGACGAGCGCAGGAGATCGTGGATCGAATTCAATTATCCGGATATCGATTCTGCGCCTATATATTTTGCAATTATAATATTATCCAAGGCTCTACGTAATGGTCTCGTTGTGTTTGGGTTGAATCGTGCAAGACTCCGGTATATAATGCGCTAGATAAAGTACTATATTTATGTGCTTATATATATATATATATATATATATATATGAATGTATGCATAAGTGTGTGATTATATGTATATTTATAGTATGTCATGTATATACGTGTATGAAATTTCTCGTACACCCTCTTTTGCCATGAACTCCCAGTCGGCTAGTCGGTCGATCGATACCTCGGTCTCTCGCGTCATTAGAGAATTGAGATAGTGATCGGTAGAAAGGAGAGGCGCATTTTCTCGTACCGATCTAGCTTTATATACAAATACATATGCACATGCTTATATACACATACATACAAGAGATCTATGAAAATACAAATACACATGCGCATTCATATATATACATACACGAAATCTTCTCTCATCGAGAAGATCGCTCAATAGGCGTGGGCAAAATTTTCACATCCAAAGCGGATTTCCAAAGATCTCGTTCCCTCTCTCCCTCACTTTTTAATCTTTTCTTTTATTTGCGTTTTAAATTTTATTCTTAGATTTTTAGTTTTGCTCTTGCAGCGAGCTTATTTTTTGTTTTATCGTATATGCCACAGGACGCTTTTGTCCTAGAGCACGAATGAATATAATCTTATCTAATCTAATCAGGCTCTATGTCTCTCTCTCTCTCTCTCTCTCTCTCTCTCTCTCTCTCTCTCTCTCTCTCTCTCTCTCTCTCTCTCTCTCTCTCTCTCTCTCTCTCTCTCTCTCTCTCTCTCTCTCTCTCTCTCTCTCTCTCTCTCTCTCTCTCTCTCTCTCTTTCTCTCTCTTTCTATCTTTTCAAACAGCGTGTTTCTTTTATTTGCGTTTTCAATTTATCCTTAATTTTATTTTTATTTGTTTTGGTCTCGAGCCTCTTTTTTGTTTTCTTTCATTTTATTGTACGAAGCATGAGGGTGGTGTGCCGTCTGTGACTTATTTTTCTCTGTGATCTCTCTCTCTCCCTCTTTCTCTTTCTTTTTACTTTTCTCTCTCTCTCTCTCTATCTCTCTCTTTCTCTCTCTCTCTCTCTTTCTCTCCGCACCCTTGTTCCTTTCGCTTTAGCCTCCAGAAATTCGTCCAATGAAGATTTCCCACTGCTCGTTGTCAACGAATTGATAACTGGTTCTCCATAATCCCCGGCGCCTGCACACGGCTAAATCGCAGAGGTTATGATAAAATATCCGTGATCGTGGTAAGAATGGAAAGCGCGCGATAAGTTACAGGTATACAGTGCTTTTCTTTTGCGGCGTTCGATTTTTGGCATTGGTCAATTTAATTAGCCCATAAAACGCGAATCATCGGGATGACGCATCCAGAACGCGAGCTCACTTTCGTCGCGGTTGTTCGTTTGTTCGCGCGCGAAAGTGCAAGCGAGAGGCTGATACCGCCACCACCGCCACGCTCTCCCGGGATAAGTGTTGAGGAAGGCCACGGTTTCGCAGCATCGGGTCCAGCGTCGATGCAGCCGGTTTTGTGTATACACGTATTTATATGTATAATATGGCAACACGTTGCGCTCAGAGCGAGAGAAGAAAAGAAGGTCCCCCAACAAATGTCTATATATAAAAAAAGAGAGAGAGAGAGAGAGAGAGAGAGAGAGAGAGAGAGAGAGAGAGAAATTGGCACCTTCAATTATGTTTACAATTAATTTTTGGGTTACTCGGTTAATTTCTTTTGTAATAATACATTTGTTGGTCTTGTTAATAGTATTACTTTGGATACTAAAATGTATTGCTTCTTTTTAAGATACCGAAGAATAGCATAAATAATTGGAGTCAAAAATACATAGTGATATATATATATATATGAATTTTTTTTGATATATTACATTTTTTTTCAGAACGCTAAATTTTTTAAGGCGAATACTACATCGTTAAAAAATTACGCTATATTTTTTATCGAAGAGGACTTAGAAAACCACATAAACCCAAACAAACACATGGCCACCTTATAATTGTCACCCTGTATATATATGAATGTATATATATAGATATAAATGCATATATGCATATATACATTGATATTTATATAAGTCAAGTGACAAAGAAAGATTCTTACCGTGAGGGGCTCTCATTGTTCGTGCCACGCTACACATCGAATACCTGTTTGTACGTGTGTGGTGATTCACATGTTTTTTTGCTGCGATCTGGTAATGTGATCAACGAGGGCCCCGCCCGGAGCGAATCTTTTTTCGTCGTTTAACTCTTGCCCGTGTGTGCCACAAAAAGTACCAATGTGTATATCCACGGGTAGTAGCATCAAATAAATAATATATATATATATATATATATATATATAACGACCGTTCTGTGTAACACTCCCGATTTACGTAAGCCAAAGTGGTTTGTTTTTTTAATTCTTTTAACGAGCAGATTCGCAAGCCGAGTGCGGGAGTTCTTCGTGATCGTCGCGACGCATGTCATTGAGTTCTTTCCTCATCGCGAAACGTTGCAATCATGCGTTATTGTATCATCGCAACTTCGAACGTGTATCCGAAAAAAAAAAAAAAAAACTTGTAAGCTCCTTTTGTACTGCTGCGCTGCGTGAAAAAAAGGCGCTAAATCGCGTTGCCGCATATGCCTGTTCTCGAATGCCGAATGTAACGCGAAATTTCACGTTGCCAGGGTTATTGATGAATATTTTGATGTGGTATAGTTGATAACTATGTTGGAATAGATAGAATATGGAGATAATGAAATTTATACACTAACGCCATGATTATTGATCATATATAGATAATCGATACAGATAATAGCTATGGACAATAAATATAGATTATGGATATAGATGGCAGATATAGATAATAGATATAGCTAATAGATATAGCTAATAAATATAGCTAATAGATATAGATAATAGATAATAGATGTAGCTCATAGATGTAGCTAATAGATATAGATAATAGATACAGCTAATGGATATAGACAATAGCGATAGAGGTATATCGCTATTGTCTATTGATAACAGATATAGATAATAGATATAAATAAGAGATAAGAGATATAGATAATAGATGTAGATAATAGATAAGAGATATAGAAAATAGATACAGATAATAGATAAAAGTAACTGCTAGGGAAATAAAAGCTGTATGCGTGGTCGTCATAGTGATTACCTTCTCCTACTCGTTGGTCCTCGTCTATTGCAGCCTCCTATCTAGGACCTACGTACGTACGTACATAGAAAATACATACAACCAATATATATGCTCGTTTTTCTCGCTCATCTTTCCGTCTCACTCCTCGCTGAGTGCTCTAGTCGTCTCTATACTGCGAACCCATATGGGCACACACACACACATATGTGTGAATGTGTGTGTGTGTATCTCTGGTACTTGGCGGCTGCTGCTGACCGAGCGTGCTGTCAGTGCGCTCGGAGCTCGCGCGCGCACACGGTGAAAGTGAGCGCATTCCATGGCCACCGGGACCACGCCCGACCAACACACACACATACACATACGTTCATACACTAAAGGATGGTGTATCGTTCCAAAGCGGAGGCGCGTACACCAGAAAGTGAGAGAGTAATAGATAGAGGCGAGATAGAGAGGCTGTATGGGCTCGTTGCATCTCGGCAAAGTCGTCACGGTGCCCCTCTCTCCCTTCCTCGCGGAACTTATTTTTTTCCTTGTATTCTCGCGGATTGTTCCTCGTGTCGTGTTTAAGTATATACAGGGTGGCCCGAAAAGTGACGTCCCAAAGGAAAATCTAAATGCCTCGTATCTATATCTATCCGAATAACATCCATGTACGTTCTACGATCTTTTTCAGTTTTTGAGAAAAAAAGTCGTTTTTTTTATTTTTCTTTTTTGGGTAAGTACTTTTTTCGAGATTTTTTATACTTGCGTTGTCGTCGTGAAGTGCACTGTTGAACAATAAATACATGGCCAAGTGAACACAAGTACTTTAGATTTTGATAAAAAGTTAAGAAAATAGATTTGAGAGGATCAGTCATTAAAGTTTAGATGAGAAAAAAAAATACTCATGCTCGTGTATATGACTCCCAACTGCGTTTACAAACTTCTAACAATAAGAGGAAAGTACATACACAAAAAGGAAAAACAAACAGGAAAACACGAAAAAAATAAGGTATGCTTTTTTCTCGAAAACTAAAAAAAAGATCGTAGAACGTAGAGGGGCGATACGGATAGGTATTGATTTGACCATTTGCATCTCGATTTTTCTTTTTGATATCACTTTTCGGGCCACCCTGTAAATTTTTGCCAATTTCTATATTTATTTTCTGAAAAAATTTAATTAAATTAAATTCAAGATTCAGGGTAGAATGAAAGCTCAAACGGGATTTTTTCATCCCCCCCTTAAGGTGGCCATCATCCATTGGCACTTTCTTGTCTACGTGTGTGTACGCGAGTATCCATTTACGCGAACATATTAGCTTATTTGCAAAAGTACGCGAGCCCGTGAGATCACACGAGATCTTCCGCTGATTGCGTTTGGTACTAAAAGCCCGTGGGATTCGTACTGGGCCCCTGCGTTTGTGCGCGCGAGCCTTGCGAGACCGACACGAATTTTCGCGTTGCCGCGCACTCACTCGTGGGTGAACGACGCGCCGTGCCACCCGAGGAACGTACAAGGATGCAGAACAAAGAAAAAAAAGTGCCAGAATGCAAGTAAAAATTGGATGCACTAAATCGCGACGGGGGGTTGCGCAATGTGGCAACGGAACGAGATATTCGACGGAGAAGCCGAGACTTTAATCTGTACTGTGTATTATTTATCGTTATGCGGCTACCGCGCCGTGGTATAGAAAAAGTAACGTAACCGTAGGCACGTGACCCGTATTGTGATAATATTCCTGTTGCTTTGAGCCGTTCATTTTTTTTCGTTTTTCCCAGCTTGCACGAAACTTCCGGGAAAAATTGGATTTTTTTTTCATTTTGGTTTCGGATTTGGAGGTTTAATTTATTTTTTTAACGAGTCCACATCGATGTATTTATTATCCTTTAAATATGAATTCACCATTAATTTTCCCGGAAACCATAAATTTTTATTAAAAGTCGTCAAAAGACGTTTTTTGCGTTAAGCAGGATCAATTTTGAGCTTTCGGTAAAAATTCCCTGATATTTGTAATCGGCGGAAAAATTCTCATGGAATACACCCCTCAAAATGGTGTAAAATTCGAAAAAAAAGTTTGATCCTTTTAGCCACTTTTTAAAAAACGCCAGAGTCCTAAAATTTCACGGAGTCACGGAGACTTATTGGGGGATTTCCGGAAATGATATTGATAGACTTAGAGAATGCTGCTCGATCAATCTTGATATCTCGAAAAGTTTTCCCGAAAAGTACACTTGAAAAATGGCACTTGAAGTATGAAAAAAGTCGGCGCAACCGATGGAAGGACTTTGAAATTTTACCAAAAATCGAAAGATAATCTATCTCGATTAATACAACGGCAATTAATTAATGCACTACATAAAATTGTATAATAATATTTCTACTTAAGCAACAATAATAACCATTATTATTATGGTACTAACCATAGTAATAATATTTATACAAAATATTTATTTCGATGTCAACACGATATACCATCTTTACCCGTGCCCAATATTTACCCGTGCAGAAATATTGTCATGGATACTGTCCGATTCGCACTAGGACCCTGGTTTCTCAATCGGAATCCAGTCGAAAAACGAATCGGAACAGGGAGAGCAATGTAACGCTCGCAAATCAGATTCCAGCCAGGATCCTAATTCGGAACTATTAAGGACTCTAGTTAGAATCCAAATAGAAACTTTGTATAGGATCCAGGCTAGAATCCCGAACTTCTAGAACAAGATCTAGTTCGATATCGAATCAGATCCCAGGGATGAATGTAAAAAATCACCAGGCGATACAGATCCGTATCAGCTGGAGACGCTAGATATTTTCTGAAATCATTTATTCAAGGATCTGAAAAAAGATTAAGGCGAAGAACCACTTTAGATGCTTCAGGGAATCAATTTTTTTTTAATTTCCTAAATCGTTGGCAAAATATTTTAAGAATCCACCCTGAAAATTTCAAAACGATATTCGGATTCCTTCTAACGGTATCTATATAAATGATACTCTCCGCTCGACTCCCAAGCGCGCTCAGGTATCTACGAGCGCTTAGTTGTGAAACTTTAAACGTGTTTTTTCTCGAAACGACATTTTTTCAATTTGCGGGAATCATAACTCAAAAACTAATTGATGGATCATCTTAAAATTTTGAACACGTTTATATAATATAATTTATTAAAACATGAACCTAAAGTTGGAAAGATTAGATTGTTTAAAACATATTTATTATTGCAAAATGCTGGGGAAAAAAATGCTAAAAATCGATAATTTTTTTTTCAAACACGTTCCAACATTCAATTCTCGATTTTTTTTCAAAATTTAGGTTCATGTTCTTAAATAACATCTCAAGAATGTATAAAAATTTGTTGGACTATTTCAGATGCGAATTGCGAGCTGCACAATTCCCGCAAATCGACAACGACGATGAGGACACGCCAAGGGACACAGCGGCTTACACCTTAATTAATGCATGAAATGACTTGAAAAAATTACCAGAGATGTATAAAAATATGAATAAATTATTGTCAGAGTTGCCGAAATTTCCGATATTTTTTTGGAATAAAAAAAATCCAAAAAATCATCTTATTTTCGGTCTCCTAAAGTGGTTGCCCGCCTTAAGTAAAAATTGGTGCTACAATATAACTGTCAAAACTTATATATTTTAATCACGAAATTTCGAACAAAATTTTTTAAATTTAATAAAATTTTTCGAAAAATCAATATATAAACCTTGAAAGACTTATTTTTGGCGGAGAAAAGTGACATAGGTTATTTATTCTAAGTAATTATATTTAAATTAACTGGAGATCGTTGGAACTAAGAAAATATGTATTTAACTTCCTAAGAAAAATGTATTTTATACGTATTTCAAATTCTTCCCACCACGTCTCCGCCTTGTGCTACGTAATGGGCGGCATCTGGATTCCGATGAGGATACTCCTTCCGGGGAATCCGTATGATATCCCGATCGGGATCCGATCGGAACTTAGGTATCCCTAAGAAACTTCTGCACGGGTATTGACAGTAATAATTCGATTGATTACTACTGATTAGTTAATTGATCTACTACATCAAATCAATGATTACCGAATATTTATTTCGCTCCGAAACAACAGTAACCCTAAACAGGACACCCAGCATCCAAAGACGATCCTCAATCCACAAAGAAATCTCAATTCATCAATACCAATCTCAACATCTTGAAAATCAATAGCACCTGCATTGGCGAAAAAGAAAAACAACCTCGTACTTCTGAGTATACACACACACAGCGAGGTCTGCGAGCGATCCTCCCATCGCATACGTGGTCCTCTTCGGCAATGGATAGCAGTCCAGTGTGTCGGTCGGGTTTCTGCTCGCTTGTTTTTTTTTTTTACCGCACTCGCAGTACTCGGGGAGTAGCCAGGGCTCGGACATAATACGGGCGAGAAGTGGATCGGGGTAATTGATGCACCGCCGCGCCCGTCTGGCGGATTCGCGATTTTATGCGCACCGTGTGCTCCGCATACACGGCTCAAGATCCAAAGGAACGCCGGGGTGAAACGCTTGCGCAATTGCATCGCGAAAAAGGTGCACTTAATGTCCGCGAAGTAGTTGTACGTCGACGCCGTGTATACACGCCGCGGTGGTAATCCTCTTCGGCCAAGGGCACTCGCTTTTGCTTTTCGAAGACTCGCGTCTCTCGCGATTAAAAAAGAAGAGGATATTGAATATATATTTTAAGATACACATACACACATATACATATCGATATCGAGGGCACATTAAGGTCTCTTTCTCTCTTCGTCGTCTTCTTCGGACGTTCGTTCGGGCGGGCCGGTTTTATTTACAATAAAGGAACGTTTGATATATATATGTACGCGTGTGACGCAGGAGAAAGGAAGATTTAACGGGCGTGTGCACATGTACCTTGTTGTCTCTACGTGTTCGTACGTATGTGTCTTGCACAATTGGCGAGACCGAGCGTTTTGGCAGATGAATCTTTTCACACGCCTCTTAGTCTGGATGTATTGCAGCCTCGCGGACGGCTCAAAACGCGAACGCTCTTCCCTCGGTGAACGTGAGACATCATGATTCGCTGTGTGCGCGCGCGCGCGCGCGCGCGTGTGTGTGTGTGTGTGTGTGTGTGTGTGTGTGTGCGTGTGTGTGTGTGTGTGTGTGTGTGTGTGTGTGTGTGTGTGTGTGTATGTGTGTATGCAGGATACGCGAGGATTGACATACTCGCAATCTGACGTCGCCTTCAATATGACGGAAGGGTATATAATTAGCTTACCGCTTGGGAATATGGAGAGAACGAATCAAGGTATGAGGAAGAGAGCCCTGTAATTCGGAGAAAGAGAGAGAGAGAGAGAGAGAGAGAGAGAGAGAGAGAGAGAGAGAGAGAGAGAGAGAGAGGGAGAGAGTGAGAGCGAGACAGGGGTTGGGGAGAGCGATTGATTGATAGAGCTTATTATTTCCCACTAAAACTTTCTCACAAATACAAATAAATCATATTAATTTATACAAATCATGTATAAATGATTTGTATAAATCATTTATACATGATACATTCATGAGATCATATTTATTTATACAAATAAATCATATCATATAAAAATACAATATAAATCATATTAATCATAAACAACCGAAGTCACAAGCAATACAAAATAATAATAATAATGGTAACGATAATAAGGACGGAATTAAATAGATAAAAGGATCGATGTAGCAAACATAAAAGATAGAAATGATAAAGAGCGTACAATTTAAACATAATATAGAAGATTTCAACATCATAATATAAAAGATATCAACATAATAATTTGCATATAAAATAAACTAAGTTTGGGATAAAGTAAATAAAAGTAAAATGGAATGAAGTAAACGAAACATCGAATAAAAACGCAAGCCTAAGCCAACCAAACTGAGTCAACCATATTGAGAAAAACCAAACGGCAAAAATGCTATCAAAATCGAAATCAATGAAGATCAAAATCTAATGAAAATTCAATATCCAAGTACGAAAACAAAAATTCAGAATACAAAATCGGGCCACAGAGGCAGGGCGAGGGAGACAGACAGAGAGAGTAAGAGAGAGAGAGAGAGAGGCAGTGAAAGACAGTGAGAGAGAGAGAGAGAGCGAGAGAGAAGTTGTATCAGGATAACCAAAGCTTCGGGGATTGAGACCAAATTACACTTGTATTTCTGACTTTATTAGGGTAGGATTACTGGCCTGAGAAAATAGACGTTCACACGTATATAATTAGTTTGAAGATTCGATCGCTCAAGTGATACAACAGTCAACGTAGATATTAAACAAACACCGGGATAATTTGATTAAAGGGTAAAAGCCGAAAGCGGAACAGTGGGGGGTCAGAGAGAGAGAGAAAGAGAGAGAAAGAGAGAGAGAAAGAAAGAAAGAGATCAAGAACGGAATCTTTTCGCGCAGGTCGAACGTAAACGTTTATTTCGCTCCCACTCCTGTCAGACACAGACTCGACATACTTACACGTATCACATCCACATCGTGTGCGATGGCAATATAAATGCAGATCACCCGCACGGGACCCGATAATTATTTTAATAAATTACCGTGCTCGTGGACATAAAAAAAATGAATTTTGGGTGTACGCATCTACAGAATGAGCGAGAGAGAACAAACTGACAGGCCGCTCTTTGTAGTCGGGCCTCGCGTAAATATTGTGCTTGGATACTTCGGCGTCAATAGCCAGGATTTTTGGTTTATTGGTTGGGAGAGAGAGAAAAAGAGAAGGAGAGAGAGAGAGAGAGAGAGAGAGAGAGAGAGAGAGAGAGAGAGAGAAAGAGAGAGAGAGAAAGCATTGTAGACGGAAAAAAATTTATATTGCTCGAGTTTTGTGTATATGCAGGCAACGCGCGATCATCATCGCGCCGACTTGATTCAATGCCCAAGGACTACGCCGCCCGCGCGGGGAAACGCCAAATTACAAACGCTGGCAGCCGTTTTTGTCCCTATTTATAATCTCGAAAGTATGTACTCTCATTGATGTATATATATACATATAGTCTATTTCAATACGGACGTCAACAGGCGGTCCTCCCAGTGATCTTCAGGATACCGACGTTACCACTCCTTCCGTACACTCACGTGGATCACCCTGAATAAGATATAACCTCGTCAAGGTGTTCCGCCCGGAGACCATACGAGTATATGGCTCCTCAATGATAATGACGTGCGCGCACGTATGCGATCGCGATCTTTGACGATATTTCGCATATATAGCCCGATTCGAGGCACTTGGAAAAAAAGTCTTCAAGACCGTACACGGGATACTCGAAGATTCCTCGGTGGGCCTTGAGGCGAGAAATGACGTGGGACTCGAGTCCCTGGGGAAGACGGGAAATTGAGAAAGCTCGAAGACAGAATCTTCCCAATTGACGTATCGAGATATATAAATATATTTATGTATTCCATTTTTTTATATTGCATATATTTATTACATTTTCATGGAGAGTCTCGTCAGCGTCACAGCCTCTGGCAGGGGAAGAAGGGTGTCTATGCAACCGGAAACTGTAAAGCGGCAAGTATGTGGGATGACACCGCAACCCGTGCAGAAGTTGTCGTAGGGATCCAATTGGATTCTTATATTCGTCACGCTCGTACATTGAATTCCAATTGCGATTCACCATTGGAATCCAATAACCGAATCCAATTTGTATTCTAAAGGATTCTCACATAATCGAACAAAATCCAATACGATTATTGGAAAAGCCTGAAATGCTAAACCATCCAACCGGAATCCAGTTGGATTCCAATGTGGACTCCCTACGTGCGTCGTTCCTATCAAATCCCCATAGGGATGTGGTAGGTTCTGGAGTCTCCTCAACAAATTTTTGCACGGGAAAAGTCCGAAAGGACTTCAAAGAACATTGAAAAAAAAAGAAACTTATAGACACTTTCGGTTACCCACTGGTCGATTTTGGCCTCTTCCATGTCCCATTGGCTACAGGATTGGACATACACTATACCTAGAAATTCGACCACTCGAATATCCCAATCCATCTGCGTCCATTCCAAAAATACCCGACTGCAATCATCACCCTTGAAGAACTTCGAGCTCCATACGGATGTCCGTCCAACAATCGACTCCTGTTTGTATTGAGCTTCGAAATAGCTCAAGTGCTAGGGCATCAGGATGTTCCAGTACGACGTACATGCAGAGACGCACAATCTCGCAGGTCCATGATCCCAGGCGAACCCTCGCTATTCTTCATCCTACGAGGGACTATGCACAGCCACGGGGGGATAGGTTGACTGCGCAGTTGCGTAACAGCGTTACATACTCCAGTGATCATTTCATTCTTTTTATTCATTTCTCGTCCTTTTTTTCAGCCGGGAACGACAAGCGGTCGCTTCCTGATCCATTCGGGCACACACACACACACATACACACACATCAAGACCCGTACGACTCTCATATGTGGGGGCACCCACGCGTTTGCTCTCCGCAACACACCGGCTGCGGATCTTACGAATGGTACGGGGCGCTATCGAATCTCTAGGAGAGCCGTAGGTCGCGGAAGAACTTCGATATACACGGTAACTTTAGCTGTGTACGAACATCGATACACGAAGAGACAACCTGGTTGTGTGAGAAGATCGAGTGCAATCGCGACCACCACGTATCCTGCATGGCATATACCTAGGTATCCTATACACGATATATTTTGTCCGCTGGAGAACTACGTCGATTCCGTATTGCACCAAGTGCCAGAACGGTTCTCTCTCTCTCTCTCTCTCTCTCTCTCTCCTTCTGTGCGTGTCTCTTTCTCCATTGCAATGATCTGCCAGGCTTCTCGAACCTCACATACTTACTCACACATGGACTCAAATGGTCCAGGGAAGTCATGCACACGCAAAAGCACACATAGAGCAGAAGTTACTATGGACGAGTATTATATCGTTGGCTGGCATAATATATCGATATATATATATGTATATATCAATGGAACGTGCACGTTACGGACTGATGGCCGAGAGCCAGGGCGTGGTCGGCTTTATATAAGAACGGTGCACGTTTTTTCGTCACTCCGGAGGAGAAACGGCAGCCGTTTGCTCGGGCGCACGTCTCCAGTCTTCCAACAGCACGAAATATTTCGTATCTGCATAAGATATCTGTGTATATATATATATATATATATATATGTAATGCCGTCGTCGCGTCTCTTTGCTTTAGACATGTATATGTATATCTACATTGAGCGAACGACTCCCGCGCTTCGATTGTCTCGCTGAGCTCGAGGCTGATCGACCGGGCGATCCCTTGACATTTGCCTACTCGTTACTCTTACTTTAAGACGTACCGCCGCACAGGACTATGTAGTACACCGCCCTTCCTCTCCACGACTTTTTCTCCCCTCAACCTCTTCACCACCTCGACCTCGCCGTTGTAATGCTCCGGACCTAACCAGCCTCCGTCCACCGCCCATTTATCGTGCAATCATCGTTTTATTATTTCGTGAACGCGCTATGGTATCATCGGGTTTCATTAAATCCAGGGCCGATCGGCAGACTCGTAATCGGGCATCGGGTTATTGCTCGGAGGTTATATGTCTCGGCGCTACGGCGGAAATCCTTCCCTCTTGACGAAATTGCGAAAGAATTGGCGAGATTTACGCTAGAGCTAAAATATGTTGTGATGTAAGAGCAGCACAGGCTAATAGTCGGATGGGTGACCATTCGGAGGACAAGTTACGAGACGCAAAAGAGTTGATTCGGTCGAACCCTCGAGGTATACGAGGGAACATTGGGAGAAATTGTGGTGATGCACGTGCAGACATTTTTTTTTAGAGATCAAACAAATTCCCGTGTGAAAATATTGTCATTGATACAGTCCGATTCGGACTAGGATCCTGATTTCTCAATTGTGATTCAGTCGGACATTGGATCGGATCCGGGAGCGAAATGTAACGCTCGCAAATCGGATTCCAGCCAGGATTCTAATCGGGAACTATTAAAGACTCTAGTCAGAATACAAATAGAAACTTTGCATAAAATTCAGGCTAGAATTCCGAACTTCTAGAATAAGGTCTAGTTCGATATCGAATCGGATCCCAGGGATAAATGTAAAAATAACCAGGAGATACCGATCCGTATCAGCTGGAGACGCTGAACGTTTTCTGAAATCATTTATTCAAGGATCTGAAAAAGATAAGGTAAAAATTGGTCCTACAGTATAACTGTCAAAACTTCTATATTTTAATAACAGAATTTCGAACAAAATTCTTTACATTTAATAAACATTTTCAAAAAAAAACAATAATATAGACCTTGAAAGACTTATATTTCGTGGAGAAAAGTAATATAAGTTATTTATTCTAAGTAATTATATTTAAATTAAATGGACATCGTTCGAACTAAGAAAATATGTATTTAATTTGCTAAGAAAAATGTATTCAATACATATTTGAAATACGTATTTCAAATTCTTGCCACCACGTCTCCGCCTTGTGCTACGTAGTGGGCGCCATCTGTATTCCGACGAGGATACCCCTTCTAGGGAATTCGTATCGTATCCCGGTCGAGATCAAATCGGAACTTAGGTATCCCTATGAAATTTCTGCACAGGTTCCGGTTGAGAATTCCAAATGAAAAATGCTCAAACGAGGTAAAGCGGGAAATAGCGCGGTATCCACTTGGATTCCAATGTGGACTCCGTATGTGCAGCGTCCCTATCAAACTATAGGGATGTCATAGGATCTGGGGAGTCCCCAACAAATTTCTGCACGGGTGTGAGGATGTATGGCAATGTAAGAGAATGAAGATAATGAAGGAAAGCCATGAGCAAGTATGAGGCAAGAATCTTCCCTGAATCCATGAAGGAATTCACAATGGGGAACAGAATCAGAGGGATATGCTAATCGACTTCTCTCGACGTATTCGTTATCTCTCATACTTCTGGCAAACGTGATACACGGATGCACTGTGAAGACATGTGTGTACGTTATACCTAGCAGAGATGATGGAATCGCGAGAGCCATTGTATCTGGGGCCATTAATTGAATTAATCGCGCGGGATCGAGAGGCGTTAGCTCTCTCGCTCTTAAGGGTATACAGGGTGGCTCCAAAAGTGGCGTCTAAAAGAAATGGATACCTCGTATCAATACCTATCCGATCGCCCCCCCCCCCCCGCCCTTATATGTTCTACGATATTTTTTAGCGGGAACGAAATATTTTTGCGATACGATTCTTTATGGATTCTATCGCAATCTGTACGTTGAATTTTCAAAAAAAATATAGATTTACAAAAAAAATATAGATTTACAAAATTAGTGGACTTTCAGAAAGTACACTCATTTTCTTAAAAAAAGTGTATCTTAAAAATCGACTTGAATCTCATCACTCAAAATCCACTGTAATTGGCGGTTGCTATTTATTTTACTGTTATGTTTCAACAAGACGAGTTTTTTTTCGTGACTTTTCACATTTTTTCGATTCGAACGTGGTAAAAATTGTCAAACGGTGTTCATCGGGGAACAGTACACATTTCAATTAGACCCCAATGAGGACTCCCCATGTGCAGTGACCCTAACAAATCCCTATAGAGATTTGGGTGCATTGTGAGATCCTCCAACAAATTTGTGCAGAGGATTACGAAAGGATATATTTTTTTTTTATTCCAACAAATGCCGATTGAGAATTTTAAATAAAAAATCATCAAGCGACGTCAATGAGGAATTAGCACGGAATCCACCTGGATTCCAACGTTGCCGTTGATATGGTAGAATCTGGGGACTCCCCAACAAATTTCTGCCCGGGAACATGCACGGGGCTGATTTGGACAGGTATTGTTACGAAAAATCTAAATTTTCCTTGTGGACGTCACCTTTCGAGCCACCCTGTATACCCTGGTACCTCGTGGTCTATTGACAGATGAGAAAAATCGTGAGAATTTTCCAGCGCGCGGAAGCCTCGGCGCTTTTCTATCGCGCGGAGAGATCGATTGCGCAGTTGACGCCATGCTCCTTGTGGCATTGTGTCTACGTACAATAGCTTGATCTATATATCTCTCTCAAAGGATTGTGGAAGCGACGTACAACGTGCATTCGACGTCCGCAAGGTCCGCCGTGTCTTTACTCAATAAAAAAAAATCAATCGAAACGAAATAAACAAAAAAAAGTCACCTTGCATAAATCGTTTCTTCTTTTGCATACAATTATCATTGGAGCTCTGAATCCCTGGCCGATCATGCACGACAGAATGCGATCGATGTGTACAACACGCGGTAAATCATTACGAGCGCTGGTCCAGCGTGTGCAGACGTTTTTGTTTGCGAGAGAGACGCTATCCTTAAGGCTTTTTGCACGTTCGCAGCGATTGAATTACGAAACGCACGCAATCGGCGAAGAAACATATCGTTCACTGGCAGGATGCTTGAAATTTCATATCGCCGTTTTTTTTTTGCGCTCACTCTACGATCGTTTCAATATCCGTGTTGTTCATTGTCAAAAGTAGTTGAGACGAGTGTAATGAAAAATGACGGCCATTAAGACGATTCTCATGGGGCGAGCCGCTTTTCGGCTGGTCTCGTGGAGACGGCGGAATTTTTTTGTTGTTGCCAAGACAGTTCTTACCGATCTTCCGTCGCTGGACCAGAAAGAGAAGTTGAGTTCCAAAGAAACGAAAGAAAATGGAGAGCTATTGTCCTTTCCTTTTCCTTACGGCGCCGCGTTGGTACAACGATCTTAGACACGTAGCGCACCAGAGATAATTCCGTGACAAAATCACATTCCGTTGACGAGTCCACCATTGAATGGTGAACGTTTTTTTTTGCCGCCTGGATGATCCTTGCAGCGCAATGATTTCTGAGTTTTTTTTTTTTGGACTGCCGATTTACGAGGGGATTTTTTTCTACACTTTCTAAGTTCACTGGACGAACGATTCTCCGTAGTCCGGTGATAAAGTACAATTTCGTGATTGACTGCTCCGCCGGTGGCGCGATTCGTGTTGTTGCTTTTTCTTTCTCTGTCTGCTTCTCTCTCTCTCTCTCTCTCTCTCTCTCTCTCTTTCTTCCTCTCTTTATGACTTGTCCGTCACGCACAGGAGACCGCGCTGATCTCCTAGATTGCCAATGCCGATCATTGGCGCGTAGAACGATTGCCTCATCGTTCGATTAACCGACGTAGATTCTCGTCCAGGTGTTACCTGCAACAGCGATACCAAAATCAGGAGAGAAGCCCCCTCGCACGATCTAATGCGGAAATTTGTTCGAGAGTCCCCAGACCGCACCACATCTTTATAGGGATTTGATAGGAAAGCTGTACGTAGGAAGTCCACATTGGAATCCAAGTGGATTTCGCGCTATATCTCGATTGACGTGGTTTGAGAATTTTTTATTCAAATTTCACAACCAGAATTTGTTGGATTTCCCAAACAAAAATATCCTCTTGCGATCCCGTGCACAAATTTGTTAAGAAGTTTCAAGATACACCCACATCTCTATAGGGATTTTTTAGGGACACCGCACATAGGGAGTCCTCATTGGGATCCAATTGGATTCTTCACTGTTTCTCGATTAAGGCCTTTTCAGAATTCTTACCACGTACAAATAAAAAATATGCGAAAAGTCCCGAGAAAAAAACTCGACGTGTTGAAGATACACTGAGAGAAAAGTATTTACAAAAAAAAACCCCATGGTAAAAGAGCGTATAGTCAAATACCCTATAGTTTGTTGACACCGCAATTACAATATGGTTAACAGAACTATAAGCGAAAATTATTTTTTAACCACAAATTCAGCCCTACACTTATGAATGAATTACAAATCGTAGTTGGCAGGCAGAGCTACGGATACGCCGAGCAAATGGATCGGCATGGCCGAGCGTGTGGCTCGGCAAAATAGAAAAAGTTTATTATAGACAAAAGGAGCTCGAAAAGCTTGTAAAGAGGAAATGCAAACTTCAAATGAGTTGCATGAGGAAGAGGAAGGACTGCTTTCTGGTGCTGGAATCGCTGATTAATCGATAGACACTTTATCATTTAATTAAACACACTTGACTTTGAGTTTTTCGTTTGTGAAACTTTAAACGTGTTTTTCTCGAAACGACATTTTTTCAATTTGTAGGAATCATAACTCAAAAACTAATTGATGGATCATCTTCAAATTTGAAACAGGTTTACATAATATAATTTGTCAAAACATGAACCTAAAGTTGGAAAGATTAGATTGTTTAAAACATATTTATTATTGCAAAATGCAGGGAAAAAAATGCTAAAAATCGATAATTTTTTTTCAAACATGTTTATTCCCTTCTCCCTTATCGTTGTCAATTTTCTATCGAGTGAGAAAGTTTATCGTAAGCGATGCTGCGATGTACCGATCTCCGGAGATTTCCCACTGCAAGGGAAGGCTGTAAAATCCTCGATTACGAATTTCGGCGAGTCGTTTCACGACTTCGGAAGTTCCGGAATGATCCTATCGGACGTTAGTCCTCTTCCTTGGCTCCCATAAAAAAAAAAGAAGCCTCCCCCTCTCGCTCCCGAACCTCCGCTGATTACGAGCCGCGACCTGGTCAAACGTAACGGTGACTCAGTTTCGGAGAATCCATTTACAGCTGTTTAGAAAGCGGCGCAAGAAGAAGAGGAAGAGGAGGGAAAAAAAGGTTATCCCATTGTAGTAGCAAGACCGAGAACTCGACCGGCTGCCCCATAGCCACCGGATAATTTCACTCGTGGATACAAACTTTTGATTTCACAAGACGAGACAACTGAGACACATTCTACGAGGACGACGAACCACGCCTGGCCACGAACGAGCAACGGGATCTCCCGGTAGAAAGGCAGAACGTATTGCAAGGTGTCAAAATGACCAGACGTCGGTAAGCAGGAGGCGATCCTTGGACTCTGGGTGCGACAAAGTTGGCCTCGTATCAGCAGTTGGTAACAAGCAAGCCTCAGGATTCCCGTCGATCGAATCTTGTATGCCAATGACAGTAGCGGACGCGCGGAAGGTGCATCGATCTTCTGGACAGCCGACACGCGGGCTGATACTTGGATGGGTGAACGCTCGTCTTGCGCACCGACTAAGAAGCGGAACCTTTCCTGTACTTCCGGTGGAAATAAACTGAATTAAAATACTCGATTAAGCTAACGCGTGAGCTTTTTTCTCACAAGTCAAATTACCGATCTCAATAAATATACTCCGATTTCCATTCAACTGGCCCAATTTATCCAATCTTTGGAGTCTCCCTCAAATACATAGCGAAAAATATTCCAAATAAAACAAAAACAAAAAAACTTGATTAATCAAACGTCCGAGCATTGCTTTTCTCGTACAAATAAAATTATCGATCTTAATAAATTTCGTTCGATTTCGATTCAACTGCCCGAGCCTATTCAATTTTTGGAGCTGCTCAATGAAGTTTAGAAAATTAAAACAATTCCTAGCGAGCAACAACATTTTCAGCACAATTAGTAGCACCGTTCGGAAAATCGTTATTCACCCGTCAAAAAAAGCTTTCGTCTTCATAAAGTAAAATGGATAAATAGCTTCGTAGTTCGCTGCACGTTGGAGAGGGAAAAAAGCGGCGTAATTGCAATGAGAAAATAGTTAAATTGGATTTTCGAACTTACATTTATTTAAACAAATCAACATCGACCTCATTATTACGGGCTGTATATTGTATATAGTTGCACAGGCAATGCATCGCTCTACATACAGGTTACATAGTCCTGTAACACGCGCCATCATTGGTTTCAGGATCGAATCGAGCGACCAAATAATTCGGGGTGTCGTTCTGGGGAGGCGTTGCGGGGGCGGAGGATTGGGGGGCTGGTTCATAGTGGTTAAAAAAAAACAAATAATAAACTAAGAGACTAGAAAATAATGAAGGGACTAGTGTTACGAGCTTCCCTCGTATAATAATGTGTAAATGAGAAGCAACGCAACGAATTAATAATAACGAACGAATTACTATCCCGAAGTTATACGTGGCTAATTAATCCGCAATTTTTTTCTTCTCATTTTTATCCTCCCTTACGTCCCAATTTTTTTTTTTTGCTTTCTTTGTTCAGTAATCTATCTCTATTATACGTAATAACGTCGAATGTGTGACTCGGCCCGATCTCAATCGTTCGATTGTGTACGGATGAAATTGCTAAATTTAACACGAAAAGTTCTAAACAAGTCTCAGATCGCAAACGAATTACTTGATCCAGATGTGTCCGGTACACACACACGCACACACACACACACACATACATATCTATGTGTGTGCCGTATATACACACACACGCGCGCGCATTGGGGTATAGAAGTCTTTCATAAACTATTTTGGCTTCCGCTGTCTCTGTTTTACGCTAATGGCAGCACGGATACACTGTACTTCACCAATCATATTGAAGTTTGCATCGTTGGAACGCGACGAAAGGAGCTCGAACTTTTTTTTTTTTGTAAATCTTGCCTATGAAAAACACTCAAACGTTTTTTTGAGGATCCTTATCCGAAATTTACAGCCCACATTTTCAGGATAAGATTTTAGATGAGAAAGAAAAATGGAAAAACAAAAGAACTTTCGTTGCGTTCCAACGAGGCAAACTTCAACGTCATCTTCACTATTGGATTTTTTAACCTTTTGCTTCGTTTCCTTTTTCGTTAGTTAAATCTTCTCTCTGACTTACAAATAATTATCGAATTCCATTTCGAATCTACATATTTTCAGACTCTCGGAGAATCGTTGAGCGCTTGTGTTCCTTCGCTATTTTTTTTTTTTTCTTCGCGCAATTATCCCTCGTAACGGAATTTGTTTTTTTTTACTCACCCCACCCCCACAATGTACAATGTATATATAATGCAAAAGCGCTCCGAGGAAGAGACGAGAGGTTAATCCGACGTATCGACACTCAAACCGAACCGTGTGTACCACGTGTGTATTATGTTCTTTTTTCCTTCTTTCTTTCTTTTATATACAACGTGAACACCGCGACAACGCGATGCGAAATACATAATTTAATCGATCACAGCACGCAACTTGTAACGTCTCTGGGACGGGATTGCGTCAACGAATCATACCAGTGAAAACAACGAAAGATCTATTTCAGCTCGAAATTTAATTCTAATTTTCTCAGATTTAAGTCTAATTTTACTCTCAATTATCGCTACGGGCGCCTCGTGGCTCTTCGATTTATAGAGTTTTCGCATAAACTTTTTCTATTCCCTTTTTTTTTTTTACTAAAAATGGCTAATGAAAAGATGTCGTGTAAAACGGAAGTTCGTCTTTTCCGGAGTATCAATCACTGGATCATCCGTTGTTCGCGTTATTCCGTTTTCAAATTCTCCGTAAACACCTCGTCCCAAAACACATCGTTGATTCTCCCCGTCAAGCAATCGATAATAGAAATCGGACAAATTCAATTTTGCTATCAGCCGATATATTTCCTTTTTTTTTTAGCAATCAATCGAAACGCAAAAACAGTTGTTGATTTAAACGGAAACTTGAAAACAAACGAACAATCGATATCTCGTATATTTAAAATTACTGCAATTTACCAGCATAATAAACAATCAATTATTCCCCCGTTTTGTCGATTTCCCATCGACAGCCATTAGCAGGAGACCCGATATAATACACGATGGAATGTCTTCGTATGTAACGTATGCAACGTACGTGACAGGACATTTAATATTCCAATGAAAACCAAACAAAGCAAAAAAAAAATAAATAAAATAATTGCGAATTACGCGACTGTCGAGTCGCTCCAAACGACGTATCGGATATTATAATTTTTTGTTTTTTTTTTCTCAACAAAACTGCAACGTCCACTCTTTTATGAGAGTTATACGTGCCTTTTAAAATCACTGCGCACTTCCCATCGATGCTTAATAAGTAAGCAAACATTCCTGTTATGGAATATGAATATCTTTTCGCTAAAAATTATGTATACAGATGTATATATATGTATGTATGTATATATACATCGATGGCGATAATATCAATAAACTTATATTTTTGTAAGAACGAGATCGCAACCCTTTCGGTTCATTTTCTTATGTGTGGGTGTGTTTTTTTTTTGTTTTTCGACCATTCTGATTTCCATCCACTGTCTATATGGGCGTAAGAGCGTCAATAGGGAAAATCAGATTGGCCGAGAAAATACACGAGTCCCCAATAGAGAAGTTCTTGCGTTACATTTACAGAGCAAATAGCCCATTGCTCGTTTCACTCGGCGCTCTCTCTCTCTCTCTCTCTCACGTCGTTGATTTCTACTCCATATATATATAACATTTTCTTGTTAATTTATACGAAGATGATGATACTCGCGATGTTATTCTCGTTAGCTTGTATAAATATTCTATCGTGAAATCGTACAAGGAAGAGAGAAGAACGCATTCATCACAGACACCGTACAGCAGACAATGATGATAATAATAATAATAATATCAATGATATCAATGTTAATTATAATGGATAATATGTTGAAAAAATCGCAACAGCGTTTCAACCGAGTATCGTGCTAGAAAAAAAAGCGTAAAAAATAAATAAATACAATGAATAAATAATGAATAAATAAATACTGAACAACGAATAGTCGCTAATTGCTAATGAATGAGTGAATCCCGACGTAATCGAAGAATATATGGCTTACCCTTTGATACCTCACTTACGTAGCTAAATCGAGTTTTATTCTTTTTTCCATTCGCTCTTTTTTTTCTCTTTCTTTTATCAATAAGTCTACTTAAGTATTGCACGCCCCGGCAGGGGTTTTCCACGCGTCTCACGACATCGTGTTTCGATCACCCACCGAAATTAATGACGGACGATACTCCGGAAAGAAGTAGAAGAAAAAAAAAGTTTTTTTTTTTAAATGCTACAGCGTCCAACCGCGGCGTAACTTGCTCGCGAAACTTCGGTTGTCCCGTAGTTCGTTTTTGTTTTTTCCTTCATTTTGTTTTGTGTTTTTTTTTTTGTTTTCCGTTGCAAAAGTTTGATAACACAGTTTACACTACTAATGTATAATTATCGCGGGTATAATGTGATAAATTTGCTTAGAGCGAATGAAAACCCAGCGCCCCAAAGACACCGATCTCGTTAACGAGATCAGGGACATCCGCACCCACGCACGATGCGCCTGGATTGTTTCATTTGTTCACCACTTATTGTATGTACTCTTTCTCGTCTGTGGTTTTTGTTTTTTTTTTTTTCTTCTTTTTTGCGCCTCGTTTCGTTCTCCGTCTTTCCCTCTCTTCCATCTCCTTTCTCTTTCGATATCTGAGCAGCATGTTATACCTATATATACGTATTTATAGGTATACACGTCTATGTATATATATAATAAATATATATATAGGTACAAGTACAGTGTAAAGTATGATTTTGTTTCGACCCGTTTATGGCGTCACGGCTACTTAGATCCTAATTTTTTTTTTTAAATTATTATCGTTATTCAAATTCTTTAACTCTACCGCTTCGCGTTGATCCGATATCTCCGCAACGTTCACCAACATCATCATCGTCACCAATTTGCTCATTTTTTTTGTTTTCCTCTTGAGATGTTTCTCTTCCTTGCGCCATTTTATTGAACACTATTAACGTCATCAGACTCGTAGTCTTATTCCTCTTTTTGCACACATCTGGAAAAATTTCCCAAACACGATTCGTTTCGTCGGGAATTTGCGAATATCAGCGCGACGCACTTCACTCGTTCTTCTTCATTGATATAATCGCGTGTCATGTTGAAATGTACATTTTTTTTACGTCCTGTCTCGTTCGTTCTCTGCCTCACGACTTTTTCATCCCTCTGCTTCTATATATATCAATAATTGCAGCCACCCCCGCGAGACCTGAGCCAACCATGTTCGCAGCCCGCGGCGTCGCGTCTCCATTTTTATCGAGCCTGGAATCGGAATTTTGCTGAACACTCGCCTTGCTTTTTTTTTGTTATTTTATTTCTTAACAATTTCTTCTTTCTCCCTTTCGTTAGCTTCGAGCCTTCGCGTGTCACGACCGAATCGTTTCTCGGCAAACTCTTTCCGCATAGGCCGACAAACGTCAACGTCATTTGCGATTTTAAAATTTTCTTTGTATTTATTTTCTTCCCTTCGTTTTGCTTTGTATACTAGACCGGCCTTTGTAACAAAAAAGAACGACGATTCGCGATCTAGGCTCGTCTGAAGACTTTTTTCCGTCTTATCGAGAAATTTTCTTTATTCTTGGTGTTTCACCATCTGTTTTTTTTTACCGGGCCTCTTTGCCGCGGCAGACACAATGTGAGAGGAAGAGTGTGTGAGAGAGAGAGAAAGGTGACAGTGTATGACCCCAGTCTCTGTCGTATTGTCCACGTTCTTTAGATACGTTGAAGTAGCAATTGTTGCAGCAAATTTCCAATAGGAATTGCAGTGAAGAAGAATCTTCCGAATTATTGTAAAATTAGAGTTCGGAGGCCACTGGGGAAAAAAAAGAATGTCTGGATGAAGAAAAAAATGATTTTCTCGACGTAAAAGAACAACGAAATGTGACCAAAATGAATGGAAAAGATGTTATCTTTCTCTCTCTTCTAACTCAGGCTAAAACATGTCTACGAACATCAAATTTTGGGGCCTAAAACGTAAAAATTATTCGCCTCGCGTCGTTAACCGGAAGAGGAACTGAAATCTCGTCCATTGACCAGGCGACTCTACGCACGAACAAAAAGATTGGGTTTTCGTGTAAGCTTCCGGAGCATTGAATATTGATGATCCCGAAACTTTGGAATCGCGTGTTGCAATCGTTTGGAAAATGTTCATGCGTGTTCGCTGCAAAATTTTTCTCCACTGGAGAGCAAAGTATCGCTATTGCATTCGAGTAATGCGCGATCGGTTCAGCGAAGCAAAGAATGCACGAAGGCAAACGGACATCACGCACAAGCGCATCCAGGCGCGTCAGTCTTTTGTCTAAAGCGATTGCGACGGAAAGAACAAGAAAGAAAGAAAAGAAAAAAAAAACGAAAAATGCAATACTCGAGTTCATACAGTCGTGACGTACTGCCGGACCTCGGGAGACTCGGAGTCCATGCTGGAGAACCAAGGATCACCGAATCTGGATGCTTCCTCGCTCTTGGCTCTACTGGGTCCGCGCCTGCCCTCGGAAGAACGATAACGCGGCACTTCTTCGCTCTGGGAACGTTTGGCAGCGCTAATGGCGCTGCTCTTGGGCACTTCGAGGAGTGCCTTCGAGCGCATCAATTGGGGTCTCATGCGGGACTTGGGTTCTTCGCTGGAGGCTCGCACGAGAGTTGCGATTGGCAATTGGAGCTTTTCGGTGCCAATGTGGTGTTTGCTCTCAGAGCGACCGCGTAGGACGCGTTTCCTCGAGGCACCGTGACTCTTGACGGTGGCTCTCTTGGGCGAGGGTGGTTTCGGCCGTTTGACCGGACTGGCCGGTTCCAGAGGCGACCATACAGGTGGTGAGAGATCCTCGGGCGAGGAGTATCTCTTCGGTGGCGTTTTCTCCGGTGATTCGTCCTTCCAGGCGCCCTGATAAAGCGGGAAGGGTGATATGACGTTGAGAAAACGCCAGCGTTCCTTTTCCTCTTCGTCCTCGACGTGGCTAGGCGTAGCGAGTGGTGGTGGATAACACGGAGTCGGATGCTGAAGTGGTGATCTGTTCGGATCATCCTCGGGTGACGGCAGATGTCCAAGAGTCTCGTCCAACGGTGAACCGTCGTAGGGAGTCCATTTGATGTCGCTTATGTGCTTCGGTTCGCGTTTCTTTATGCCAATGGTCGGCAGCGGTGAGTATCCCTCGTAAGGCGCCCATTTAGCATCGGTTATCGTGATTTCCGGTGATATAAGTCTCTTTACAACGCGATTGTTCAGTCTGAGCATTCCTCTGGGATCAGGCTCGGGTGAGATGCTCCTTCGTATGCTATACTTCGGTCGTTCCTTAAGGCTCTTGCTCTTGGCACCCTCGGCGAACGAGTCTTGGCCCTTTCGCCACTTCGAGTCTTTGCGCTCAACGGGCAACGAGAAGTGCGGCATCCCGGCCCATCTCGAGCGTTGAGCTTTGGTGCGGCTCTCGTCGCTCGGACTCACCAATGCGGTTGGACGTTCCTTGACGTCCCATTTCTTGGACGCACCGGTACTCACCACAATGGCCTTTTGTTGCACCAGCTTACCGCGTTCCTTTGCACGCGTCGGTGCTTCCTTGGTGGACGGCCTCGTGTCCGCGCTCACGTGTTTCTTCAGCTCGGGTCTCTCGCTGGTGGCGCTTACAACTCTTGGCTCTTCGGTCGTCAAGGACTTGGCATAAAGCGTTCTAGTCTCGGGATCCTGGAATCTTGACTTCTTATCGACGAGGGGTGACGGTGAAACGGTCGTTATCGTTTTGGGACACGTACATCGAGGCTTTGGATTTGGCATTACCTCGGGCACCTGAAGAGTCCAACCGCCGACGACTTCGCCCCGTGCTGCCATTCTCGAGTCGTCGCTCAGATGCTTGCGCAAATCGTGGGGCGGCGTTAACAAGTGATCCGGAGGAATCGACCACTTGTCCGTCTCGGCGCTGTGATGCTTCCGAAGATCGCCACGCTCGTGCGGCTTCTTCTCCTCAGGTGTGAGATTATGACAGCTGCACTTGACCCTCCGTGTCGTATCGACGTCCGTCTTGGAAGTGTGGAGCTCCCAGCGATACTCGTTCCCGTCCATCGAACTTTTCGACGGCAGTTCCCCATCCAGAGCGTCCTCGGGTGACAGCAAACTCGTGGTCGCCCATCTCGGCTCGACGCTACGAAACTTTCGTAGATCCGGCCTCTGCTCGCGCTGCTCCTCGTGGCCGCTCGTACCCGCCGCCCACCCGTCCGCGAACAATGAACTTATAGCTTCGCAACTGCAGGCCCTCGGTGGTAATTTGCTCTCGAGGGGAGTCGCCCCAATCGTATCCAAATCTTCGATCGTCCACGATATTGCGATCCTCCGTAATTTGCCGCAATCGTGACAACGACCCGATTCACCGTCCCATCTTCGATTACTAGCCTGCGCCTGCTGATCTTGCTGTTTCTGATGCTGCTGCTGCTGCTGTTGGTGCTGCTGCTGCTGAGGGAGCTCCTGATGCGTGCTCGAGGTCGACGGCGCCGTTGTGTCATGCTGCGTTGGCCGTTTTCCCTGATGTCTCGATTCGTCAGAGGGTCGTAACGTCGCATCCGTGCTTGGCGATGCGCACGAACAGATGTGTGTAGCTCCGTCAAGCCGCCTTGGTGGGAACCGCGACTCCGGAGACAACGAGGCTCCGCTCGAGGCCGCTTCCAGTAAGACTTCCGCGTTCACCGGCACCGCAACCCTGGCATCACATAATCGTCAGGTCAAATAAGGCTTTCTCGACTAATAGCAGCAACGCGAGAAACGAGGAAAGTGTAATCAACGACAGGCAAACCATTAGTCATCATTTTTGTTTTCTTTCTTTTTTTTCTTTTAGGGAAGTGCAAGATTGCGCGCGTTTGTTACGTACAGACCCTTCGGATTTTATAGGATGTCGTTCGCCCACAGCCGACTCCACGGGGTCTCATATACCTTGAGCTCGGTGAAGATTTCCGTGAAGAATCCAGGCTCGCTGTTGATTCGCAACATTTTGGAGCTCAGGCGATTGACGATCAGGAGGCAACGGTCCCAAAATTTGTCCTTGCTGTCCTCGACGAGGAACGGCTTCAGGGGGTAACTTATCTCGTTGCCCATGTAACTGTAGCTCAGGTAGAGACACGTCAGAACGGTCGCTTGAAGTTCTCGCTCCGAAGCCTCCTCCCCGTCGACCAATTCTCTCACTAGCATGTACACGAACACAACGTTGGCGGGATTTATGAACGGAACGTCCTGAAACAATTGTGCGATTACGGTTTTACCTCTGATCTTGGTAATCAATCTGGTAAAGAGCCTCCATCCTGTTTGTCTCGGCTGTCGGCTCAAGATTGACGTTCACCAGTCTTGAACTATCGGCATGAACATTGATAAGAATTTTTCGTCTTATTTTGGTATTTCACACGATCGCTCGCTGAACATCACACACGAGTATGACGCGTCGTCCTACCTAGGACCTAATCCAGAAATATCGTTGCTCTAGCAACTTTTACCAGACTACACAAACATATCGCAGGACCCACATCGAACGGATGATACGGTTTAAGCTTAAACTTTCCATCCAGACAGACCCGTGAAGATATTGTCGTAGGGATTAAATCGGATTCCCATACTTGTCCCCACTTCCTGATACGGATCTTGGGACTACCCAACAAATTTGTGCACGGGATCACGAAAAGATGTTTTTCTTTTGAAGACCCAATGAAGTCCGGTTGTGATTTTCGAATAAAAAATTATTAAAACGACGTCAATCGGGAAATAGGGCGGAATCCACTTAGATTGCAATGTAGACTTCCTACATATGGCGTCTTTATCAAATCCCTATAGGGAAGATCTGGGGGCTCCCCAAAAAAATTTTGTACGGGAACGGTTATCGTAGACAAATTAGATTTGGTGTTCGCTTGGGCGCTTGGAGAGACTCAGGGACCTTCTTATCGATCCAACCACGAAAATTGCTATGTTATAACCGCGTCTAGAATATTCGCAACCAGATTATTCATAATCGGTTCAACATCACGAAGATTATACAAATTGCCTAAGGAAGACCCGCGGACTACGACGTTTTATCACGAAAGCCGAAGTTTCCACACCGATCGCCATACATTATGCAAGACGTCTCGCGAAGCATTCAAAATGCGTATTTTTTTTATTCGATCGATCGGAAACAATATCCATTCGATCGAAACCATCGAAAAGCTGAAATCCCACATAAGCTCTTAGGGAGTGTTCATCCTCAGACATCGAGCTCCATGAAAACCTATATTCCAAAACTTGGATCCTAGATGACGAATACCCACGCAGATATTTTTTAGGGAGCCCCCAGATCCACATCATTATAGGGATTTGATGGGGACGCCCTATGTAGGCAGTCCACATTGGAGTCCAAGTTCTATTTGTAATTAAATAAAAATATCCTCTCGTGATTCTGTGCACAAATTTGTTGAGAAGATGCACCTACATCTCTACAGGGATTCGTTAGGGACGCTGCATATAGGGAGTCCTCATTAGGATCTAATTAGATTCAACAATGTTCCCGATGACCGCCATTTGAGAATTCTTACCACTTTCGAATCGGAAATATCTGAAAAGTCCACCACGCATGCGGTGATATTATGTCAAAGGGCAGTAAAATCAATAACAAACGCTAACTACAGTGGATTTTCAGTGAATCGAATCGAATTTTAAGATATACTGTTTTAAGAAGAAATTTACACTTTTTTAAGATCCACTTATTTTGTCTATCAATATATTTTGTTTAGAAAATTCAATTTACAGAATGCAATGGGCTCCATCAAGAATCGGATCGGATTCGTATATTGGATTCTAAATGGAAATCCCTATTAGAATCCGAAGTACGAGCGTGACGTTTTAGTATAGGGATCCCTATCAGGAAGTAGGGACAAGTATGGGAATCCAACCGGATCCCTACGAAAGTTGATACACGGGTAGAGAATTCTGAAAGATTATTTCGCAGCCTCCTTCACGCGAACGGATGTTGAACACTTTGGTCGCAGCTACAGATGTGATTGGAGCGGTAAATCGACGTCCTCGTAGCGTCATCCTCATCATCAGCATTATCAACAGCATCAGGATCATTAGGTAGGCCGGGCGTTCGAGTTCTTCGCGAGTCATTAGCGAATTGGAACGTGGTGTGGCTCACGACTCGATTTAATTATAGTACAAGTAGCGTCTGTGTCGTACGGGTATAAGAGGCCTATCAAGGTACATTGGCTGACCCGGGTTGGCACAAACATACAAACACATACACATACAGGGAGGGAGAGTTGCAGCGTGGAATATATCCATCGAGCAAGTGGTCGATGGTGTGTGCACGTGCAACAACAAAACGGTGATACCTCACGGTTATCCGGGAGGATCGATGCCCTCGATACAAACGTGTCTCTCCTATCTATACGTTCCCTTCGGTAAATTGCATCCACCTGCTGTTACTGCTTTGCTGGTGGAGCGAGCGAATGCGCTCGCGCTTCGTACACGCTGTTGCTACACGAGTCTCATTGAAAGCGGCGCTGCAACTTGGTAGCTATCCCGGTTTACTAGCATCGCAGCATCACTCGTCCACGCCCCATGGCGCCCCAAGGTTTGTGCATACGCCACGTTTAACCGTTCAGCCAGGCCGTTCTATCCAGTGTACAACTCTCTTTCTCTTTATCGGTTGCTCCCTTTTTCCTACTCTTCATCTCTCGCCCGCTATCCGAGAAGATGCGAAGCGTTTCGCGGTAATATAAACAGCTCACGCTTCAAAGGACTCGCAGGCTCTCTTGGGGAAGAAGCACAGCGTGTGTGGGTGTGTGTGTGCGCATCTGCCTGCGAGCTTGGAACGTAGAAATTACGACACGCGGTAAAAGCTGAGGGCACAGCACCCTGGGAGTTCATCCTCTCGAACAAATACCTTTGTTCCGTATGACAACGTTAGCGTATTATTGAGTTACTATGGCGGATGAGGCCGAAGCGGTAAGTGCTTTGACCGTTCACTGGTCAACGTTGCGCGTCTTGCCTCACGTAACGCTAAAGTTCATACAAGTCGAGCCTACACGTCGATCATGCTTCATTTTTATTCTACTCGTGGCAATGGGTCACTCGTAAAGAGCCTGGGAAAAGAAGCCAGTAGGTATGTTCAATCCAGGAATAGAAAATCGACCCGAAGGATTTGTCATTATCTTTTCGGCGCTAGAAGAGCATTCCAATCTCATTGATCATTTCAATCGCCCCTCACAAAATGTTGTAACCATTCTTCGTATCTCTCCGCGAAGCTAGTTCGATTCCGAATTTCTAATATTTCCTTGAGGACCAGCCACTCTACCGGACTGTTTCAAGTCTCAAGTCTCAAGTGTGCAAGACGGAAGATGTGGGGCTGAGAAAAGGTGGTGTTCAAGAAAACGAAGTGAGTGAAAACGCGTGAGAGAGAGAGAGAGAGAGAGAGAGAGAGAGAGAGAGAGAGAGAGAGAGAGAGAGAGAGAGAGAGAGAGAGAGAGAGAGAGAGAGAGAGAGAGAGAGAGAGAGAGAGAGAGAGCGAAAGAGAGCGCGCGTTCTGTGCAGTGGAACGGTCGCGGCGGGGGCCGTCTACGGTGACGATGCGGGGTTGCTATGGTTCGGTCGATATTCGCAGGGGTGAGCGCCCTGTTCAGTCCCGGCTGTGTGTGCTTCAGCCATATTTCATTTGTTCGGAGTAATTTTTTTTTATTCCCCGAACGCGGATAATGTTTTAATTGAGTTAGCGATACGCGTTTCACGCCGAGGACGTATGTACATTGTTCGTGGTCGTTGGTCACGGGCACGCTACAGACGGATTATCATCGCGATGCCGATTCGAATTGCCGCAATGCTTTTCCATCAGCCGGCCACAAAACTTCGCGGAAGCAATTGGATTATATGTAGTATTTTTTTACAATTCGATTAGGACCAATCGATACGCTGAGCTTCCAAGATCATTGAATAACACGAAAATAAAACGGCCAACGGTACATCGACAATCAAGATGAGAAACTTCATCGCTCCCTGGATCTTCCATTGATGGCCCCGAAATTTATCAACGTCGAAATCATCGGACAATAAGAAAAAACAACACATTAGCAATTCGACCTCTTCAACAACCTCCTTTGTCATCCATTTATCACCACGATCTATCACCGCTGAAACAAAAACTCGGAGCCAAATTCCCGCACACCAGTATATGCGTAATTCCACTGGGACGTGCGTCATGCCCGTTCGTACATTGATGGCAAAACCGGTCGACAAATTCTCCAACTCGTAAAACAAATAAGTGTACACTTCTCGCCGACTCAACCCGCGGGCTGTACCGTCCAAATCAATTATGGAAATTCCTCTCTGACCTGTCACAATAATGCAAACGACATGTGTTGTCCTGCCTCGGAATGATCAACGTTCGAACAAAGTTCGCAACGACTAACGAATCAGGCGTAATTCACGTCGCATTGCAGTGAGGAAAAAAAACGTGTACCTAATACCATGTTCGACACGTAAGGTTGCCTTAAACACGTGATAAATACCAAAGATCGTATATGGTAGCTTGTAATGGGATTACCGAAGTCCTCTCATGACGCACAGACGTCGAGGCTCACGGCTCGGGACTTTTGTATCGCTGAAGAAAAATCGATAGATACATATGAAGCAAGGAGATTTTGAACTCGTTGTATATATGTAACATTGCCTATTAGCTGACTCTTTGGAGCACAGTCCTTGAAGATCATCGATAAAATTAACTTTCCCCAAAAGTATTTATATTCACTACTAAAAAAATCTACCAACAATTTCGCTCGTTATACGCATGCGTGTACTCATACGTACGCACCGTCTGCATTGCTAAGTGAAAGAGAACAACCGTCAGGGTCTGATATTTGTGGTCAATGACCGCGCACAGTCGGTGGAGCTTCGCCAGGCTGTAAGGCGAATTTTGCGGGGGTTGAGAGGTTGGTCTACCGATAAGGCTACAGTCCAAATCCCGCGTCTGCTCCGTTACAACTACCATCGCTGATATTCTATAGATCCATCCTACACTGACTAGCGGTCGGAGCTAAAATATGAAAAGGTACGAAAAAGCTTCGATTGCCAAATTGAAAGCGCAACTTTGATGATTTAAAGGACGGCCTCGTTCAGCCCAAGTCTGCGAGGCTGCGACTCAAGGGCAAGGGAGCATGATGTATTTTTAGCACGGCTATTCAACTGGTGTGCCAAGAGATTAGAAGGGACTACGAATCTTGGTTTTCAATGAGGTGGTGTCTCCTCGACCGATTTTCTTGCCGAGGCAACCTTGCATGAAATATTTTAGGGTCTTGGAACGTACATCTTGGGTAAGATAGAGATTGATGTATGGATGTGAACCACGAGAAAGCTCTTCATCGATCGTATGAATTTTTCATCAATCAGCACGGTAAAGTTCGTGATTAATTGATGAAATATCATCAAGTAATTGTTTTCTTCTTTCTTTGGAACCAAGTTTAGGGCTCTATTGTGAATACAACATATGGATGAAGCAAATGGGAAATACCTTTTCCAGCTTGATGCATATGGCGCGCAAACGATCCCCTTCAACTAATTCTCTCCGCAGCATATTGCGAATCGGGAGGTCCCCGACCCCATCGCTTTACGATACTTATTACATATGATACACGGGCAATTCTATTACTTACTCTGGGAGTATAGAGATCCTTCCAGAATCGAAGCAAGACAAATATTTAATTCGTGGTGTTTCGTCTCCCTGAATTGAACGATTGATTGATGAAAAATGCGACTCACCTGCCATCCTTGAAGAAGCAAACTCCTGTCTACGGTTCTTAGCCACATGACAGCGTCACCGGCTTGAAAGTCCCGCAGTCTCGTGCACTTTCCGTGCAGATATACGCCGAGGCACTTGAGCAATTCCGAGGTTGACGCTTGAATCACAGTTTTCCTAGGTGGCAGAGGCTTTTGCACGAGTTTCTCACACGTTGGATTGTGCGTCGTGTGATTGTTGTTGGATAACGGTGGTTTGGTCTGCATCAAACGTCAAACATAAAAGCAACTCCCGAGAAATCGTCAATGGAAGCGATTCCGTTTCTTTTCTTTTATTTTTTTTTTTCTACACACGTTTGTTGATTCGATTGTGGCGAGGGATAAATAGCGCTCGGCGAGAAGCAATCGCTCGTACGAACCTCGCAATGAGACTGAGACAGTACGCGATTGTGAATTGTATGGCAATACGCGTGTTGTGATAATAGCGTTTATTATCGCGGCAAAAGAAACGAGTCGAGCCGCGAGAATTGCGCGACGATTACGATGCATATCGACCTCTTGTACTGGTATGTGTGCTCGTGCGTGTGCTTATACGTTGGTCATGTACAAGTCGATAAATATGTGTTCACAAATATAATTCGGACGCGTTTACAATAGAATTTCCTCGCTACGGTGTCAAGGTCCGCGCTGATGTTGCACACTTTTCATTTTACTTTTGTCAATAGCAATCGTGCTGACTCCGATCGATAACGAGCGTAAGTCAACTCGGATCATATGACGTATTCGTGCATGTTTGCGTATGCATGTATATTGAATATTCTCTTTACGTTGCTGACCGGCTTTGACTCGGGATCAACAGCTTTGACGTTAAAACTATGTGCAATAAAAACAACAAACAATGCCCCTTGAAAAATGGCATAACTTTGATGAATTCTTTGCCGAATGACAGATATGTATATTCGCACGCTATTGTATCGGAGGATAGAAAGGATCCATGAGAAACATCAACGTACCATCAAGACCATCGGACAACGGTTCAAAGGTGCTTTTCCTCGGGCATTCGGAAAAATTGAAACGTTATACACTCGTACTCTTATACCTGCGTATGTGTACATTCTACACCGAGTTTATTTGTTACGAGTGCGCGAAATAAATAGTACGACGCAACGTAATACACCCGACCAAAAGTTCGATCAACCGGAGTCAAAGACCCGAGGCACACGCACACACGTTTTAACGGCGACGTAGAAAATTTGGACGACGATCGAACGGTCGTCAAGGACACGGAACGGAAAAAAAATTCTTCGTCGCTTTCAACGCGTGGACTGACTCGAATTATTCGATTAATCAAATTGGGGCTGACAAACGAGTTTCAAATTTTACACGTTTACTTTTAATTTGCGATCCTTGGAATTGTGGTGATTTTCGAATTATTGATGACAGACAAACGAATGGAAACGTGCTTACGGAGGCCGAACAAATCACCCAGGTACCCGACTGTTCGGCCACTGGAGTAATTCACGATAATCGGTTCGCGGTATCGTCGACACGATATTTGTGTTCGACACAAATGGCTGTTTACAATTACGTTTTCTTGAGCTCGGTTGTCGTGCAGGCATCGATGTTGTCGACGGCTATACAGACCGCTAGGCGAGAATGCTCCAGAGACACGGACAAAGAGGCTCTCTCAGCAAAAAAAAAAAGACAATGCAGTTCGTACGAGCGAAAAAATCTACGTTTCGATCGCGATTGGGAATATTTGTAGGAATGGGGAAAACAGGAAATTACGTTACGATGAATTTACGAGAGGCGCGGGGGATAAGGGTAAAAAAAAACAAACGGCATTGTACTCCAGGATCGATACGAGGAGCAACTCACCTGAGGCGTCTGTATGTTCTTGTTCTTGTCGACAATTGGAATATTGTCTAGTGGCTGACGGAACGTGATGTTTTTGTTCTTGTTGTCAAGTTTCTTCTTGTTGTTATTTGCCGTGCTGAATCGCTTCCACGAAAGGGCGTTAATGAAGAGCGAGTGTTTCTTGAGATTCTTCTCCAGAGCGATCTTCTCCGATATGATTCGAGCATTGCCATTGTTGTTGAGATTGATGTTGTTGTTTTGAAGCGAATTGTTGTTCGTCGGTGGATGATTGTTCTGGGTGGTTGGTGCGGGGGCGACCGCAGCAACGCTCTTGTTCTCGCGATTCTTCGCGTTGTTGAGCTGCTCGTAATTGAAGTTGTTTAGGGTGAAGTCAGTGGTCTGAGGATGATGTCCACCCGGCAGATAGCCGGAACCTCGACGATCGCGGGGACTGAAGGATAGCACGGTGCCCATGTTCGATGACTGATTGTTGCCCGGCTCGCTGGATTGATGCTGCAACTGATGCTGTTGGCCAGTCGTTTGCAACGAATGGATTTGACTCTGACTGTGGCTCTTGGTCAGCTGTGGCTGATGTTGATCACGTTGGGGTGGAGGATGCAGCTGATGTTGGGACTGCTGCTGCTGCGACTGTTGTTGGGGCTGGCTTTGTTTGGGTTGAGTGTTTTGAGGCGGAAGAGGAGGCGGCGGTGGCCGTGGCGGACTCAGAGTCGTGATCCGCGGCGGTGGTGGAGGTGCCCAAGATATCGAGACCTCCCGTGAGGGTCCCGTCAGCGGGGTTGCATCCCCTGGCTCTATGGCCTCCTCCACGACGGGACCCACAACTTCGCTCAACCGTCCTCCCAGCCTGCTGCCTTATTTCCTCGAGGCAATTCAATACCGCTCTCTCTCTCTCTCTGTCTCTCTCTCCTCTCCCTATCACTATCCTGCTTTCTTGCTCTCTCTCTCTCTCTCTCTCTCTCTTTCTCTCTCCTGTCTTTTCTCTCCCTTCTTGAATAACTCGCGCACCTTGCTCACCACTCTTCACACCTCCGCACACTTTGTTTTCTCTCCTTTGAACGATCACCCTCGCGAAACGCGACGCCTCGTCGCGTCTCTCTTATCGCTCGCGCGACTTCTTCTCTATCGCAACGGAAAATGCTTCTTGGCCACGATGACGACGACGACGACGGGGACACTCGCACGCGCCCTCCTCCCTCTTCCAACGACCGAGGGAACACCGTGAAGCGCGAGTATGGCGCTCGATCAATAACACACCGCTAAACGTCGACGCGCCAATTCCGAAGGCTCGCTTTTTTTTTTCTTCTAGGACAAGGCGCTCGCTCGTTACCTCTCCTTCCACAACCCCTCGTGACCGAGGCTCCTACGAAGACTGCAAGGGGTCTCGTATCAAGGGATGATCACGAACAGCCCGACGAGGGAGAGAGAGAAAGATCGAGCTTCTCTCTCTCTCTGTATGTTTGTGTGTGTGTGTGTATGTGTGTCGCTGGCTGTGCGCGTATTTTTTTCTCTTTCGTAGGCTCGCCTCTATCCTCGCTCGTGGATCTTAAGGGATACACGAGATTCTGGTGGAATCCACCACCCTGCAGCCCTGCGCGAACGCCCCCACGCGTCGAAAATTGAACTCACGATCAGGCGCTGATGCCGCGCACGGGATGTCGGCCAACGAGCGAAATGGCGAACACACGATCGATCTCTCTCTCTCTCTCTCTCTCTCTCTCTCTCTTGCTGTCTCTCTCGCGTCTTCGGCACACAGGTAAGTATAAGATATTCTACGCAGGAATATACCGATCGTTTTTCACGCGCAGTACACTCGTGGATAATTATGCGCCAAAGACATTTAACGTCTTACGAAAAAAAATTGCCGAAAACTGAAGGGGGGAAAAAAGAACACAGTTCTTTTCTCTTCGGTAGAATGCGAACAAGATCTCGTCGGAAATCACGATGAGTGAAGCAATTCGACGCACACTCCGCCTTTTGGAGCTCATCAACCCTTCCTTCCAATAATCGACAACCCCTGATTGTTCTACGTGATTATAATTTCTGCATACATTACTCGAACAATTCTACCGACATTTATTTTCACTCCGAACTGTTCACTCTGTTCATTTTTCCCCGTTAGATCACGACCAACGATTGTTACCTCGCTAATTTGTGTGCCTGGCGAAAATTGCTAGCCAACTTTCGCTGCACGTTGAAAAAGCCTAACGGTACGTCGAGGATTTTTTTTTTTGTTTTTCTTCCATTGACCGAAGCACGTCCGCACTTTTGTCGTTTGTGATAAAAACTGTCGTCGCACCTTCGGGAAGACGGAAAGTACAACCCTCTCTCTCTTTCTCTCTCTCTCTCTCTCTCGTAGGGCACCCTCTCACTTCCTTGCTCTTCGCTTGGTCGTGCGTGCTGATACTCTCTCTCTCTCTCTCTCTCTCTCTCTCTCTCTCTCTCTCTCTCTCTCTCTCTCTCTCTCTCTCTCTCTCTCTCGCTCTCTCTCTTCTCTCTCTCTCTGTCTCTCTCTCTCTCTCTCTTCGCTCTCTCTCTCTCTCGCTCTCTCTCTCTCTCTCTCTCTCTCTCTCTCTCTCTCTCTCTCTCTCTCTCTCTCTCTCTCTCTCTTTCTCTCTCTCTCTGCCTCTTCTTTCTATTGCTCTCGTCGCGCCAGGACACGAGCAGGAGAGCTGCCAACTCTCGTCGCAACCTCGCTGCCAGTGTGGCCGCTCTCACAACCGACCAGTCAACATCTCTACGTTGATACAAACATATATATATGGATCTTCAGACACATGGACAATTCGTACGTATACGTAGCGCCGTGTCTCGTACGCCCCATAGAATTCCGTGCGCGCGCAAACGTTCGATAAACGCAAACGGCGAACGTCGATTGTCGGGGGTGGTGACGAGATGGCGGCGGTGGTGGTGGTGGTGGCGGTGGCGACGCGACGTAGCGAGGGGGGTGCCAACCGAGCAATAAGAGAGCCACGAGGACGAGTGTGGGCGAAAGCGATATGATCGAGAGTGTGAGCGAAAAAAGAATATATATATATGGTGACACTGATAAGGGATGAAGCGCCTGGACGCCCAAGGGTTCAAGTAGCATACCAATGTTGAGAAAAGGTAAGAAAAAAGGATTCTTACAGTAGCTCAATCTGAGACCAGACACACTCGAGGGCTATCACGAATTCTAGAGACAAAACGTAAAGTAGTGAAGAAAAAAAAAGAAGGATTGGAAAGGGATGAATACAGCTGCGAATTAAGCCGGGTGGAATGGGGACGGAAGATGATCAAAATAGAACTTCACGATATTGGAACGGGATGATGTGACGCAACGAACATCATAACGTATTTATATTAAGGGAGAGAACGGGGAAACAAACACAACTGAGGTCATTTTAAGTGACGAAGGGCATAAGGATCCGGAATTGTGAATGGAATTGTCTACTTCTCTAGAAAGCGAGATTTTTTTTTGTAGTACGGGTTATCCAGTGAATGTTCAACATTTTCTTGGATTAGGGGATAGGCAAGTTTTTCGGTCGTCACGTGGTCTACTGTCTACTTATTTTTTAAGATGATTATTCTCTAATAATGAGCCAAGACGTTACCGAAAATATATTTAATAAATGGTAGTTGTTGGTGGATTTTTCATTCTTGTGTCCCAATTCTATACATTTGTGCATCGACTCTACTGGCCTTTCTATACGCCCAATAAAAAAAACCGAATTTTTATGCTGTACTCTATTTTCTGTAGTCGCTAATGACACAAAGGCACGAGAACAAATGATGGATTTGAATACCATTGTCCGCGGTTTCGTCGTCCGCGTCGTAGAGAAACTCTGTTCACGGTTGCAGGTATAATGGAGCTCCGTGGCCCGTAAACCTACCCCATTTGGTCATTATCCACTTTCGTATCTGGGAAAAAGGAGAAGGAGCACGCGGGCAAACAAAATGGCAAATAAATAGGGACAATGAGCCAGCGGTCTGTTACACTCGCAGCCGCAAATGTTATGTCATATTGCTCAATGGAAAATAGACTTACTCAGGTTTCCGAAAATACATGACAGTTATTCTTCTCAACAATGACCTACTTGTGTAACGTATTCAGTTAGAATTTCGGGAAGATTAATCTTGCTCGTAAGCGCATTGAAAAAATAAATAAAAATCATTTTTACTTTGAATGGATCATATTGAATGTATTTTATTTAAAATTCAATCGTTGATCATATCCAATTTTTTTAAAAGAAAGACAATCGCTCACGGTAACAAAATGCACTTTAAATCCGGCAATATTTATTCGGCTCTTGGAAATGCGTTCTGAACCAGAAAATATTTCCATGGCTCCAGGAAATACGTTTCGATGCAGGCAGTATTTATTCGGCTCCAGGAAAAGCGTTTTAAACCAAGCAGTATTTATTCGACTTCAGGAAACGCGTTTTGAAACAGGCAATATTTGCTTGGCTCCAGGAAAAGCGTTTTGAACCAGGCATTATTTATTCGGCTCCAGGGAAAGCGTTTCGAAGCAATATATATTTACAGGGCTCCAGAAAATGTGTTTTGAACCAGGTAATATTTATTCGGCTCCAGGAAAAGCGTTGTGAACCGTGCAATATTTATTTGGCTCCAGGCGAAGCGTTTTGAAGCAGGCAATATTTATTCGGCTCCTGAAAATGCATCCTGAACCAGGCAATGTTTATTCGGCTCCAGAAAACGCGGTTTGAACCAAGTATTATTTCCACGCTTCCAAAAAATACGTTTTAAAGCAAGAAATATTTATTCAGCTCCCGGAATTGCGTCCTGAACCAGACAATATTTATTCAGCTCCAGTAAATGCATTCTGAACCAGGCAAGATTTCTCCGACTCTGCGAAATACGTTTTGCGCCAGGCGTTATTTCCTCAGCTGCAGAAAAACCTGATTTTTCTGTGCCCTCTAATTCAACGCTGACTCGATTGGAAAACCCTAATTTGTAGGGACTGTTATTGATTGCAGGCTCGAGTAACGAGGCTCGAAGTAGCAATGTCGAGATTATATCGAACATCGTGACCGCGAGGTAGTGAAGAGTCGCTATAGTGTAACATTCGATCACACCTCATGGCGCTTGGTCGACGCTCAGAGCTACGCTTCCGCAAGCACACAGTTGTACGGTATACATAGACTCGCGCAATGACACTGCGGCGGCGAAACATTGGCCTGTACGTCGATTGATTCGGCGAGTTCGGCGGCAGCAGCACACAGCCGAGTAAACGAGTAGTGTCGCACAGTAGATACGGTTATGCCTGGGCGGCCGAAAATATCGTCATTGAACACACCGCATATTCGAACAAAAATACTAATAATACTTAGCCCAATAATAGTGAACGCACGTGGGTGTGCGGTTTCGGCGATCTCCTGCATCAAGCGGCGTAGGGCTGGGCCACTACTCGGATGGGTGGCTGCTTAGCCACGCTCACTAATTTTTTTTAAGAACTCAACAAACGTAGTTTCTTTTTTCTGCCCGTCAGAGTCGCTGTCGAGAGGGAAATAGATCGAACAAGAGGCTTCCCATGGAAGAAGAGACGTTGAAAAGGCTCGACTTTTCTTCAGCCCCTTGACAAGGCTTTCTCGAATCGTATGACCCAGATGTTAAGCATTCCTTTTTTTCCACAATTTTTCACTTTATTTTTCCAACGTAGACGCGGTACGGCTACTCGGTTGAAGCTCGTCAAAAAATTTACCAAATTAACTTCAAATCGTATTTACCAAATTAACTCTTCGCACAATTCCTTAAATAAATTAAAAAAAAAAATGAACAGACTCGTCACATTCATCCGTAAGCGCGATATGACGTACATTCGGCATATGCGTGCGGGAGGATGCGATAAATTGTGAACTCGCGGTGTCGCGCGAGCTCGACTGCACGAGGAGCATATATTTCGAGATCTTCGATCTTTGGGTTATCGGATCCGCACGATCGATGGATCAATGAATGACTCGGGGGTGGAAAAAAAACGCGACCGCAAATATCTGCTTCAACGGGGAAATGGCGCGTGTGTGAAGCGTGCAAAATGTACACTTATCGGATGAAAAAATGTGGGAAATTGTCGTGGTTTCCGTGCACTTTGTGAACTGTGGTGCGTTGCGGAGGGGGGGGGGGGGGGAGAGGAGGGGAGAAACAAATATACAGAGCAAACGAGGCAGAGAGAGGGAAAAAGATAAGAAATGTAAAAAAAAATCAGTAGCTCCAAATGGCAACTTTATCGATCATGTATGAATCAATTATTGCACTTTACAGTGACAATTTTTCCAATCCTACCGTGTATTGTTGCTTAATTCAAATGGCGGCCCAAAAAACTGGTCGACGTTCAGTTTTTTTTTCTGAGTGGCTAAGGAGGTTAGGATTTTACACCAAATGAATACATGGTCTTAGTAGGTTGAGTTTTTTTTAATTGAAAAATATTGATACATTATGAATTTATTATCATTTATTAAAAAGTGCTGCTGTTGTTGCATGGCCAATCGGTCTAGGTGGTTCTGACACCTAGGGTGATTCGAAATGAAACATAAAAAATGTACTTTTAGTATAATAATAAAAGGTCCGTATGATCGGATACTTTTTTTATTTTGAAAATTACGTGAATGGCAAGCTGTAGAAAAAATTATATTTTCGGCAAAAAAAAATGACTTTAATAGTGTGCTATTAAGAAAAATATTAACATATGAAAAAATCATCCGGCAATACGATAGAAAATGTTATAAGCTTGGTCCGAATTTGAAGTGAATCAGCCGAATAGATTCAACGATACGACTCACATCGTTTTATAAAGTATAGTTTCGAAAAAAGCGCAAAAGAAAAAAGGATAAATCGCAGCCGGACGGTTCGCCATAGCGGAGTCGGTCAGTTTTTCGAATTTTTACAAAATCTTTGTTGCAAAGTAAAATTTCAAGTTTACGCAGACTCTTTAAGGGAGGATACCACTGTGACGACTTCAAAAAATCGATTTTGCACTGTCTTGTAGTATGTACTTTCAAAAATATGTATACCAAAAATTGTTTTATAATTTACAAAAATGACAGAGTTACACAGCACTTTTAGTAGGCGGGCGTAGAGCGACGGCCCTTGCCGGCCACATTTCATAGAGCGTTTTTCTCAAAAACACTTTTTCGAACTGTTGCGGACGATAACTCGAGCAATAATAGTAGGATATGTAATTGTAATAGCTATCGTTGACCGTAGCCGTTGTTTTTTTTTTTGAAATTTCTATTTCTTAAAGCATCTTGAATGAAAATATTTCAGGTGAAAATAATACTTTTTATTTCGAAGCGTGGCCATATTTCGAAAAATAAACAAAATCAAGAACGGCTACGCTTAAGAATGGCGACGTTAATGCAGATAAGGGCAAATTTAATTTTTTCCTTTCAGCCGAATCAAACCAGAGATTTCAACCCCATCAGGAAGAGGGAAATTTCTGATAAGCGTTCACTCTGTCATTTATTGTACTTCAACAATTTTTTTTTTTTTCAATAAAAATTTACTCGTATCTACTTTAATGTATGTGGAATAACATATCTTTAATTGAGCCCAAAAAAACACCATTAAGTGAATATAAAAAAATCATGAAAAAAAGCTTATCTTTCTGACCGTCACAGTGGGGTCCCCCCTTAAAGTATATTAACCACCTTCACCCACCCAGCGAATAGAGCAAAACAATAAGACACCAAAAAGGGTAAAGAGCAGTAAAAAAAGACAAGAATTGGGTGAAGGATTCACCGACTGTATATATTAGGCATAACACACAAGTGTCGTATAATATCATCCCCGACAAGGACAAAAGTGTCAATTCTTAGGCAATGCTATTTATACCTTTACTCATTGTTCCATTCAAATTTATATCATTTCAGTTTTAATGGAATTCTAATTGTAATCTTTCAGTGTACATACACACATATATATATATATATATATATATATATATATATATATATATATATATATAATATGCGTATATATAATACAGGCTATATGTGTCGACAATTGCAGCATCGACGATGGAAAAATGGGAACATAAGGTGTTATCGGAGCGATGTGAAGCATCGACGCTAAAAATATAAAGAGGTATCTGTACAGGGCTCTCTCATCCCGTTGGTGTAAAACTACCGAGCGCCGTTTGCCCCTTCATCACTGCTCCTCTCGCTCTCTTTCTCATTCTCTCGGGTCGAATGCAATATCGATGTGACCTCGATATGACAAAGCTCGACCAGCATATACCAAGATGTCACCACGTATCTATATTACGTAATCGAGGATTTTGCAACAGGCGATTATTTTGCGTTAGTTTATTGGAGTGAAGCACACCCGCACGTACGCGACTATGCAGACACATCCTACCACTATTTCATTTTCCTGAACACTAACGTACAGTGTTGCGGATTTTTACGTATCACCCTTCTCAATTGGACCCTTTCCTATCACTTCCTACCAGCACTTTGCTGATCTAACCTAACTTTCGTTGCGTCCACAAACAGTCTTGATCTACACCATACCGCATTTGCCGAAGGTACGGGGAAAATGTGGAAAACGGGGTAAATGTGATTTCCCGATCCTACCACATCCTTGTAGGGATTTGATAAGGACGCCGCACGTTGGGAGTCCAGATTGGAATCCAAGGAATCTTCGCGCTATTTTCCCTATTGACGTCGTTTGAGAATTTTTTTCGTTGACATTCTCGATTCTGCAGAGCATTTGCATAAAGAAGATATATATATATATATATATATATATATATATATATAGGGCAGGGAGGGGCGTGTTGAGCAGTCGGGTAAGTTGGGCAATCGAAATATATGGAAAACTAAGCACCGCACGCGGGTGCATCCAATGGCGGAAAGAAAAGTATGGGGGAGAGGAACACATCACGAGACGGTAACACGGGACGTTTCATTATTTTTGCACTCAAAAGTAAAAAAAAACGTGATTGAAAGATTTTCTTCTACCATTGTATGAGAAAAAATATTGCAAAGTTCATTGCAATTAATGTTAATGTTTTAAAATCTCACTAATTAGCAAGCAACTGTTGGTTTATCACTGCATTGTACCAAATCATGTTGCATACATCTGATTTTTTAATGCAATTCTTACTTTGCCCAACTTACCTCATACCCATTCTCAACTTATCTCACTATCGGGGCAGGTTGAGCAAATATGGCTTTAGTCATTTGACAGCGATTATTTGTGAAACAATTAGGATGACAGGAATTTCGTCTACAGACTTTTTTTCCCAGATAAATTTCCTATTGACCAAAGTAGGTTTCACTTTTATACGGCAGACTGTTAAGGAATTACAAGGCGATAATTCCAAACTTGCTCAACATGTCCCTCCCTACCCTATATATATAGTTCTTGCTTTCTTTTTATTAATTTATTGAGATTCCAAAAGAAGAGCGGAGGTTGCTGTCAAAGATTGTGCAAATCTTACGAGGGATCGTCACTCCCCCGGAAATTATACTTTCAATCTTCCACAGCAGGAGCGCGATTGAAAGTCGAACTGTGCAAGAGCCCTCCATACATAGAATATCCGTCTCGAGGGAGAGCGAGAGATTAAACGATTTATAGTTTCGTCGGATAACGTTCTGTGAGTCTTTCAAAGATTGGCGCAAAGATTGACAGATAGAAGCAGACGGAGAGAGCGAGAAGAGAATTTGTGTCTCGTTGTCGATTCTAAACGAGATCCGCAAGGGTTATCAGCCCCTCGACAGGAGATTGAATCTCGAGGGGGGCTGCAAGAGATGACGGGAGTGGGTGAGAGGTGGAATTACGCTTAATTCGAATAAACGTTGGAGAATTTATGTGGTTGTGATCGGTAGATGGCGTACACGTTCAATTTATCTCGTAGCTTGTCCCAATAATTGCTACCCGTATAATCGTTCGAGCAACAAAAAAAAGTTGCACAACGATTACTGTATTTTGGGTTCTGGACTGGTGAAAAGTGCGAGGAAATCTCGGCGGTAAATATGGCGAACGGGGAAGCCCGTTGGTGCGTGGGTGTCGAGGATTTCGAATTTATATATTGAGGTTTTGAGGGTGGTCGTGGAAACGAATTAATGTTTTTGGGGACAGAATGGTCCTGAAAATGTTCTCCATACATTGCTTGCATTTATTTAAAAGCGATTGTGAAGACTTTGGGCTTTAAGTAATGTTGATTATCGGGACAATAGGCTACGATGAGGGTGGTCCTCAAAGTCGAATGTCTTCAAAATCTCTTTTTCCCATAAATATAGATATATATATTTGTCGGGAAAAGGGCATCATCCCCTGCAGGAAGGCTTCAGACTGACGAACCCCTTGATTCGGCGGACGATCACCCTCAGTCGGCGGTATGCGATATCGCCATAGCAACCCCTCTGCATCGGTGCTTGCAGTCGGCATCAGCCTGATATCCGCGTCACCCCCCGCCCACGTCAGCCTACCCCAACGGGCGCAAAAAGAAAAAAAAAGAAATCCCGCAAACTCACCCCCTTCCGCATCCCGTCTCGCCGTTCCACGGCGTACGCGTCTTCGCAAACAAAATGTCATAAATATCAGCATTATCACGAATTTGCATGACTATGTATACTTTTTTTTTTCAATAGCCAAATCCGTTAGTCGCTCATCCGCAGTCCCCCACTCTTCCTTTTTTCGGTGCACGAACGATAAAAACCCGGCATGGGTGGCGACTGTAACGTTTGAGAGAAAAATTGATGGGTATTGACGCACGTTCGACGATCACCACACTGGGAAGTGGAACAGGGAGAATATAGGAGAAAATCAGAGTGCCGAATTGGTTAAATCAAAGATTAAGGCTTTATATAACTTTGAAAATATGCAAAAGTTATTTTAGGTGGTCATATCTCAAAGTTTTCATTTAGAAAAATGGTTTTAAAACTTCAAACGTGTTTTTCATGGTACCATGTTTTCAAAATCGGACGGTCTCGTAGCTCATTAAATTTTCAAACGATTGACTTCAAATTTCAACTGTATCTTCTTCGATATATTTTCTAGCGAAGTACACACGATTATTACGATCGATCAACAATTACGGTTTTTAATCAACAAATTGAAGCTATTTGTTTAGTCGAAAATGCCACTTTTTTTAATGGTGCCAAATTTGCAAAAATCAATATTTTGTAATAATCCAATGTACTTCGTTAGCAAAAGTCGTGTAAATTATGTAAACAAATATTTAAAAAAAGGGTTCTCCTCCCACCGGCCACGGGACCCTCATGTTGCATTTTTGGGAAAATGAAAATTGATTTAAGTAATTTATTATTCAAGTTTAAGTTTATTTTACATATGTAAAATAAATCCTCCGAACCACATGCGATTGCTTTCTTAGTATTAAGGGCTTACATACACCTGGGTAGGTCAAAAAGATCGATTTTTTAAAAAGGTGCTCATTCGAAAGTACTGTTCTTTGAGTGTCTACCCTGAAAATTTGACGTAATGACGAAGTTATAGCGTTTTGTAACTAACCGAGTGAGCAACGACTAACGGTTGGGGCGCAGGTAGACGCGGCCTTTGTCATCTGTTTGTCTATGAGTTTGACTATGAATGAGGTTGACACAGCAAAAAAAAAAAGATCTAATGGAAGCGCCAACATCTAAGGAAGATCCGTCATATCGCCCAGGAATCGACGATTTCATGTAAGATTAAAATAAACCAGTTATTTCAGTGTAAAGTGTACTCAAAACTTTAAACGCGTTTTACTGGAAACAGTGTTTTCAAAATCGGTACCAGAAATATCTCCGCAACTACTGGACCGACCGGGATCAAGTTTTGCACAGTTATGCTTCACACAATAATCTAGTAATTATCGAGCCGGTTTTTCGATACCTGGCATAGTTTTTTTTTCCATCATAAGTACTGAACAATGTTGAGGCGAAAAATCGCCTGTTTTATTCCAGTGACTGCCATGACCCGAAAAAATTAAAATTTTAAATTCCGGCTCGACAAATATTGGTTTTATCTATCTACTTTAAGAAACAAATGTTTTTTTTTTTAGATAAAAAATGGCAGAGACACGTGTGGTTCCGCAAACGCCGTCAACGCGTCTCAAAACACGTCCCAGGAAAACGATTGTAACTTTTTTACACCATGTAGATAAAATGTCATACTTTAAAATGTATATCATGATTGTTCAATAATTCAGTTTTATACACAAAAAAATTCTTAAACATAACGTTACTTTTAGCCATCTCAGGTGTATGTAAGCCCTTAAAAAAAATCCCAAACAAGCCTCGTTTTCTGACCATCGAAAAGTCTTCCTCAATTTGGAGGCAAATTAAAGTTGGCGGGATATTCCGAAAAAAATACAATTTTCGAAAAAGCAACCGCATTCCCCCCCAACCCTATTCCCCGACTTTTCTTCAAGTGCGGGCTAATCAACCCCGCAGGAAAAACTCGCGGGGAAACTCGGGACCACAAACTGATCGGTTTTAATCCAAGTTTCCGTAAGTACGTGTCTACGGGCTTGAAGGCGTGAAATGGAATTCAGGACAGTTTGGAACAACGAAGGTTACGATGAATTTAAAGGTGGGGCAATGCGGATCACCCGGATCAATCAGTTTTAAAAATGTTGTTTTTAAAGGGAAGAATAGCTGTTTTTTTTGAATACGATCCTCTGTACGTTCGTTGAACGAATGCGGAAAGATGGAAGTTAAAAAATTGAGAATTCTCGTACGCGAGAATGTACTCGCACGCAAGTACCGAGATGTACTCGCCGAACTGGAAGATTGTAATTTTCTAAAATTATATCCGGCAAGAATGATGGGGATAAATTGCACGCACGGCTCGCGAGGCGCATCGAATTTTTTACTCCACACGATCCGAACATATTTGTACGAAGATCGAGAGAAAAAAATAATAATGTCAAAGCCTTTGAAAGGGTTTAAGAAAGCTTGACTGGACTTTGTAGCTTCTCAGTCACGCACTAAACTTCCACGCGTGAAGAACGAACGAATACATTTGCTTGGAAATGTTTGCCGGATCGTTCGCAAGTTTTTTCCTGATTCTGGCCGGCCAGGACCTCTTTTTAAACTTGTGTCACGCACAAGAGCTGGTTGGTGTGACGTATCCGTCGATCGAAGAAAATCGAACGATTCGAAACGAGCAGCAGGCGCCGATCCCGCTCCCCGACAAAAGAGACGATCGGTGGGCTCTTGGCGTTCCTGTCCCGCTCGATCGGGAAGTCACCCAGTCCGGTACCTATCAGTATTTACCTTGGGCACAACCGCCGATACCCGCCAATTATTATTTATCCGGTAAGGACAAAAATCGATCAATGGAATTGGATCTCCACGTCATTCTCTTTCGTCTCGATAGTCATCCTAACCGTAAAAAAAACAATTTCAAACCTCAATGTCGAGATTTTATTTTCGCGACATTTTTTCCCCCTCTTTTTGCCGATTAACATTTTTGTATATTTATTTCGTTATAAAAATCGCTATAAATTTGATATGGGATTCCTCGTGTTTGTATCGATGAATCTTTGCGTATAGGGAGTTTGTACGAACGTTTAATCGGTAAAAAAATTTGGCAGGACCACCCCTGGGAGCGGGGTCGGGGCAACTTCGAAGCGAGCATTACGCGTACCTTCCGGAACACGTTGAGTACAGCCATTCGTTGCCGATAGTCTCCCAAGGCTCGGGAACGTCTCTCAGTATCGGTACGAAACATTTGGCTATCGTTAGCTTCATCGGGCTCCTATTGCTGTTCGCAATTATTCAAAATTCCCTGATGACAGCGAAACGGAAAAACGCGATCGTGGAGGCTCTCGCAGGACGTGAAAAGCGCGATCTCTTCGTCACTCGTGGACTCAGACCGATGGTACGACTATCATGTAGTTGATTAATTCATAATCAAACAATTGAATGTGCAAAATTCAAATCTGCGATATTTAATGCCAATTGAATATTCTATTTCTAATTAATTAAATCTTCCTAATTAAGGCGTTACACGACACTGGCGCTCGGAAAAATTAGTACAAAAATAAATAAACATTTTGACGCAACTATTGAATATAAAAATAACTTTTATTTTTCACAAATACATTATAGTGTTATGAACAAATTTAAAAAAAAATAAAAAAATTAACGGCGGAGATATAAGTCGTTAAAGCTAAAGCCCTCTTTTGAAAATCCTCGCCGATAGTGGATTTTTTTTCTCTATCAGACATCGTCTGAAAAATAATTTTTAAAAAATTCTCGTAAAGAAAGGGTAGCACAGGAAAAAGTGTAGTAAAGAGGAAAAATTATTTTTTTTTGTAGAAGCGATAGTTGTTTGAAAAAAACTCTGGTTTTAACCAAAATTTTAAGTTTAAAAAATGAATAAAAAATCATGATTTTTTACTTATATCTTCGTCAATGTTTTTTTTTTAAGTGGGAGTACAAATTAATTCGGTTCGTTTTTTTGTGGTAAAAAATCCATTTATTTCAAAATAAAAGGTATGAATAGATTAATCAAAGTATTGTCCATCGCTGGCTACTACTTTTTCCCACCTCTCAGGCAATTTTCGAATTCCATCTCGAAAAAAAGTCTCGTGTCTTTTGAGGCGATCCAAGTTTTGAGCCAATTTTCGATTTCTGCGAAAGAAGTGAACCGGTGACCTGCTAAATCCTGCTGCATCCGTCGGAACAACCAGTAATCAGAAGGAGCAATGTCCGGAGAATACGGCGGGTGCGGTGAAATATCCCATTTGAGCGTTTCCAAATATTTTTTTCCGACTTTTGCGACATGAGGCCGAGCGTTGTGATGCAGAAGAATAACTTTGTCATGTCTTTGCTCGTATTCCGGCCGTTTTTCTCGTAATGCACGGCTCAAACGAATCATTTGTAGTCTATATCGATCGCCCGTAATGGAATCGCCAGGTTGTAGCAGCTCATTGGCTCATTTGGCTGTCCAGGGCGAGGCTTGCCTTCAACGCTGAAATCACCGTTCTTAAAGCGTCGAAACCATTCCCTAAATGATTTATCAGTTGGAGCATCATCACCATAAACTTCAACAAGCATTCGATGCGCTTCAGCTGCACTTTTCTTCCAATTAAAGCAGAAAAGTAAAACTTCCCGCAAATGCTGCTTAGTTAACACAAAATTTGACATATTCAACACAGTAAAAAACAAGGTTTTTAATGGAACTCAAAGCGATATAAACTGAATGTTATTGACAGATGTCTAACCTCTCTGAAACCACCGAAATCAGTTGTCATTATGAAACATTCATAACAGCCAGAGCCATCTCTTGAAAACGAACCGAATTAATTTGTACTCCCAATAATTTGTTCGTAAGACTATAATGTATTTGTGAAAAATAAAGAATTTTTTTTATATATTTAAAAGTTACGCCAAACACTTTAAAAAGTATACCTATTTTTCTGAGCACTAAGATGGTGGAACCCTTTTAAGGGGCAATGTTCAAAAAATCGATTTTTTTTGTTAAAAATGTACCTTAGTACCTATAAAATTATATTCCAAAAGATTATGGGTGTGAAAAATCTCTAAGTACTCGATTATCGAATTCTAGCGCAACCCCTCTTGATTCGTGTCGTGACATTCTACTAACTTTAAACGCGTTTATCTCAAAACTACATTTTTCAAGTCGGCCGGACTCATAACTCAAACAAATTTCAACCGATTCACTTGAAATTTTAACTGTATATTTAGAATTACATTTTCTAAGGCACTACGTAGGATTTTTTTATTATATTGCATAGTTCCTTTTTTATGAACAATTTTTTGACGATTTTCTCATGGCATTTTATACTTTTTGTTTTAGAAATGCGCCATTCTGACAAAAAACAATATATCAAAAAAATCCTACGTACTACTATAGCTATTCTTATATATAATCAAAAAAACTTGAGTGTCTCATCATAACTCAAAAATTATAGGAGCCGTTGCTCCGGCCGTTGACCTTCCAAAAATAAAGGCATCATCGGAAAAATGCTGCACAGGCGCCATTTTGACATGTATCGCTGTGAAAAAATAATTTTGTATAGTCAATTACGTGTATAATAAAACCCCTATTTTGTAATTCCGAAAAAAATCACAAAATATGCCCTTTTTAGCTTCTAGAATGGCCTAAGGCCTTAAACGCGATTATCTCGTAACTGCGTTTTCAAAAAGTGCTCATGTGACAGCTCAAACAGTTATTGATCGTTCTCGGAAGGATATACCTAAAGTTTTAAGGTTATCGCGTAAATAAATTACTTTCTTGGGGCAAACATTGTCGAGAAGATGATAAAAAAAAATTAAAATTTGATTAAAACGCCTACTTAATTTTTAATTTTATAGTTTTTTTAATTTTTATAGGTATATACTTCTACACACGTCAATAATCGAAAAATATTTTCGATTTCTGTTTCAGATCAATAGAAAAAATCAGACAAATAGAGCACTTTTCGATATCACGCAAAATACGCCTAAAGGAATACCTTATAACGCCGCTATTTTGTTTTGTTTAAAAAAAATTTAACACTTGAAAGTTGTAATAAGATGATGTCAAAATTTTAAAATGATGCGATTATTTTATCACCTTTAACAAAATTCATGAAAAATGACTAATTTCCGGGCGTCTAAAGGATTTTCCCCTCTTAATGCAACGCTTTAAAAAATCACCTTTACTCTTCTTTAGTGTAAATTCGTAAAGAAAAATAAAATCGAGGCTCTTTTTTTCCCCAGACCCCGGAGCAGGAAGAAATCTTGGACGACGACGCGAAGCTGCGATGCATACAGCGAACCCTTTGTCTGGAGAACCGAAAAGTCGTAGAAAATCTAGGATTCCTTGGAATAAAGCTCGCCGAATTTTTGACGTAAGTTTCCTACCGTCGATTAGTTTATTTCGTATTAATGATTCACTGCGAACGATGCTCGAGGTAAAAAAAAATATATATATATATATATACACCTCGAAGAAACGGAGTGAAGAAATCGGTTCAAACGTCATCCGGTTGGGATCGTCTGGTCGAGGACGCTGGTCAAGCTGGAGTGAAGGGTGAAGACTGTTCGGTTCTTTATCGCGATTGCACCACGACCCCGGAACTTCCGTCGTCCCGTCAAAGTATGAACGAGCGAAAAAAAGGGCAAAGCAAAAAATAGTACACCCCCGGATTCTATCCCCTCGCGTGAATAAATAATATATACGACGACGCGACGATTAAAAAAGCGATAAGCATGCACGTATATATAGCGACGATTGAACTCCTGACCCAAATCTACCTGCGAATAAAATACATTGCTGATTTCAACGAAAACGTTCAGTAGCCAAACGACGGATTGTTTTTTTCTCTCCAAATTGCACTTTATATGCGCTCGGATGGCTGAGTAATCATTTTATCGAAGCAATCTCTCTCGCTCTCCCTTTCTCTCTCTCTCTCTCTCTCTCTCTCTCTCTCTCTCTTTTCGATCGTATCAGAGGTGGATCATTTCACAGGAGCAAGGTGGGTACTTTCAAATGCATGCAAATAGTCAGAAACAAAAAGAGATAATTCGAAACAAATTTTACCTTCACGCGAATCAAGACTCCGGATTATTAATGACTTTCTGTATTTAATTATAATACGCTGCTTGATTTCGTTTCTGCTTTATCCGCTACAAACATCGACATCCAGCCTGAACTATTTTTAGACAGCACTTTTGCTCTATACATTCCTAAGTTTAGTCGCGTCACTCGTGTCGAGTGACAGCCCTTGGAATCATATTTATAAAAAAAATATCAAATCACGAACATAACGCAGAGATAATGGAGACAATTATATAATCGTGGCGTTTTCATTCCTCCTTGTCGTTTCATCCCTCGTCCTTAATCTCGTTTCTTTGTTCTCATTAACTAATGTAACGCTATTATGTATCATCGTTAACATTAAGGCATTACATATTTATAAATTCTCCGTCACTCGCTACTATACAGCAATACAACGCTAACTCGTAAACCTATATGATAGACGTGAGATCGCTCGTTGCAATAGTCCAAGCTTAACGCAACTTTTTTCATTTATATCTTTTTTTTTTCGTTTATCCCCTTTTTATTCCCCTTTCCATTCCGCTCCTCTCGCGCTTTCTCGGCCCACGTGGCAGATCGAAAAAAATCAAGAAGAGATCTTGTGAAGCTTTTTTTGCCTGATTTCTTTTATTTTATTTCGTTATTGAGATAGAAAACAATTATTCAAAAAATTGCGAGCCCAAAAGCGAAAATACTGGTAGCATTGATCGGGAGGGCAAGTTTGTTCAAGAAATTTGAAGAAAAAAAGACTCACAAGATAGCGAATGACACTTGGCACGAAAAGCACACGTAATTTTTCGTAGTTTTATTCCCTTCTTTCTTATCCAAGCCCAAGTCGTCGGAATATATATGTTTGCTTGACGAGTGCGTGGGTGTGTTCGTGATTTTGTTTTCCCCTCGCAAAGGTTTGGTGAATAAATTAGAGAGAGAGAGAGAGAGAGAGAGAGAGAGAGAGAGAGAGAGAGAGAGAGAGAGAGAGAGAGAGAGAATGGTCGAGGCACAGTTGAATGCGGACAGGTGGGTGTAGGCAGTTTAGCGAGAACTTTTCCTGTGCTTTAGTTTTTATTATTCCTGCGGAAATATCGCCCGCGAAGCAACGTTGGAAGCGAACGTGAATCGCAAGATGATTTTCTTCTTTTTTTTCGAGGCGAAAGAAACAAAACATCGCCCAATGTTAACACGTTCTTACGAGCGTTCGCGACGTAGAAATAAAAAAACAAAAATTACATTCGCAGAAGGAATTTGGGAAAAAGTGGAGTAAAAAAAAAGTCAGCGAACGGGAGCGCTTCTGGTTGCGAAACGGAGGGGCAAAAACATGATTCGCCCTGATGTGTACGAATACTGAAATTTAATTTTCCATAGGAATATCAACGAAATCAACGAACGAGCGGAGTGAGGCTTCGTTACTTCTTCCCCATCTCGGCACGGCAATGATTTATCGTAAAAAAATAAAATAATTAAAATCTACACGTATACGCCTACGTAAGATAAAATAAAAGAAAAAGAGGATGGTCTCTCTTTCTTCTCCGACCGGATCGGGCGAGGGCGTACGTAAAAAAAAAAACAAACAAAAAATGAATCGTCAAAGTTGTCGAAGCGGATTCGAACGATTTCGTAGGAACTTATTTCGTCACACGAAGAACGAGCACGCATCTTGCCCAATCCTCGTTGCGATAATGGCACTGCATTTTTTTCTTCCGTCCTCATCGATCATTGGGATTCGGGGTGTTCAAGGGATCTGTGAATTCTTGACAAAATTCAACCGAAGAGAGACACAGAGAGAGGCAAAAAGAGAAATAAAGAACGGGACGGATAGAAAAAAAATTGAGAGAGAGAGGTTGAAAAAGAACGAAAAACGTACAGGAAAGTGGAAGAGTGTACGACGAGAGTTCGAAAAAAAAAATCCGGAAACGAATTTTTCCGTCGCGCAGAAAAACTCGTAAAATTCCGAGCCAATATCTCGTTTTTTTTTTTCAATTTTCTTCTTATTTATTGGATGTAGCATCATTCATTTATTCATCGAGGCAATTTTTTGTTGTTGTTTGTTTTTAATATTAATATAGGAAGGGGGCACACGGCGAGCCGGCATAATTATAGCGGGGCGCTCCCCCTCCCCTGGCGCGTTATCGCGAATCACTTTTTAATCTATCGATCTCTTTTGCGAATCTCACATTTGTTTTCTTCGCTTTCTCGCTTTCGAACAAACTCACAAAAATCACGAGCTCGCCTTCGTCTTCTTCTTGTTACGCCGCTCGATTCTTTTTACTTTTTTTTTCATTTTCAATTCCACAATCTCGTTACGAATCGCGATGCAGCGACAATTGGCTTTGCACGAGAGCTCGATGAAAAAAAAAAAAAAAAAAAAAAATTAAACGGAAAGAAGAAAAAGAAAAGATCGATTCGTCATGGACACGAGGATCGATCGAAACCTATATCGTATAAAATGAATCCACATTATGCCGACTGACACGATAATTCGTCTTAATCTTTAAACTCTATCAATTGATACAATAATAATTATTAATATTATTAATAATAATAATATGTACAACATCCTAGAATCTAATATGTCCTATATTCGTCTCGGTGAAAACGGAAACACGTCGACGTTATCGGCGCCCACATACATTATAAAATATTATTCGTTAAAACCATCACGCTCTTTTCCCCATTCCTCTATATAACCTGTGCTCTCTTTGTTTTCCATATTTTCTTTTTTCTTTTCTGTACGTGCGCGTGTATTTCTTTTTCACATCCCTGCCGTTACGAGCGCTCGAATCGGGGCCCGAAACTTCGAATGACAACGTCCGATCATTTTATCGATTTTTGTTTTTTTTTTTTTTCACGAATTATTTCAACTCCCGGAAGAATATTTCATAGTCGACAAAACTTTCGGTCTGATTCGAACTCGAACCCAGGCTAAAGCACGAATTTAAAAAATCGAATTTTCAACGCGGTCGCATCGAGTCGAAGCTCGAGAGCGATGCACACTTTTGACTCGAGTTTTGTTTGGATTTCTACTCAAGCTTGTATTTCTAGCACGCTACGTAAATTCTTGCGCGAACATAGGCTCGACTTTGTTGACTTTGCGGTAAATTCGTGCTCGTAGTTCGGGTTTGGTATATTTGTACTCGAACGCTGACGACCGTGAATTCGGGCCCTGGCTCGTGCGTCGCCTGTCGATTCGTCCTCTCTTTCTCGGACGTAAATTTGTACATGTTTCGCATAATCGCGGCGACAATTACCGTCTCGCTGATCCGTCGATACAATAATGCGGGTGGCTGGCTCTGTGTTACACTGATTGTTGCTGTTTTTCGTTATTACTCCTTCGAACGAAAGTTCTATCGTGTGCTTTCTCGTTGTAATCATTCTTTTGTTTTTCTTTCTTTTCATTCTTCTATGCATTTTTCTTTCGGTTTAATTTTATTTAGGCTTGCGGTGAGGTCTCGTTGGCGCGTGTGTGTGTATGTGTGTGAACGAGGAAGTTTGAAAACCGAGCGAGTCTCCGACTCGAGTACGAAGATAAAAACGAATACGCCCTTCCTGCTCTCTATCTCTCATTCCTTCTCTTTCACTCTTTATATTCGAATTTCTATAAAATACGACAAGTTATGAGTGGCCAAAGTATCGGATTGCACCGTCGAGCAACGTCTCGAAATTTCGCGCTGAGGAAAAAATAAAAAAACAAATATAAACAAAAAAATTAAATATCGCGCTATTAAAATATTGAATAACGCTCGGGTGTGCGTAAAAACGCGAAAAGTTTCCTCCTCGCAGCTGACGATTGTTTCGCTTCTGTCTCGTTGGAATATTCCGGAAGACGGGTCAATTTTTCTCTTCCACCCTTTTTCTCTTGGCTCGATCTACATTTTTCTCTCAGCGTTGCTTCCGGAAGAAAAATTAACGGGGAGCAAAAACGTGGAAATTGCGAGAGACATTTTTTGGAGTGTGCGCGTCGCGATAAAAGTAGGCCAGGCCCTTTGTACGATCGATCGAGTTGGGAACGATGTGGGTGATAAAAATTAAAATAAAAAAAGAAAAGAAAAAAGTAACACGAACCGATTGACGTTTACTAATTTCGGCGTAGACGAAGAAGAAACGCGAATAAAATCGCCGTTCGATTTAATTAAGAAAAATTGATTCCCTTTTTTCTCCCGTCCCGCCTACGCGTAAATCCCATCCTGAATCATCACTGCTATTGGCAAAAAAAAAAAGACTCTATATGTACAGATCGCGTACACCGTCGGTGGTTGTCCTCAAATATTCTCTCTCTCGTTTGGCTCTTGGCTAATTCCTCTTACTCTCTCGCCTTGGACTCCTCTTGGACCGAGGGAGACGAGCGTAAAAAATAATAATCGCTAGGGACCAGTCATAAGTTGTCATGCTTAATAGTACAATAGTTACACGCCCAATATCTAATCATTATCATCATCAGCGAATGATTAATCGTCATCGATAATTAGTTAATTACAATATTCAACGTAGAAATGTGCTTTTTTTCTTCTTCTCCTTCATCTTCTTCTCGATCTCGTTTTACAGGTGACAGTTTTTATTCTTGTTTTGGAATTCTGCCAATGCCCGTGTGTTCAGTCGCTCATCCCACGCAACGCTCGCGCAGGTTAAAAATCCAATTCTAGTTCATTGTCCCTTCTCGACACATTCCCCTTGACCCTCACGTTTCGATTGAACATTCCATCTGTCCGGCTCTATCGCCCGTTTTTTTTTCCTACTTTGCTCTGCTTTTCAACACTTTTTCTCTATTCTCACGCTAATAAAAAAAAATCGGCCTCGCAGGTGCACGAAAACTATTTATTTTTGCTTCGTCTTTGTCTCTTTGTCTCTCTTTACACAGCGCTCTCTTCGCGCTCTCTCCCCTTCCGGTCCGTCTTCTCTGTCGAATCTCTACACGTTCTGATCTCAGACGTTTCTTTTTTTCGTACTTCAAGTTCTTCCAACTTGACGTACGTTTGACCCTCGTTCTCTCGAATTTCTCCCCATTCTCCCCTTTCATTTTATTTTTCATTAGTGACGCGCGTATCCTGTATCGACGCTTGTTAAATTCTTTTCACAGCGTTTGCTTCGATACTTGCGATGAAAGAAAAAAATTAAGGCGTGAGCCCTCAATGAGCTCCGGTGTAAAAAAAAACTTCTTTATTTAAAAACAAAACTCGTTCCGGCACTCTGTCGTTAAAAAATGAAAGCGCCACGTAGGAGAAAAATCTTAAAAGAACAATCGAATGTCTTCCAGATGGTAAACGTTCTTGCGAACAAAAAAAAATGGCGAACGAAATCCCAGAGGACATGGGTCAAAATTAGGTCGATTTGTCGAGGAACATCAATTTCTCGATCTTCTCAAGTGAATGCCTTAATCCTCATTGCCAATTACATTTTCATCGAGTAAAAAGTGTTTTTCCCCACTTCTATAAACCTCGATTTAGACCTAAGCATGCTTAGAAAATATTTGAAAAAAAAAACGACTCTATTGGAAGGTGGCTTTTTCGTTCGATTAAACTCTTACTTTCTTTCTCAGTTTCACTCTCACTCTCTCGCTCTCGTTACTGTACATACACACTTTTTTATTATTTTAATTTTATTTTTTTTTCTTTCTTAAATCGCAATAATAATAATTAAAAAAACATTGTTTTTTGTTTGTTTCATGTTCATTACTTTTTTCATCGCTCCTTCAATTGTCGCTACGATCTTGGCGTCGATTTTTTTTGTCATTGTTTTCGTCATCTTCGTCCTCGTCATCGTCGCTCACCACCCGCATTGGATCCTCGACTTTTCTAGTTGACGTAAGCGCGATTATCGGTACTCTCTCAATCTCATTCTCTCCCTCTCTCTCTCTCTCTCTCTCTCTCTCTGTCTCTCTCTCTCTCTCTCTCTCCCTCTCTCTTCCTCTCTCTTTATCTCTATCTCTCTCGGCTTGCATCATCAACCCGGAGAGCCGGACTAGAGCGCGAGCTCGTATTCCACGTTGCAAAATTTCGTATATTTTTTTTCTCTTTCTAAATGCCATTTAATTTGTTTCTTCCGTCTCTTTCAGTTCTTTCGTGCACTCTCGTATCGCAGTTTTCGTCGTTACGGGAAACACAAATGAGCGAGTCAACCGATCAACACGGACTTAACTTTGGGTCTCTGGACTAAGTGTCCGAACTTGCTTCGTTTTTTCTTTTTTTTTTACTGGCCAACCGTGAAGCTCGACGTACGCGTGTCACGTGGGTTAAACTCGAGCCGCGTGTCCATCGTCAATTTTTCAATAACGTCCGAAAATCTATCCTGGGAGAGAAAGAGAGACGGAATATCTCGTCATCGTCGTCGTCGCCGCCTCGTGCCCCAATGTCTCACTCTCAGCACACGCGTACACGCACACACACACATACACACGCACACACACACACATTTACATACACGTACGCACTGTCGATCGACAAATTTTGCTACAAAAAAAACAAGCTTATAAAAAAAAAAAGTAGTGAATCTCTCGTACTCTTGGGTCATCTTCATCTTGATCCAGTAAACGCGCGAAAACGCTACCGGGACATACTCGAAATAAACCAAAAAATAAAGGAAAATAATAAGAAAAAAGAAAAAGGATTGAAGAAAACGCGTGGTATCGATCAGAGTGACGACGATCGGTGACGTCATCACCACGCGTCGAAGGTCGCTTCCTTCTTTGTTTAATCATAACAATTGATAAAGGCTCTACGATTTAAAAAAAACCGTACTGACAACATAAAACAACAATATTACCTAATAATTCACTAGCGCTCGACCCTCGTTCGTTCCTTTCCTGCCCTCCCCCCTCCCCGCCCCCAATAACTTCGGTTTTTCGTCCACTTTCTATTCTACTTTCCTATTCCCGTCTCGCGCCCCTCGAACTTTTCGGCTGACGCGAGATCGATTCGTCAAAAACGAGATTTTTCGCTCCCTTCCTTTTCCTCTCGGAGGCTTCGAGAAAAAATATCGTGATGCGCCACCAGTGCCCGAGAAAGTTCCCTAAATCTTCCTCGGGGATGGAGTCTTCGATATTCCAACGAAAAAAAAAGACAATTCTCGTATCTCGAGGCAGTATTGAAATGATAAACGAAAAATGAAAAAAAAAGAAGGAAAAAATTAATGGAAGAATAATGAGAATCGTGCTCGGACCAATGGAGAACGAGAACGGCGACGTCGGTGTGTTGTTTTCAATCGATTTTACAAAGGGGCAATCTCTCTCTCTCTCTCTCTCTCTCTCTCTCTCTCTCTTTCTCTCTCGAAATTAGATCTGCCGAGATCGTTCGTGAGGGGGGAAGAGGCGAGGGGGAAACATGAGGGGGATGGTTCAAGAGGAACGAAGCAAGAGACACGCGGCTATTCGTGTGGGCTGTGCTCGGTGGCGAGATGCGAAAGAGTATTTCGTTATCGTTTGCGGCTTATATTCGTCGTCGGCAATCGACGATCATCGCACATTCCGCATCTCTCGTGGTCTCTCAGTCGTGATCGTAGTTAACGTTGTTTCTGCTTTTCCTTTTTTCCTCGCTTCTTCTGCTTCGACTTCTTCTTCATGTCGGTTTCGCCGTACGGTTGTTACCTCCTGTCGCGATAAAGCAGATAAGTCTTCATCGCCCGCGGCAAATTCAGCACTGTTATCTTCTCCTCGAGTCGGTGTTTGCCGATCCGTTGTCGTATCACTCTTCGACAGAGATCCATTAGGGGCAGAGGTTCGGCTGTTTTTCGTTTGATGATTCGAAAAGAGAAGAGGAAACAATCCGATTAGAAATATGGCTCGAAGAGGGATCAGAAAAGTGTTTTTTAGGAACATAACTTTGATAAGTTTTTAAATATCTGCTGAAATTTCGGTAAGGAAATTGCAGGTTCACTGTAATTGGCTTGAAAATACATCCAATCTTCTTTTTTTCCAAGCCAATTACGAATCGAGAGAATACAAACACTTACGATCAAGGCCACCGATGTATTTCATGGTGATCTCGCAGTGTCCCCACACTGCCGAGACGATAGGATGCAACTTTCTTCCTTTGAGGCCTCTGAAGGCCACGCCGAGGTACTGGCCGTCAACCACGAACGCTAACGTGCCCTCGTCCATGTCGAGTACGACTATAAAGACAAACGAGAGAATAACGGTCAATATTTAATCAACATTTAATTAATTATCCTTTTTTTGGCCAGGTGAAAATTGTCAATTGGTGGCAACGAGTGTGCGCAGCACTCCTAGCGGGTATTCGAGAAACCGGAAATACTTAAAGAGTTTCGTCATTAAAATCGAAATGCTTGTGAACGATTTAAATCCTTTAAATTAAATTTACGATCCTGTAAATCATTTTTGACAGAGGTGTCGATGATCAGTTTGTACGCACCCAAAAATTTGTCGGGAACTATGAAGGTTTCGTCCGGCTTTAGTAGCGCCGGATACGTGACGCCGTTGTTGTTCTTCGAGTCGTGATAAAGTTTATTCCTACCGAGATCCCAGCCCCAACTGAGCTCGTTGTTACCGACTAGGCTCTGATAGCCGACGCTGTGAAGTGGCGCCTCGGAAGTCGCGACCCCTACGACCGCGTGTGTACCACGCTGTCTCGTGCTCCAGTGAAGCTCCCACACGTGCATGCCCTTCGTGTAACCGACCTTCCCCCGTATGCAATCCGTGCTTTGGGCTACGGGGTGGCGATGAAACGTTAACTTGTCGTCCTCCTGAAAAAAAAAAGATCATCGAATAGTACAATTAATTCATTCGTCGATTCATCGATACTCGGGACGGGGCAATTGGACACAGTTGATTTTACGTTTGCGATGATGCCGACGGTCGGTAAGGACGAATATTTTCGAAAAATTCTATTTACTATACAAATTATTGTTTTTTTCATTTCATTTTGTTTATAAGAATCGTTTTTTTTTCAAGTTTATTCTCCTAATTCTGCCACGTACGTTCAAATCGGGGGCAATTTTAAGGGCCAGTTGACATTTTTTTTTTAAATATCGATTTTTGATCTTCGACTGATACTCAAAAGATTACTTTTCAAAAATATTTTCTGTAAATTTTACAGAAAATTTTCACAATACGTATTCGTTTAATCGTAGTTTCAATAATACCTTGGATTGTTTAATTATCGATTCTTCTTATTCAAGAGTAATAGAAAAAATTAGAGAATCAATTATTTTCATTCTCGAGAATATTGTTAAATACATTTTTTAAAAGCCATTTTTCTAATATAATTTATATCAAATATTCAAGATTACATACTTAATATATGTTATATTTTCAGTGTAAATATATTTCTGCATATTATAATATATGGAATCGTATATTTTATAAATATGAAATATATTTCAAGACTGACAATGGTTCGTGTCTGAATGGAAAATTTAGGGTGAGGACACCTACGGCGAGGGTTTTTCACATCCCTCGAAGAATATATTTACTCGGGAAGGGGTTTTTCGCAATACTTTTCAATTTGACTACCTGGCAGAGCATCTACCTGGAATATTCTAACAATTAGTCACAGAGTCCCAAATGCTATTCTCTCGTATTCGTCATTCGGATAATATTCCCCACACGCAAAGACTTCCAAAATTTCTTCCTGAAGAGCTGAGGCAAATTCAAACAATTACCATCCTGCGTTTAATTCGTACTAACTGCAAGCGCTATTTTTATTGCGCTATTTGTGTTACAAAAAAAAAAGTGTATTTTAAGCTTGTGGCACAGACAGGAAATAGTCAGCGACGATTTTTTTCTGTGTCCAAATCGCAATAAAATAAAATCCCGACGAGCTACCATTCGAAGCAACAAAATATCAACGAAGCACAAAAACGGATGTTGTCTCGCGGAGATTTGTCACGGAACTCCCCCCCCCACCCGCCTCGCCATCATTGCTTTCGCATAAACAAATGTTTCTCAATATTTTGACATTTTTTTCTTATGTGCAATCTCGAGAAACCGAGTGGCACTTGCCGTAAAAACCGTCAGACGATCTTGAACTTCCGCAAGTGCATCTCACGATCTTTCGAGTTTTTCGACGAAAACATAAAAAAATTTACGGATTCTTTATGTTCCCGCAACTTGTGAATTATGATTTCGTGAATTCACTTGCCATTTCAGCTATCCGCGTATGATTAGTGAAATTATCGGCAAATCTTTCTTGCATCGGTGCGGATTATTTATTCCGACTGGCAAATGTCGATGACTCCATATTGGGAATTCGATGAATACTCGAGCGATGCAAATTGCCTTGCAATGAATTCACGAATTTTCGAAGAAAAAGAAAAGCGAGGAACATTGCCACAGTAGGATTTTTTTTATCCACTGAAAAATCAGAGAATGTGTGGTCTGGTAACTAATCAGGGACAATAATAATAATAAGTACAATTATTTGTTAGATTATATTATAAATATATTATTATTATTAAGAATATAATTATATTAATATAACTATAATATATTATAACTATTATTAATATAACGATAATAATAATGATAATCATAACAATACGAAAAATAACTCAAGGATAATTTGTTATATTAAATTTGATTGTAAAAATTTCATAATATATTACTTTATGAAAATAACTTCAACATAATAAATAAAATAATGATAATAATAATGAAAATAACTTTTTTCTACTTGAAGACGAGTTTAAGGGGTCTGGTGACTAATCAGGGATAAAAAATGTCCACAGTAGCTTGTAGATATTTTTCAAAATAGCCGTACTCGGCGATTGACTAAAAAAATGCCAGTCGACAATCGAAACTAGTAATTTTTTCCAAAAACTCCACACGATGGTAAATAAATGTTACGAATTAAAATGCTAAAAAAAAATGGAAAAAGTATTTAAATACTTCATGAATAATGACGATTTGACAAATTGATTTCCAAATAGTTCACTCCGTAGCTCTTCACCATGATCACGATCGCTATGTATTTAAGTGCACAATGACCTTTTGATTAAAGTGATCATTAACCATTCCACACGAAATAAGCGCAACAATCACAGCCGGGCATTGATTCGTTTTTAATTTATGCGCGTCTGACCAATGATGAAAAAAAAAAATACACTCGATAAAAACCGCGACAAACAATTTCTTTTGACCGAAAATGCGATTAGAAATATTGAACGAAAAAAAAAAAACAAGTAAAAAATAGTGTATCGTGAATTTACCTTGACGAATATATTGAGACTCCGATCATCGGCATTCCAGCCATGATGTACCTGGGTCTCGCGTGACGCGGGTGGCATGTCGAGTAGTACATCGAGACGGGCTGGCCTCGAGAAGTCCTGGGCCAGCGCTCGGGGCACTACCGGTTTGTACGCCACGGCACCTCCACCACCGACGCCAACGCCGCCGCCTGCTCCTGCACCGCTTTCGCGAGTCAGGCTCTTCAAGCCACCTGAGACAAATCCAATAACACACACCGCACATACACACGTTAATAAACAACAACAAAAATAAAACAACACACACGTAGTTAAGAAAAAAATAAGAAAATAAACAAATCTCCAAGAGGCGGAGATAAATGTTGTGCTCCGAAAAAAATGAAAAATACTGAATTTCCAGCCAATTTCCACGTCTAATCGATTTTTTTCATATCACTGTAAGGTCAAATTTGTAATTACAATTGTCTCGCTTTCTTCGTTTGCAAAACGTCAATCGGTTACGAATTTTTTTCGTGAACATCACACCCGTAAAGGACACCTCGTAACGTGGCAATATTTCCGTGCTGGCTTTTAAGCCAAACGCGCTCGTACCACCGTGAATACTTGAGGGACACTGCGGGTGCTAGTCCGTCGTACGAAACGTCAGAATTTTTCGGGGGTTCCGTGACGACGGAGATTCGGTCACGTCGTTGGTATTGTGGGGACTCGAAAACGAAGAGGGTTTCACCCCACCCCTCGAGGGGAGAAGTAAAAGACCATTGGGGAGGGGGGGGGGGGAGGGGAGGGGGGGGAGGATATTTCAATGGCATACAGTTCTCAGACGATCCTTGACCGCGTGGTTTATTTGCTCTCGCAGCTGTTCCCCAGGGCCTCGAGGGTTCTCGCAAGGATCACGAACCCCTGGATCTTTTCTCTATCCTCTACATGTCCCTTTATATCGGGTGACTCAAAGTAAACGAGCTTAACACGATAATACAACATTTTGCCCAAATTCAACCGCGCAATGTTTGCCCGAAATTTTCGGAGAATTTTCCTAATCGCTCATTCTCGACGCGACCTACAATGGTAAACTATTGATCTCAACTTAGACTCTGTTGACATTTTAAGGCTCGGTTTTCCAATCGTTTTGCTTTCATTCGAATCCTCTTGAGATCGCGAGCTCATTGGACCCGACGGATTTTTAAGAAATTATTTTATGCCTTCCAATTTACCGCGAATTATTTTTGTTCGAATTAACTATGATTTTTTTTTTCATTCAAGTATACTCTGACGTCGAGTCACCCTGTATAAACTGCACAGCCCGGGTTCTCCGGCCAGGAAGGACCCTCTCACATAGAAACGAGCATATATCCTTTTCCCCTTGTCTAGGCACTATTCCCCGCCGCATATGGAGAGAATATATATGTGTATGTATATATATATATATATATATGATATATAGATGTATATATATATACATCTTTCCTTACGAAAGAGCTTTTACCAGAAACAGCAGTCTTGTCTCGAAAGGCTCGATCCCCATCGACGTTTTCAACGATAAAAAACATATACACACACACGCAGTGGTATCTGAAAAATTTTAAGCTACGAGGAGCCATACGAGAACTGCTTATTCACTGTAGTAGAAAAAAGGAAAAAAAGGCGCGGCTGAAAAAGATCCATCGATCCCATGGCATTCACTGCGCCGAAAATTTGTGCCATTCCAGCACACTGTATTTTTCAATATTCCTACGTATTAATCGATGCAAAAGTTAAAAAAAATGAACTGCCCTCCCAAAGCTTCGGCGATTCCTGCGCTTCGACAGTAACCGGAAGGAGTCTCATAATAGAAAGAAAGAAAAAAAGAAACAATAGTCTTGAAGTTTTTATTGTTGGAATACAATGAAAATTCTTTTTTATATTTTTATTTTCTCGTTATTATTATTTGACAAAATATTGCTTACATACTTAAATGATAAAACCCGAAATACACGACTCAAAGAATGATTGATGAATTTTCGTAACGAAGAATAGCCACAAGGAATTCGAGCAACTGAAAAATAATCATTTTCATTGCATTCCAACGACGGAAACTCCAATCTCATAAGAGAAAGGGGAAGCTTTGGTTGGTTTTATTGAGTACTTTGCGTATCTATTTGTCTGTTTATTTGTGCACGCATCACGTAAAAACTACTGACCCATTCCTACATACACGGAGAGAATTAAATGTTAAAAATTACCGTGCAGTAACGGTAACCAGATGACAACCCTGAAACTTCGCTTATTATTACTGAGTAAAACACAGATTTTCACGAAAATAAAATAAAATTTCTTCTTCAGATAGAAAATTTTACCAGATTTTATAGTAAATTTTGATGTGTAACAAAATACGCAAAACTTAAATTTAAAAAATATATAATATCAGCGAAATTTTACTGTGCATTTTATTATTTTATGCCTTTCAAAAATGTCTATAAAATAGTATCGTCTTTATAACAGTTATTTTAAGATTTATTATAAAATTTAATGAGTGTTATAGGAAAATGTATTTTGCTCTCGGTAAAAATTATCGTGCGCGCTACTCTTCTTGTATAGTAAAATTTTAGCTACGTATTTGAAATTTTCTGTAATGTGAGTTAAAAAAAACTTGTCGTATACGAATTATTATGCTTTTCTCACTTGTCGCCACATTGAAATATATCACGGTAATTTTTACCGTGAAATTCACGACAAAAAGTACTCTTTAATTCTCTCCGTGTAGAGATTCCAAAAATGGAGTTTTCAGAAGAAAAAAAAATAGAGCTTAACTTGAAATAACATTTAATTTTTTATTATATCGCGATCGGCTCACTCAATCGAATTATATGCTACTTTTAAGTTTTCGAAAATCTGCGTGTACGAAGTCACAGACACGGCTAGTACATGAACATATGATGACGTTGAAGTGTGCATCGTCGGAATGCAACGAAAATTAATTCTTTTTAATTACCCAAAATGTTTTTAGCCGCTTTAGGCTGCAAAAATCAGTCAAACGTTTTTACGTATTCTTATTACAGATCCACGAGACCTCAATTTGCAAAAAAAAAAGGCTTTCAATAATAATAAAAATAGAGAAATGAAAAATACGGTGAAAAAGATCGTTGTATTCGAACGACGCAAATTTCACCGTCGTAATACAACATACGAGTATTTTTTTTAATTTCCTGAGTTCCATTGTATACCCTCGCGGATTTTTACGTATTAACCTTCCCAATTGAAACCTTTCCTATCACTCCCACCCGCATTTCGGCAATCCAACCTAACGTTCAGTCGCGTCCACAGCCGTCTTAACACTTCCTCTAGAAACTTTTTTCACCCAGTTAATGCATTCGAAAAATTTAGTGTGATCGAGTAAACTTCAATGCAATACAAATTTGCCTCGATTTATACGATTCGTGTACACGCGCATATTCATGAATTCACGTGAGCGAATATATTTGCGGCTTGTCTTACACGTCTCTTTCCGTAACACGAATTTCCTAACGAATCGCCGGATGATGCGCGATCGATCGTAAATTTGTCTCGATATGGCAGCTGAGACTCGCGAGGGTAGCGGGGGGGGGGGGGGGGGGCGGTGTGCGGAGTGCACGAGACAGATTAATGAACCGACCGTAAATCGATTTTTATTGCCAACGGGACGAAAAAGCGCCGCACACATACATACACACACACAGAAACGCTAACGTTAACGTTTAGGAGGCCGCGCGCGCACGAGTGATGAACGATGATACGCGAGTGTAAGTGCAAAATGTGTTCGCGGGCACGAATAGTTCCCGGTCGTTGAACGAGGCGAATGCTCCGCAACCACGAATTTTCCGTAAAGAGAAGCTCGTCGTCGTTGTTCAATGTACGCTGGCAGCCATTTCGGAAACGTACCAAATTTTCGAAAATGCTTTGGTAATTTGCTCCGAAAAAAAAAACAAACTGACATTTGTTTTTTTGTCAAACAAATGTCTGAATTTGACATTTTCATTAAATGTCTTTTGACATTTTCAATAAATTCTTCGACATAAATGACATTTTCAATGAATTCTTCGAACATCAGAGTAATGTCATTTTATCAAATTTTATAAAAGATAGAGAAAAAAACATCCCTTATTTCTTTGAACAATATTATTAGGTACATAAAAAAAGTTCTCGCCAAATTTGAGTTCATGAGTTAGAACACAACGAAAATTTATTTTTCTGAATTGCGGGAATATTGTTTTTTTTTTGACAGTTTTGGGCTACAATAATCGCTCCAACGTTTTCCAGGATCCTCTTTAAAAGTCTACAACACAAATTGGCAAGAAAATATTTTCATTAATAATGAAAATAAAAAAAAAATAAACTCAAGTTCAATTACGATAGAGCTGGATTATTTTCTTCCCGGCTCTTTAGTTTCAACAGTGATGAACAAAAAAAAATTATATTCTTCTGATCCGCTGCAGCCTTTGAAACTCCTTTTTCAAATCTTGATAACTTTTTACACGAATTGGAGACACTAAAAAAATGTTTTTCTTTTTTCAATTTCCGACAGAAATACGTTAACTTCCACGAAGATGCAAAGTAAAAATAAACAGAGCTAAATTAATGGAATTCATTTTTTTTTTTTAATACTCGCCTAAAATTGATTTCTACGCGAGGAATAATTTTCGATTTTTTTTTCCTCCTTTCTATGGTGTGGAGGCGATGAGTAACGTGGTTGGAACGACCCTAGGAGAGAGAGAAAAAGATGGCCGAGAGCCGCGAAGGGTCTCAAAGAGGAACACGAAGGTAGGGAAGGTCTTGGAAAAAATAAAAATCCTCAAATTCCAAAGCGCTCAGGTATATATCGGAAGGTGCACGAGGTGGCCTCACGAAAGGAAAGAAAGAGAAACTACGGTGCACATTCGTGATGCTCTCCATCTTCGTTGCTCCCACAAGTCTTCTCACGAAAGGACAAATGTATAAAAGCTGCACGAAGTTTATACCTGAGTCCAGGTAAGTCGACCCGCCCTCACCTCTCATACCCGCAGCCCCCCCCCCCCCCCATCCCGCCCATTGGCCAACGCTGTCTTTCATAGGCCTCGTCGAAACCGAGGGTCTCGATCGAGAGAGCCGTCCGGAAGCCTTGACCCCGGAATTTAGCCGTCGGTCATCGTCACGGAACTTTTTGAGTCTATTTGCCACAAACCAGCGTTATTCGTCATCCAACATTTTGCATCCTCGATGACGAAGACACGCCAAAGACAAACAAAAAGCACGGTCTGTTCATATTCCCATCGCATTGGAAAAGATTTCGCGATCTCCAAAAGTGTTGGCTTCTCTCGCGGCCTAAGGCAGTAGCTCTACTAGTATAGTATACATTGTCAAAATATATTGATAATAATGGAGAAAGTTTGTGCCGGGATGTAAGACGGATAACAAAAATGAATTGTCGTTTCATAAGCCACCTAAATATAAAGTCTTCAATGAAGTGGTTGTTGGCTCTGAAAATGATTCACTTCAAGCCAGTGATGCTAGTGTGTAGTTCAGCACTTCACTCCAGTATTTTTTTTTTCTTTTAAATTTCGTATATATTTATAAATAATTAACCGAGCAGTATTAACCCTTCGAGGTCATACTTCCAAATTCAATCGCGGTGGTCACACTTGGATCGATTCTACCCAATCAATTTTCAAAAAATTATTGTGAACAAACTATCCGTCCGAAGTGGTTAAAAAAATGAAGGAACATGCTTTGAACTTTCTAGATGATGTGAGAAAAATTTATTTATAAGAAATCAAATGACATGTTAAAAAAAATTCATAAAAAGGTGAAAATGCAAAAAAGACTTTTTTGTTAAAAAAATCATAGTTCCGTAAATTTTCAACATTTTTACTTAAAATTTGGACGTGATACTCCTTAGATATGCTACTTTTGGGGAAAAAGTAGTAGCATAGTGGGCATTCCAAAAAAGGGTATTTATTCTGACATGTGAAGAGGGTAAATTTTATGGTATGAGGATACTTCAAATTCCAGGTAAGATGGGGAATGCAGTCCCATTCGAAGTCGGGAACTATTCAATATTTACGCCAAAAATTGATCGACGGGTCGATTTTACCCAGGGTGACCACGAAGGGTTAAAAGTCCGTTGTAAAAAGTATGCTCTGAAAACAGAGTTATTCCGGCTCGAAAGCTATCAGTGACGTTCATAACCTTAAAAAATTTAAATGCAGGGCTAATATCAAAGAGCTGATAGAGCTAAAAAAAGCAGGAAAACCTGTCATTCCCTGCAGTAGCTTCTTTACAATCCACCATGGAGGCAAATCCAATAGCCAACTCGCTGGAAATCAAGAGCTAAGCAATTGTTTACGTTTGAGGCTATACTTTGACGGGCCGTATTGAAATATCGCTACGCCACCTCTGGTATGTGGAAATTGCGAATTTCCTTTTGCAATGAAATTGCGATCTTTGGGTTTCACACACGACGAGGATTTCTTCGAGTTTCTCGGATATTAAGTGGATGGACGTTAGGTGTTAGCGGAAGTTTTTGGAGAGGCCAGTCTTGGAGTTAATCCTCGTGTTGTGAATTTTACGAAATTTATACGAATATTTAATAGGAGAGTGACGATCATCGAGCCTTCGGCTTTCGGTTAGAAAGTCGAAGATCGAGTGTGTACATGTTTTAATTGAGCGTCTAACGGTGCTGTTGAAAATTGGTCGAAACTTCCGTAAAATTGCTCGAGAGAAGAAGTGGAACACGGCGAAATAAAAAAAACCGGTGTAAGGTGACACGAATTGCAAAACTGGCGAGAATGTAGAGAGCGGGAAGAAATGGAAGCGAGTAAAGGTTGCGCATATCCGATATAGAACTGGGAGAAAAATAAATACAATGAGATATCGAATTTTTGAATTAATATAAAAATATTGAATTAAAAGCTGACTTTTCTTTGCACTTTGTTTTACAAACACCGACAATTATCAATATTTCGCGGGTAAATATTTTCGAATAGTCTCGAAAATGATGGTATTGAAGTTCCCATTGTCGGGCTGCAACGGAAAAAATATTTTTTTCGTATTACCAATCTTTTTTTTTTGGGACATTTAGACTACAAAAATAACTGAAACATTCTCGACGACCTTTATGAGAAATCTATAACGCAAAACTGCACCCAAAGATTTCAGATAATAAAAAAAATAAAGAAATTAAGAAAATCGTGAAGAATTTTCGTTGCGTCCCAACGATGCCAACTTCAGCAACATCGAAAATATGGCGGACAGGACTTCGCCCCATAAAAAATAGTTTTTCGTATTTTTGTCGAAACTAATTACATTAGGGTGATGGTAATTTTTTTAAAGTATCGAATACTAATTTTATGAATTATTTAAGATTTCAAAGGCTTAGGAGAAAAAAAAGGAGAGGGACGCTGCTATAACGGACGGACTGATATGACGTAATTTTGAGGGTTTCTAGTCAGCCCTAAAAATTCTCCATTTCAAATACAATCATCAAAAATCGTCGTACGCAATTTTTTTTCGTAATTATTTATGAGCAATTCCATTTTATCCCCTTATTTTTGGAAAACTTGCGTATTTTCCTTTCCGATTTGATTTTGGCAGAACGTGAAATTCGTGCGAGGGAATACGAGTACAACAAAAAAAAACCAACGAAATTCACCTGATATCTTTTGGCCCATGTTCATGCCCCGATGATGGGAGCGATGGTGTGGGTGATGCCGGTGGTGATGGGGGTGACGTAATTCGGGGCACCCCCCCGGCAGTTTGTGCCTGTGGTGTCTTGTGCCTGTTGTGGTGTGATGATGATGATGGTGGTGGTGATGATGGCCGGTATTCGGTGGTGGTGCTCCACCCTCTTGTCCACCTCCGCCTCCTCCTCCGCCACCTCCTCCTCCACCACCTCCGCCTCCTCCTCCTCTTCTGGGGCTTCCACCGCCCCCGCCCCCACCTCCTGCCCCGCCGTAACCGCCGCCGCGGCCGACGCTCACGCTTTCGTTGCCCAAACCTCCGCTACCGCCGGTCGTACCGACGTTTGCACCGCTGCTACGACTACCTCCCCCGCTCACGCAACGATTCGCTTTATACCTGAAAAAAATCCGAAAATCACACCTCAAAATTAACTATCGAATGCTGAAATTACCGCTTCGTTTATCTTTCATGTATTCATGTAGTGTACGTTGAAAAAAAAAATCATTGCAGGAATTTAGCGCAGAGTGTTAGGAGAATTGTCAATTTAGCCGCCATTGATATCTCTCCTTGATATATTAATTGCGCTCATCGACTATAAAATTTCGACGCAAATCGCGGTTTTTCGGAAAAAAGCTATGTCTAATAATTTTCTAGATTTTTATTTTATTTGTGTCGATTTTTATAAATTTTTTTCGATCTTTATTAATTTTTCTGGATATGTCTATATTTTTATCACTATTTATCCATTTCCCTCGATTTTTAATTCTTTTTTTCGATTACTATTTGTTTTTCTCAATTTTCATTAATTTTTCCCGTTTTTCATTTATTTTTCTCAATTTTTGTTCATTTTCTCGACAAAGATGTACAACGAGCATCTAAAAAAATGCTTGACGTATTTCGGTAGCTCAAATCGGCTGAAAGAAATTTAAGAAAGTCGAAAAAATGATTTTTCATTGAACTTCAACGATGCAAACTTTAACCCGATAAAAAAAAAATCAATGTCCTCTGACATGTATCGTGAAACGATTGATTCTCCTGGAGGGTCAAGCAAGAATCCAATTTTCCAGAAAGTACAGCCTCGTATTTTGTAGAGAGACAGGCTTGAGCCCCAACCCTGTTTAGGACACAAACAATATATATATGTATATACATTTTTCCTACGACCATATATTGCTTGAACCATCGAGGACTATCGGAGGAACGCCCCTTACCAGCCCGGGTTTTTCCCCAGCTACCCTGTGCCTTCCCATAAATCAAATACCGCAGCGAAACGTCAACACGAACGCACTTACACGAGGCTATGCGCAATTGGATAAAAGCCCACGCTCCTCGGATCGCCGGTACAAGGCACCGTGAATCCGCATTGCCGTTGAGGATTCACTCAATCAAAAATTCAAACGAGGAAATCTTTTGCGAATTCGTGGGATCGCTCGACCTCGCTGCCACATATTGATTCAAATAGCAAGAAATTAAATCTATGATAATATACATTGATGTGATGTGGAATTTATTGAATTGCCGAGGAACGTGAGGCCGAGTACATTTTTCAGATGCGACAAAAACAGGCATGTAACATTATGAAAATTCGTTCAGGAAGGTATCGGGTCTACATTAACGATACTCTTTGATATACGTCACGTGACATTTTCAGCGAGACAGGAGGAAGAAGGGTGATGATTTTATTCTGGAACCGGATAGATTTCAACCGGTTCCCCGGCTGTTTTCCCGGTTGTGCGAGCCTCCCATGAATATTCACCGCGTAATGGAAAGGCTTTCGGAAACGTTTGCGGTTTAATGAAATCTATGGATGGCTTTTTATACGATATTTCCGATGGCCATATTTCCGTCAGTGGAGCGAGAGAGCGAGCGAGCGAGTGAGAGAGAGAGAGAGAGAGAGAGAGAGAGAGAGAGAGCGAGAGAGAGAGAGAGAGAGAGAGAAAGAATAGGAGACAGATATGGAAAAGCAATTGACCAATATGTAGACAGAGAAAGGAAGAGAGTAACAGAGGCTCGGGACGAGCCCACCACAGCGTGAATTTTACCGTGGCAGAGAGTGCTCTCGTAGAATTTCCGGTATCGTTCAAACGCCATACACTTGAAAGTTCCCGCGATTATCTCAAATTTCGCGTCGATCATTTTTTACGCTTATCCAAGCGGAAGCGACACTCAAAAAGTTTAGTACCATCCAAAAATAGTTTACACGTACATACTTTGACCTACGCAGACAGAAAAATTCTTTTGATATAAACTAAATACGTCTAATTTTTTTTTTTAATTTGAATTAACTAGACTTTTTGTGAAATCAAAATTTTCCGATTACATTCCATTATTAACATTATTTATTTTAAATATATTTATTCAAATCTAGATCTATTTGATATCGTCTAA